>CM053786.1:349173632-349391132 GCA_028749045.1 Cupressus sempervirens | reverse complement strand
CAAACAATCCATAATATCATCCATCCTAGGAAAATGAAACCTATACTTTACTGTTATTCTATTTATAGCTTTTGAATTAGTCTATATTCTCCACTCTCAATTTTTCTTAGGTGCCAATACTATAGGTACTACACAAGGAATTAAAATTTTCTTTGATCAAACCTTTCTTAAGAAATTCTTGCACTTGTCTATTCAATTCATTATTTTCTACAATAGTTAGCCTGTGTGCTTCTTTATTAGGAAAACTAGATCTAAGTATTAGGTCTATATAGTGACTAATACTTATTAGAGGAGGTAAAATATTAGGTACATTATTTGAAATGGTATTTGGAAATTCTATCGATAAAGATCTAATCTCAAGTGCATGTTCAATTTGATATTATTTCTCTATCTTCCGAGGGATCAAAGAAAAACAAACATTTAATTTCTTCACATCCTTGAAAATTTGACTTCATTTAAGAAAAGAAAATTTGATTATGGTACAATTATCTTTCTTAGGTTTCTCTATCAAAGGTAATAAGACTTATTTATTTTCACTATCCCAAATTGTATGTTGGTTCAATCTACCATCATGTAAAGCTTGTCTATCATACTATGAAGGTCTTCCAAAAAGAACATGTCAACAATCCATATGTGTAATATCACGCAAGGCTTCATCGTACTAATTCACAATCTTGAATTTGACAAGGCATTATTCACTTACTTGTAATTGTAATACTACATGTGAAATTGATGGATCTTTTTCTTTGACAAATACCTCTTTGAATTCATCCACATGTTCTCTCAATTCATCTTTCTAGTTGTTATTGTTGCTATCATTCCTTCTAAATTTTTTTGTTATTTTTCTCTTTAAATTTTTGATTCCTATTGATGTTCCTCATGCCCATTCTGCAAAATCTTACTGTATTACCAAAGTTGTTGCATAGCTGACATAGGTGAAAATAAGCCTTATTCAGTATGATATAGGCACAAGAAGGAGCAAGAAAACTACTTAGAGAGCTAGTAAACAACTCCAAATGGAGAAATTCAAGTCCCCTACTCAACATAACTTTAGCTCTGAGTCTACCGAGAGTGAGAAAAGGCCCACCAAGAGAAAAAGGCAACACCAAGCCACTGCAAAGAAGGTAGTCTCTAGCCCACCTAGTTCCTCACACATCTCAAACACCCTTGAAGTCATTCCATCCCCAACTAGAAGTAGAGGGGAGGACATCACCTCTCCCATGAAAGGTACTCCCAAAGGTGGGGGTAAGAAAGGGAAACATAGCCATGGATAAAGCCAAATCAAGGCTCAATTAATGAGGTTGGAGCATTCAATGAAGGAGCTTGTGGATAACCACATTGGTATTTGCCAAAAATTTGACACCTTGGAAAAATTCTCTAGGAACGTCATGCACTATGTTGCCACCACTCTCTATTTCCTACAAATGAACAAGGATGAGAAGGATTTGGGAAAGGAGAGTGAAACTAACCACTCCATTTATAGTTTCTTGGTGGAGGATTGGCTGAAGACACTCCTTGGTAAATCTATCATAGAGGATGGGGTGGAGTTAAATAGGGAGGAGCCTAAGGAAAAGAAGAATGAGGAATGGGGAAAGAAAGCAGACAACTAGCATTGGTTTTTTTTTGTTTTTTTTTTTTTGGATCCCATTGAACTTGATGCCCTACAAGGCCTTTTTATGTATGTATATGATGAGGTACTAAACTAATAGTAGAAATATGTCTCCTTGCTATTGGTATGTTTTTCCATTTTATATGTTGATTAGAAATAAGACTGATGGTAAGGATTACTTTGTTTTGGAGCTTGTCTTTATTTATTTTTCGAAGTATAAAATTGGTATTAGTTAGATAGGTGTGGGATAACCTCGAGCTGACTCTTCAACCTTTTTGTACTCCAGGGTCAACCCCCCTTTCTATTGGTTTCTATCTAATACTTCAAAAATATTCTAATTATTAACATAAATTGAAGGCCACCTTGATAAAAAAAATGTGATGAGAAGAAATGCACAATTGAGAAAGGAAGGTTGAGATAAATAAATAAGAAGACTATTGGAATAGCAGATATTTACTTAGAATTATAATGATTAAAAGAAAATCTAAATCATTGATCTATCAAATGGTGAACTTTAGACTATACATTAACAATTGATTTATAGACTAAAATTATTAAATAGTCAAAGTTGACAAATTATTTCTTGATCCATTTGTTGTAGGAATCACCATGAAACTTCAATCACAGAGAACTCCATGTAGAAACTATGAACAATGGTGTTCCTTTTAGCTTTAAAATAATGGTATGTCCATCAGCATCCAGAGTATAGTGTTCTCTGGAAGCATAATCTTGTACTAACAATTCAGCTTGATACATAGCTCGAAACCTGAAGCTCTTTTCGCTGAACCCTGCTTGTTTGAAGAAACACCTCCCACATCAGTTCCAACATGCCTAACAAACCTCTCCTTCCCACCATAGACTATCATATTCCTTATGCTACTTCCAACGAAATATTCTTCATGCCTCATCCTCCTAATATCACTTTTGTCTATCATGTTAACATCCACCATATCAAAATATGCCATGTAATAGAAAACCACCTCGTTGAATCTCTCCACAAAAGATTGAGGATTATGGTGCGCTTTTGCTTCCACATTCACCATGATGCTCGGCCTCAATTTCCTTATAACGCTCAATAGATTTTCAACAATGGCATGGTCATATAACAAACTTCTTAGAACAAATGGAGCATGAACTGCCAATGCCTCACCAGATTCAACGCTGAACAAGCCCTTCTTAATCTCCTACATTCGAGCGATCTCTACCGTGTTGTATGAGAATAGAATCACCAAAGATTCATCTAGCTCCTCAAGTCTTTCTCGGCTTTTTAAAAGCTCCTTGCAATCCATCCCAACTGCTATAATCTTGAGAAAATGAAGTGCAAGGAAAGAGGAGGAAATGGATCTGTGTGCCAGATACTCCATCAATATCGTCCACGACGTGTTGGAATATTTAATGTGGCAATTGACATTTGCCCCTAGAGCCAAATGCTCACCTACCACCTTTGACATCTAGAACAGATAGAAACATAAATACAGTGGGTGATATTTTGAAATTAGAAATGAGGAGAAAATGGAATGTGACAAAAGGGAATGTTTCTACATTCATTAGAAATAAGAGACATATTATTCAGAAATTCAATTTAGTAGAGCAGAGAAAAGGAAGAAGAAGAAAGTGGTTAGCAGATCCACTTGTTGTAGAGACAAAAGGAAGTATGCTTAGTGTCTCTAGTTGCACGTGACTCCTCTATTCATTCTGTGAGTTGGCTGTTGTTTTGTTTTGTCTTGTTGAAGCAGTGATTGCTCCAGGCACCTTTGTATGCAACCATTAGAGCTACAAGTTTAAAAGTTTATCGAAGTTTGAAGTATTATCATTTTAGGGTTATTTTAGGGTTTTTTGGTTGAAGCTGAATGCTCCCAAATTTTTCTAATGGTTTAATCAAATTGAATAGTAAATCAAGTAGGCATACTTGAATCCATTACTCTTCCCTTGAATGTTTCATTTGATAAGTTTGTTTTTTGAACCTTAAAGTTTTGGCTCTCTGATTTTAATGGTGAAAGCATTCACATTTAAATTCTTTAAGTTATAATATTTCTAGTTTGAATAGAACACTTAGCATCCTCTTTCTCAGTTGGAGCCAAGCTCACTCAACATCTATTGTTGCTGAGCATCTCCTTTAAGTGTCGAGCTTCCTGTCACTCGACACCTGTTGCCTATCACTCGGCACCGTCAAGTGCCAAGCAAAACTAGCACTTGACACCTTCATGTGCCAAGAAGTTTTTAAGTGCTGAGCAAAACTGGCACTCGACACCTTCATGTGTCGAGCAAAATTTTTAGGTTTAGGGTTGTGAGTATTGATTTTAAATTTTTTTCTCTCATGGTATCAGAGCCTTGCGGCCCCACATCCCCACATCCATAGTGAGTTAGGGCATTTTTTTCTTCTTGGGATATTTGACATGGTAGGAGATGCAGGAAAGGTATGGAAACAGCCACCATCCTTTAATGGGTAAAACTATGAGACATGGGCAAAGAAGATGAAGACCATAATGGTTGAAAATGACTTGTGGGAGTTTGTAGTTAATGGTTTCAATGATGTGACTAACCCAACTCAATATGCTACTCTCACAAATGCACAAAAGACTCATTTGAAAGAGTCAAGGAGGAAGGATGCTAAGGCATTAAGTCTTATTGAAGCAACAATGATAGAGACAGTATTCTCAAAGATTGCAGCAAAAAATTATGCAAAGAAAGCATGGGATATCCTTGAGACAAACTTCAAGGAAACTGATAAAGTTCATACTGTAAAGCTACAGAATATAAGGAGGGAGTTTGAGAACCTTCAAATGAAGGAAAATAAATCATTTGCAGACTTCAGCTCAAGGACCTCCAATGTGATTAACCAACTAAAGTCCAATGGAGAAGACTATCAAGAGCAAAGGATAGTGGAAAAGATATTGAGGAATTTACCTCATAAATATGACAATTTGGTCATGACCATAGAAGAGGCAAAAGACCTCATTTTTTTGACAACGGATGAGTTAATGGGTACTCTTCAAACCCATGAGCATAGGATCAACAGATCTACATCTTCTTCTTCCCAAGAGCAAGCATTCAAGGCTCAGTCAAATCCAAGAGGAAGGGGGAGAGGAAGAAATGGTTCAGGCAGGAACTCTAGAGGCAGAGGCCGAGGTAATGGAGGACAAAGAAATGCTACAGGAGAAAGCTCAGGAAGAGTAGATGGAGCAAGTAGCTCACAAAATACTTCAAGAGGAGGTAAGAAAAACTACAACTCAAATAAGAGTAATGTAGAATGCTACCACTGTCATAAATATGGGCATTATGCAAGTGAATGCTAGAAGAAGCAAAATGATTAGTCAGGATAAGCAAATGTGGCTAATGTGAACATGGGAAGTGAAAACAATGCCACTACCTTCATCATGTGTAATGTTGGTGAAGAAGGAAGCCCCGAGTTTTGGTACCTCGACAGTGGATGTAGCAACCACATGAGTGGTAATGAAACCTTGTTTTCATTCATTGACAAGAGTTTCAAATCTGAGATTAAAATGGGTAACAATGTAACCCTACCAGTTGTGAGCAAAGGATCTATTATGGTCTACACCAAGAAAGGTGAGAAGAAGGAAATAAAAAATGTGTATTTCACCCTTGGTATGAAGCACAATTTGATGAGCATTAGTCAGCTCATTCAAAATGGATACAAAGTGCTGATGGAGAATGACAAGTGTGTCATCCATGAAAAGGATGGGAGCAAGAACTTACTTGTAGCAATTCAAATAAAAAATAACATAATGTTTCCCTTGAAGATAGAGACATGTTTCTCATCTAAAGTTGGTGTTGCACCTCCCACACAATCAGCTCTAAGGAGTGCGATTGAAGACCCCTCACGGCTATGGCACCTTAGGTATGGTCATCTAGGCTATGCTAGTTTAAATTTGTTGTCAAATAAAAGAATGGTAGAAGGTTTGCCACGTATAGGAAATTCATGTGACAAGTGTGAGGCTAGTATTTTGGGTAAGCAACATAGGCTTCCCTTTAATTTTGAAAATTCTACAAGGGCTAGATATCCATTAGAGTTAGTGCATACTGACCTAGTTGGTCCTATGAAAATTACTTCCATTGGGGGGAGTACTTATTTCATGACATTTATTGATGATTTCAGTCGTAGGACATGGGTGTATTTCCTAAAGAATAAATCTAAAGCATTTGATAAATTTGTAGAATTTAAAGCCCAGGCTGAAAGAGAATGTGGACGTATACCTCCAATTCTTTTGTAAATTTTTACATAAACATGGCATAAAGAAAGAGCTCGCATCCAGCTATACACCACAGCAAAATGGAGTGGCTGAAAGAAAGAACGGGACCATTATTGAAATGGCAAGGAGTATGATGAAAGAGAAAGGTCTCCCAACTGAATTTTGGGGAGAGGCTATGACAACAGCAATTTACCTAATTAATAGGTTTCCTACAAAGGCAGTCTGTGACAGAATTTCAATGGAAGCATGGTCACGAGAAAGATAGACAGTTGAACACCTAAGGGTGTTTGGTTGTGTTGCATATGCACATGTTCCTAAAGAGAAAAGCCAAAAATTGGATGATAAAGGTGTGAAGTGCATCTTCACAAGGTACAGCTTAGAATCAAAGACATACAGATTGTATGACCCATTGAACAACAAGATGACCCTTTCAAGAGATGTGGAATTTCTTGAAAATCAGTCTTGGTATGGTCCAACTGATGAGTCACCGAGCACTTCAAGTAAAGTGCCAATTATTAATGAAGAGGATGTTGATGAACAACAAGAAGAAAGAGAAAATAGAAGAAAAGGCAAGCAGGTTCAGTCATTGTTGAGCTCCTCTAGGCATGATCGAGTGTCAGTGCCGAGTACCAGTGAAGATTGAGCTAGTCAGTAATGCAGCAGCAGTGAAGATTCTGATCCCACACTCTCCTCCTTGTTACCAAGAAAGACCAAGAGTCTTAGGGAGATATACCAAGATGAAAGGTATGAATATTATGATGAGAGTGTTAATTTTGTATTATTCTCTTATAGTGATCCAGTATATTTTGAAGAAGCTATTAAGGAGAAGAAATGTTGTAATGCCATGGATGAGGAAATAGATGCTATAGAAAGGAATGAGACATGGGAGCTAAGTGAATTGCCTCCCAAGAAGCAAGTGATTGTAGTGAAATGGTTCTATAAGACCAAATGCAATGTTGAAGGCAAAATTGATAGGCCTAAGGCAAGGCTGGTAGTTAAAGGCTACAAATAGCAATATGGCAGAGATTATGATGAGACATATGCCCTTATTGCAAGAATGGAAATCATGCGTGATGTCATAGCAATTGCAGCTCAGCACAAGTGGAAGGTATTCCAAATGGATGTGAAGTCCGCCTTCCTAAATGGTGTATTAAAAGAAGAAGTATATGTGGAGCAGCCACCTGGTTATGAAGTTGCGGGTGAAGAGAATAAAGTATATAGATTGAAGAGAGCTCTTTATGGGCTCAAGCAAGCTCCAAGGGCATAGTACAGTAGGATTGACTCATATTTAATGAGCAATGGCTTTAGCAAAAAAAATGGTGAGCCTACTCTCTACATCAAGGCATCAGATAGAAATGTATTGATTGTTGTCTTGTATGTAGATAATTTAATTTTTACTTGTAATGACAAGACTCTAATTGGAGAGTTCAAAGAGGCCATGAAAAATGAATTTGGGATGATAGACCTAGGTCTCTTGAAATACTTTCTAGGTATAGAAGTAAAAAAAATGCATGATGGCATCTTCATCTCTCAAGAAAAATATGCAGGGCAGATGTTGGAGAGATTTAAAATGCAGAATAGTAAGGCAGCCCCCACACCAACAGTAGTAGGTCTGAAGTTGAGCAAACAAGACAAAAACAAAAGAGTGGATCCAACACTATACAAGAGTATGGTTGGAAGTTTAATGTACTTAACTAGAACTCAGCTAGACCTAATGTATGCAGTAAGTCTGATTTCCAAATTTATCGAAACACCAAAGGATTCCCATTGGCAAGCAGGAAAAAGGATCCTAAGGTATGTGAAAGGTACCAAGGGATTTGGGATTTTGTATACTGCAATTGATGATTTCAAGTTGGTTGGTTATACAAATAGTGATTGGGCTGGAAGTTTAGATGATAGGAAGAGCACTTACAACTACATGTTTCATATGGGATTGGTTTAAATTTCATGGGCATCCAAGAAGCAACCTGTTGTTGCTCAATCTACAGTAGAGGTTGAATACATAGCAGCAAATGTAGCAGCATGTCAAGAAATTTGGCTAAGGAGGATCTTGACAGATTTGAATGAAAGGCAAGAGGACTGAACCACAATTTATTCTGACAACATCTCATCAATTGCATTGTCCAAGAATCCAATCTTCCATGGTTGAAGAAAGCACATTGAAATCAAATATCATTTCATCAGAGAGTTGGTGGAGAATAGGGATATTAAGATGAAATTTGGTAAGTTTGAGCAATAGCTAGCAAACATTTTTACCAAGCCATTAGGCATAGGAAGTTTTGTACACCTAAGAGAGTGTCTTGGTGTAGTTGATTTGGATCAATAGTGATCCTTGATTGTTTGGCTTAGGAAAAAAGGGGAGTGTTGGAATATTTAATGCAGTAGTTGACATTTGCCCCTAGAGCCAGATGCTCACCTACCACCTTTGATGTCCAAAATAGATAGAAACATAAATAAAGTGGGTGAGATTTTTGAAATTAGAAATGAGGGGGAAAATAAAATGTGACAAAAGGGAATGTTTCTACATTCATTAGAATTAAGAGATAGATTATTCAGAGATTCAGTTCAGCAGAGCAGAGAAAAGGAAGAAGAAGAAAGTGGTCAGTAGATCCACTTGTTGCAGAGACAGAAAGAAGTATGTTCAGTGTCTCCAGTTGCACGTGACTCCTCTATTCATTCTTTGAGTTGGTTTTTGTTTTCTTTTGTCTTGTTGAAGAAATGATTTCTCCAGGCACCTTTATATGTAGCTATTAGAGCTACAAGTTTAAAAGTTTATTGAAGTTTGAAGTATTATCAGTTTAGGGTTATTTTAGGGTTTTCTGGTTGAAGCCGAATGCTCCCAAATTTTGTAATGGTTTAATCAAGCTGAATAGTAAAGCCAACAGGCATACTTGAATCCATTACTCTTCCCTCGAATGTTGCATTTGACAAGTTTTTTTTTTTGAAGCTTAAAGTTTTGGCTCTTTGATTTTAATGGTGAAAGCATTCACATTGAAATTCTTTAAGTTATAATATTTCTAATTTGAATAGAACACTCAGCATCCTCTTTCTTAGTTGGAGCCGAGCTCACTTGGCATCTATTGTTGTCAGGCATCTTCTTTAAGTGCCGAGCTTCTTTTCACTCGACACTTGTTGCCTGTCACTCAGCACCATCAAGTGTTGAGCAAAACTAGCACTCTACACCTTCATGTGCCAAGTAGTTTTTAACTACTGAGCAAAACTGGAACTCAACACCTTCATGTGCCAAGCAAAATTTTTAGGTTTAGGGTTGTGAGTATTGATTTTAATTTATTTTTTCTCACAGAGCGACCCAGCCTACATCCTCAGATCAATCACATGAATTTTTTGGGCATCCCATAATGTCAATGATTGCCTGCACAGATGTGAACTGCATCACTCTAACAAAGGGAAGAACTCTACTATAGTAAACAAGTTGCCTATAAAACTCCTTTTTGTTCAATTTGCTAGCAATATTTAAGCCAACACAGGGGACTGGTTTAGCTGTGTTATTCGACATTCAGAGAGTTTGGCATTCGATTTTCTACTACAAGGTGAGGGAGATATAATAGTCGAGCCTCTATGTGGCATTCCCATTTTGACAAGACATTTTTTTGCATTTGGTCACCATTGCAACAACTTCATCATATTTCTCCACGCCTGACATATGTCCAGATTTGAGCAGAAGTTTAACAAATTCAATCCCCTTGTCTTTCTCTCCAATCTAAGCCTCGTTAAGGTTAGAGCTATAAATATTCATTACTGAGCCAGAAGGACACTTTTGATGGTCTGAAACAACAAAGCTGGCTTCCATTGCCACAGGTAGAGTATTTTGCAAAGTGTAGTGAAAGGCTAGAGTTTACCTAGCTTGGAGGACGCAGACCACAATGTCCCATCAAATACAAGATATATAGAAACTTTGTGTCAGTTTTAATGTCTTAATCTCATTAAATGCAACGAGATCTATACAAATTTTGTGTTAATCCTCATGCTGTAATCTCATCTAAATTTCACAAACAGGGAGATGTGAACAAGTTCAGCATGATGTTACACAAAGTAAAACCAAAAACATACAAATTCAACATAATTAAAATCGGTAGATGCATCTGGAAGATTAGCCTGGGCCTTGGAAGCAAGGCACTGGCTACAATGCACCATATTTGCATTGGGAAAGTGCTATGCATTAATGCTCCATCCCATGACATGCCTCTTCCCCTTCTTTGAAATTATGTTGTATGTTCGTCTGTCATGTCAACGTAATGTTTTTAGCTGGGATAGGCTAATCTCCAATAAAAATACACTAAAGACAAAACGAAGTTAAACTTTTTTTTCAAATTCACTAAATCATAGTGATTTTTTTCAAAAAAATTTGTTGTTTTCAATTACAAACTATGCACATCATTAAGACCAAATGTTGAAATTTTTAGGAAAATCCATATGTTTTCAATTTTTTTGAAAATTGCTCAACTGTACAATTTGTAGGGAGGATAGCCATGTCCGAATTTCTAAGTATGGATTGATTTATATCTTTTATATCTTTTATTATTATTGTATTTATACTATGATAAATATCAAAATTTAATATATAATAACCAAATAAATCTTAGTTATTTTTGTAAAAATAAAATGTTTCAAATTTACTTCTTAGTATAATATTTTTTATTTTAATAAATTTAATTTTTAAAGTATACTACAATAAAATAAATATTATTTATTTTCGATAAGTCAAAAAAATTAAATTAACTAAATTTAAAAATATCTAATAGAAATTTGAAAAAAGTCAATTGATTTTAAATTAATTTATATTAATATATTTTAAAAGCTAACAAAATAAATTAATACATTTCAAAATAAATTTAACAATTTTAATATATTTAAGATTGGAAAATATTTATAAGAAGAAAATTACTTTTAAAAACTAAAATACAATAATTTAAAAATAATAATTAGAAACAATATAAGAATCTATAATAAAAAATAATTTTATTTTAAATTTAAAGCTATTTATGTAAATTTAAAAATAAATTATGTAAGGTACGTTAACTATCTAAGAAGCTTCAATTCAATATTGTTGTCTTATGCCTCCAAAAAAATAAAATTATATGCTTTCTTGTTACTTTTAAATTTGGATTGTTTGATTCGATTGTGTCTATTTTTTTAGCAAAATAAAACACAAAAGCTAATCAATCCAATCGAGAAGATAAACACATTAAATAGGTTTGATAAATAATTTTTTAAAGCATCTTGAAATATGATAGATCAAATGCTACATGAGAAATTTGAGACAACATAGAAATATAAATATGATGAACAATTATAATACAAAAAAGAAAGCTCAAAAAAACACAATGAAACAAAATTAACTCCATGTAAATGAAAAAAATATGTGCAAGAAAATAATACAAATAAACTCTCAAAAGCTTTCCAGCTATATCATTTTTATTTTTAAATTATATTTATAAAAAGAAATTAAATATTTTTATATTATATTTATTCATTTTTATAATTATTAACTAATAATTAGAAACCTTAAATATGTTAAATATAATTATAGTAAATTATTCTCATGAATTTAATATATTGATGTGAATATAAATCTAACAAATCAACCAACTTAATTGTATTTTTTATACTACCAAATTTTATTCACAAACATTTTACTTATCTAAATAAATAATATTTATTTTATTACTATATAATTAAGAATTAAAATTTTACAATAATTGAGGTATTGTAATAAAAAGTATTGACTTATCCAAAATAAATAATTATTATATTATAATATACTTAAATTTTAAAATTTATAACAATAAAAACATAATAATCAATAGTTATAAGAAATAACATATATATCATAAAAAATTCATAAAAATCTAAACATAATAATTAAATTTTGAAAAATAGAATTACTTTCAAAGGAAAAGAAAAAGAAGTTTTGTGGGTATATAACTATGACAGCATACAATGTGGATATGAGAGTATGTGCATCATAGAGCATGGATGTATGTGTGTCAAAGAATAAAAACATGTCATGAGATGGAGTGTGGGCATGGCATTTGTCTAGTGCAAATATGTTGCATCAGAGTTGGTGCCTTCAAAGCATATCTAAAGTGTTGACCCTTTCAAGTTGTTGATGTGGAGTTGAGCCATGACTCGCATGTCTACGGTACACTATTTAAGGAAACTATAGTCTATGGAGCATCGAAATTGATTCATTTATAATAATTACTAATTTATTAAAAATGTTATTTTTATTATATTTTAATTTTTTATTATTAAGTTATAGGGGTTTTGTTATATGAAATGTATAATTTCCAATATGCAATCAACAGTTGACATAGTTGGACAAGAAATGACTATCATCATGAAGATATTCATGATAATAATTCTAAATGTAAACTATTACCATAATCCTTACTCCAACCATATCCTCAAACCCTAATTGTTGTAACCTTAAGCTTCACCCTAAACCAACCAAAATCCTTTCCCAACCCTAAATATGATATTTTCCATATTAAAGACCTTAATCTTAAATTTTAACAACAATCCTAACCTTATGTAACCCTAATCCGAGCCCTAACCCTAAATGTTGACCTAGACAACAAAAATGATAACCAAAATGAAAAGGCTATTGATGGCCTAGGGAAAAGATCAAGAGGACCACTTAACAAGAAGAAGGTGACCGTGACACTAAAGAATGATGAAGATGAACCGATGAACCACAAGTTATGGAGATTTAGGTTGCTAAGGTTCTTAAGGAGCTTGCTTAGGTGTTGTTTGTTGTGGTCTTTCAATTTGTCTTCATTTTGTCATTTTTTTTTGGTTTTTGTTGGTTCTATATTTTGGTTTGCTAGATTTTATCATGGTTCATTTGTCTTTTCTGGCATAGTTCTACTTTTGGCTTTTTTTAATTATATCATGTAATTTTCTACTTAATGGATTTTCGATATTTGTATAACCTATTTTTACATAAACCCAAAATTCTAACCTTAATTTTATAACTTTAACCATGATATTAATGTTAATTTTGTACCATAGCACTAATATCAATATAATAAATTATAAAACACTATATATTTAATAATTATAAATTATTATTCTAGATTATAAATAATATTAAAAAAATCTAAGTATAGTATTTTTTATTAATATAATATAATTAAAATAATTAAACATCTAACAAGACATTTACAATTGAAAATAATATATTGTCTTTTATTTTGCATCGACTACTACTAGCTTATATATTTTCACTTATTTTCATAAATTGGCTAAGTACAATAGTAACCTCTGAATGATATCCATTGGCTTATATATATATATATATATATATATATATATATATATATATATATATATATATATATATATATATATATATATATATATATATATATATATATAAGCTAGTTTATTATTATGTCATTGGTATTTCATTATATAAAATGTACAATCTCTAATATGCAATCAATAGTTGTAGCATTTGGACAAGAAATGACTACATGATTGTTCTCTTTGGTATTATTTTTTACATGTCAACAATGTAACAATACATTTTCATGTTGCAATGATTATATTGTGCAGTTAGATGGGTGGGTCACTCATATAATTGCATTAAGATAACTTACATGTGGAATATCTATACCCATAGATTTGATTCATTGTTGGTGGATACTTGCTAGCTGGCCTTATTTGTGGTCACCTATGCATTGGTTTGGTTACTGTGGGATGAGAGGATGGATACTAAGTGAGTACTTGGATAGTCGGTTATGGTGTCCTATGGCATGGTGATTCTCCTTAGTTTGGAAATCTTGATTTCACTCTATGCAATGTGTAGGCCTAGATAATTTTTTGATTTGAGGGATGATGTTCATATGAATGGATAACTCTATATCACAATTCAATTAGAGCTTTAGAAGTGAATTTATATTCATCACATGGTGATTGATGGTCATCTTTAGTATTATAGATGTTGGATGATGCCTTAGATCCTATTCTACAAAAGGGTCTTTCACATTTCTTTGTTCACTGGTTGCAGATGGTATCTTCATGTGATTGGTGATGTTGACATCTTTAGGATAAAAAGGGTCCTTGGAAGTGATATAGTTTAAATGCTTTCATTTGATATGTTATCATGGTAGCTTTTATGTCATGGTTCTCTCTTTATTACCATTTTAGAGTTGTGACATGATACAAATATCTGATATATTCACATGCAACATGTTATCTCTTTAGAGGATATTTTATAGATCGTGTTGTCATGTTTGTGTTTTTCATTCCAAGGTTAGATATTTGGCATGGATCTTGGTTTAGGTTATTGGTGTTGAGTACTTTGATCATTTTCTTGATAGTTTATGGTGGTTCTATGGTGCATTGGAGTTTTACATGGAGTGATTAATTATAGGTGCTCATGGATACTTGAAGACTTAAGTAAGGCTAGAGTTCCCTTGATATGAGAGACACGTTATTGAGATGTATACTTCTAATGATATTTCAAGAGAAAGTCTACGGACCCTACACCTTGGTTTGACACAAATTTGAGACCTATGAGGAGATTATTCTTGGATACATCATGATGAGTTTTATATCTTGGACAAGCATTCTCATTGCCCTCTCTTTGTCTACTTGTTGTTTATCACTTGAGAGGTATTTCCCAATATTACTTTCAAGTGATTTAGAGAGGAATATGTAGATAGAGATCTAGAGGGGACTACAAAGAAATAATAAGAGGATACACATGAAAAGTGTGTGTTTAAAATTTGAAGATATCGCTTCTTAATTGTGACTCTTGTATTTCTTAGCCTACCATTTTACCTTATGTACTTCATTAATGTGTGCAAAAAATAGTCTAAATTTTATTATGAATAACCTTCCATGCCTCTTTGACACACCCATTACATACATAGGCATGATTGTTAATTTATATCACTTTTAAACCACTTCAATAACCTCTCCTCCATTTGATAGAAAGCTAACCATTCAATTTATTTAGAATAATGCATATGCATAATATTTATATTTAGAAGTTAGTTGCTATTATATCTAACTCCATTATATTAGAACCGATACAAATATATACAAATATAGTGCATGTACCATAATGTGATGATTAATGAACATAATAAGAATGCCATTTAAAAAAAAAAAAAATTGTATAATATCTATCTTCTACTTGTATTTAATGAGGGAAGCATGAGAAATAGTCATGTCAAAGACATAAGAAGTGGTCCCACATGCATAAAATGACACCCATACTTTACCAAATGAATATGATGGATTGTGCAACACATCAATTTGTGCAAACTCATTTACAATGTGTTTCTATGGATCTACAATCTTTTCAATTCTAGTAGAATTTATTGACTAATAAAATATTCTACATTATTTTAGCCATTGAATTTGAATCTGAAAATAAAAAGTAGGCAAGACTGACAATTTTCCTATTACATTACGCATTGATGTACTTGTTATTGGTGTCAACTTTGCATTTGTCATTTCCTCCTCTTGAAATGATGACACATTTAATTTTACTTAACTAATTGAGTTATAATATTGTTAATTCACAACATTTCAAATTTTAAAATAAATTAAAGACCACTTTCATAACAAAAATGATGGAAAGGAAGGTTGAGATGATAAATAAGAAGACTATTGGCAAAGTCGATTTTTCCTTAGAATTATAAGGATTAAAGGAAAATCTAAATAATTGATCTATCAAACAATTGACGTTGGACTGTACACTAAGAACATAGTTATCAAAATGTAAAAGCTGAGTCCATTTATTTCAGCAATGACCATGAAACTTCATATGTGACTTCCAGGTAAAACTTCTTCATGCCTCGTCCTCCAAACATCTTTTATGTCCGTCATGCTGATACGCCATGTAATAGAAAAGCATCTCACTGAATCTGTCCCCAAAAGATGGACAATTATGCTGCGCTTCTGCTTCAACATTCACCATGATACTTGGCCTCGGTTTCTTAATAACCATTAACAGATTTTCCAAAACGGGAGGTTCGTATAACAGACTTTTCAGAACAAATGAAGCCAACGCCTCTCCAGATTCAACGCCGAAAAACTCTTCCTTGATCTCCTCTAGTCTCGCGATCTCGATCGTGTTGTACGAGCTCCTCAAGTTTTTCTCCGCTTTTGAGAAGCTCATCTCCATTCATCCCAATCTTGAGAAGCTGAAGCGAAGGGAAATCAGAGGAAATGGATCTGTGCGCGAGCCATCAAGACCGTCCAGGGCGAGCCAGCTCGCATCCCGAGATCAATCACATGAATTGCTATAATTGCCTGCACAGACGTGAACTGCGTCATTCTAACAAAGGGCAGAACTCTATTAGAGTAAGCAATGAGACTACAAAACTCAGTTTTGTCAAATTCACCGGCAACATCGAAAGCGAAATTGTGGACTGGTTTAGCTGCGGTATTTAACGTTCTGAGAGTATGGAGTTGTAATAGCCGAGCCTCTGTGTGGCATTCATATGTCCAGACTTGAGCAGAAGTTGAACCACAATGTTAGCGATGTCCTTATATATATAAATTTGGCGTTTATCTTGATGTCGTAATGTCATCAAATACAACGAGACATATGAAAATTTTGCGTTGATCTTGACGTCGTAATCTCGTAGATACAACGAGGTATATGTCGTAATGTGAAAGTCGTAATCTCGTCAAATACAACGAGATGCGTACAAGTTCGGCGTAATGTTTAAAGTACTCGTTACACAAAGTAAAACCAGAAACATACAAAAATTAGACACACCTGTAAAATTAGAGACCGGCATTCGAAGAAGATTCGAAGCGTTGACCCTTTCGAGTTGACCCATTTGAATGTATCATTCCGCGCAAAAGATGGGTTGGCGAATATAAAACATTGTTTGGCACGACCTCAAGTAGAGCATCTCTTCTGGTTTACATGCAACAATTGTGACATGACATGGACGTTGCTCCATTTATTCTTTCAATTTTGAATATCTCCGACACTGCAGCTCGTATGATGAAGTGATACCGCTGCTTCGCAACTAAATTATGGCTCCATCCTCACACCAATCCACCGTGCAAACCACAAAATCAAATCATCCTACTCCTAGTGTGTTGGAATGTTGGAATGTGTAATTTATCCTTAAATAAAATTTAAAAGCATAATAATAGAGGATTTTAGAAATTCTAGCTGGATTAAGGAGTAGGATTAGATAAAATTAATATTTAAGATTGTATAGTTGTAGAAGTCATTTATGTTTAGATAATTTTATAATAGTCTATTTTCTTATGTGGATTAATTTAGATATTTCCGAAAATAATCAAAATTTCTTTAAAAGAAATATAATGTAATATTTTTATCATAGGCAATGAAATGATTTTATAATTTTTATAAATGATTGTATTAATTATTATTGTGGATCCAATCCATCCACCTCCATCACATTGAAAAACAAGAACTTCCATTAATGCATTCAGATTAAACCAAAGTGAGAAAACTATTGAAAATTGTACATCAAAAATAACCACTGCAACTCATTGCTTAAAATCTACATCTCATTGTTCCTCTCCTTTTAATCGGCTTATTCCTAGCAGGAATGTCATCGGAATGTTCTGACTTTCCGATGTTGCCGGACACCAGGAAAAATAATTGCAGTTTGTTATTTTTAATCTAGGAATATCCGAGCAAATTAGATGCAAAGAGTCTATCACTTAAAAGAGTAGTGTTTAGAGAAAGCTATCTTCGCGCAGAACTCTATTGCATGCGTCGGCCAGAACGAAGCACAGTATAGAATATTTTTCTAGAAGGTTTTTGCATATAAATTTTGTATATTGGTAAATTAAACCTAAAATTTAAATTTGGAAGGATTAATAATATTTAACAAAAAAGAAATACTCACCTGCCAACCCAGAAATCTGCAATTATAGAAACCCTGATGGCCACATCTTGCCCAGATCCCTGTATTAAAACTGCTAAAACTGCTGCCACGTAAGCTATCTTTCAATTCGGCATAAATACTGTAATATATAATAGCAGAAAACTAAATTTCAAACGTAACTCATTGGGCAATGAAAACGGCCCCATCAACTATTACACTTCCACACCCAAATATTCCAGTCCCAATAACTTTTTCGTCGTGCATATACCAATACATAACAGAATCTATGAATTCATTTCCTTATTCGATTCAATTGTGTATGGTTACTGTAGATAATACAAACCTGTGTAAAATATATTTCAATCACATTCTATTAAATATAATTTAATTTATCGAAACTATGTAAGATCATATTATATAGTGTATTACCAGAATAAAGCTTTTTATTAGTACAAATTTTTAAATTCAATTTTGTTGAATTTTTTTTTTATCACTTTTTTGTATCGAACAGAATTTCTTTATATTTCTACTGATGAAGAATTTGACCAGTGTAAAAAATTTTGAAATTTAAAAGCTTTTACAAATGATTATCATAGATTGTAAGAATCTTTTTTCTCTTATGTAAGATTTGTCTTGAAATAACCTTTAGATCACCCTCTACAAACATTGTTAGAATAATAGAATTATTTTCAATCACACATTATGAACATCTTATATAATAGATACAACGTCATAAGGTTGTAGTTTATTTTTGTTGTGTGCAGTTTGATTTGAGAATAAATCTTGTTTTGGTGGTTTAAAAATATTTTCTCATAATATTTATATTTAAGATTTTAATTAAATTTATAATTTATAAAAAAATTATTTAAGTTATAAATATCTATAATAATTACCAAAACTAGTTAATTTTTAGCTTAAGATTAAAGTGAAAAGAGTGTTTTTTGTAGTTAATAAGTAAAATTAAATTTATCATTAAGTTCATAAGCATAAAAAAGGAATAAATAATATTTTTATACTAAAATGATGTTTGAAAGAGGAGGGGCTAGAGAAAGAGAAAGATTCATTATAAGTAGGGGGTAATTATGAGGGGGGAGAGAGAGAGAGAGAGGGAGGGAGGGAGAGAGAGAGCTGAATATAAATAGTGAGGGAGAGAAGAAGTTATAAAATAATAAAGATATTTGACATGATAGATAGATACTAAGCTCCTTAAAATTCATAGTCCTCTTTAAGAGGGTTTTATCCATCAAAAACAACTACACTTTGGAGGAGTATCAACTTTTTTTTTCTGTGAGCTACCACAACTAACCCATGTCATAGATATGTTGACTTACACATCACATTCAAATGGGAAGTTACTATGGTACAAGTTTACGACAATACATACGAAATGCAAACCTAACACAACATTATTGGAAGCTTTTAATGAATTGTACAAATGTATACTTAAGTTTAGATGACAAAGAATAACTTGATAGATATACACATTTATTTGTTAGTAATGAAGCAGTAAAATTACATAATAAAAATATGTAAAAAAATATTGAATCTCTCAGTTACAACAAGTACAGTGATAAATTGTGCAAGAAAATGCATGATGAACCACTATAGAAATATATAGTCCTTTGTAGAAGGTGACATATTATACTTACAAAAAAAAAATTAGATGGAAGCGAGACTTATTTACGGAAAATACTAGTGAGATAATTGATATCATTTACAAGTCAAGTTGTAGGCCAATAGATATGCTTGTGTATGTTGTATCATCTTTTGAGAACTATAATGGGTCACCATGGAACCATTAAGATCCTAAATGTGTACCAATAACACTATCACTTTGGGAAGTCTGAGACAACTTCTAATCATCGTGTCCTTGGCTATCACTATACATAAATTCCAAGGGCTTATGCTACAAAATACAATGATGGATATTGGAACAATTAAGAGACAAGGTCCAACATTCACAATGATATCTATAGTGAAATCAAAAGATGGGATTTTTATTTGACCCACTTTAAACTTTGACAAATACTCCAAAATGTAGAGTAATCCAAACAGGATTATATGGAGAAAATAGGAAATTGGTCTGAATCGTATTGCACTTCAAGTTTAAAATGTAATTATTCCAACCATACAAAGAAATAAAAAATAAAAATATTCTATCAAATATTTTATTGAAATTACAAGTCTTAATTATACGTAGAAACATGGTAGTAACTAGTCAAGAGCATCTTCAAAAGTATACAAGACCATCAGCTTAACCCTTGCACGCTTCAAACAGACCCAAAAGTGGTGATTATGTCCATTAAAATGAAACTATCTCAATAAAAAAAAATGGTCGATTTGAAATAAGAAAAATCAACTAGAAAAGTAATAGAGAAGCTTATGTATATACCAATAAAACACTATACAAATTAAATTTTATAGGTTAGGTTTGGCAAAACATTAGATGACAATGTTGGTTGGTTTTCACACTATCAGAATCCTATGACATAGTTCCAAAATAAATTAGACAAAAAATATAACATAAGAAGCGACAAATCTACATAACTTGGAACAACTTTTAAAAAGCCCTAAATTCTAAATAGATTCAAAGCATGGTTAGAAAGGAAGAGTGCCCGCTTAAGGCTATGATTCCAAATTTCCTATGATATTGATTCTCTATAATTTTAGAAACTATGATAATATGCTCAAAAATGAAAGTCACTTTACAATGGCTCATACAACTCATACCTAAGGATAATTACAAAACCAAAATATTTGTAAGTCTTGAACGGTGCAGCCATGCATTGTTCAAATAAACTTTTAGAAAAATAAACATTGACTAGAGAACAAAATGATACTATTGCACTTTTCATGGTGCAAGGAATCTACCATGGCCAAATAAATCTTTTCTCACATTTAACAATGCTCAGATATCTAAACAATGTGGTACGAATCATTTCAAGAATAAGCCTACTAGCATAACTAGAACTTGCACCTTTAAAGGGTGTAAGGGTTAAGTCGATAGTCTTGTATAATTTTGATGATATTCTTAAATAGTTATTCATAAACTCTCTCTATCTATTCTTCTACCCTGATCTTTATATCTCTCTTGGTCACATGCATATAAACTCATTTCTCACTGCCTATCTCTATCTTATCTTACACCTCTTTACATTTCTCTCATATGTATCTATGCACCCTCCCCCCGCTCTCTCTCTCGCTCTCTCTCTCTCTCTCTCTCTCTCTCTCTCTCTCTCTCTCTCTCTCTCTCTCTCTCTCTCTCCGACTTTTCATTCCTCTCCTTTTACTTCTTCTTTTTCTTCTCCTTCTCCTATGTCTTCCTCTCCTTCTTCTTATTCTCATCCTTCCCATTCTTATTCTTTTTCCTCCCTCGTGTATTCTCCCCTTTTTCCACCTCCTTTTCTATTGTCCCTCCTTCTTCTCCTTCATATTCCTTCTTCTTCCTTGCATTCTACTTCAATGTATTCTCCTTCCCCTTCTTCTTATCCTTCTCATTTTTCTTCCCCTTCCTTTCCTTCTCCTCATCATTTTATTCTTCATGTACTCCTCCTCCATCTTCAATGATTGAGAAATTAATCTATCATCTCCTTTATATTCTCCTTTTGTAGGAAAATGTCTCAACATTCAAGAAAAATATTAAAGAAAAATATATTATAGTCTGTTTCTATTATGCTACTTTGAATCTTATATATATATGTCAATAATATATCATTTTATCTAAGGGAAAAAAAATCAAATAGATAAATTAATAAAAGAATATTATAAATTGACTTTGCCTTTGTAAAATTAAAAATATCTATAGAGTTTTTCATAAGATCCATACTTGATGATTTCAATATAGAAAAATTTATTTAAAAATTTACAATTTTTAATTATTAAGATAAAATATCTAATAAAATTTGTAATTTATACTACATAAAATACTTGTTAAACTGTCATCATATGAGTTTTTTCAATTTAAAAAATACTAACTATAATGTAACGGACCAAACCTTAGACCTAATTCAGTTATAATCGTGGTAGAATCATAATTGTACAATTGAGTTATAATGTCAATTGAATAATGAATAAATTGATGAAATAGAGATATAATAAAATAATTTTCTAAAATATTTAATAATAGAAGTTAAACTATTTTAATAATATTTTAGAAAAAGACAACAAAACATTAGATAAAAGAAAAATAAATTATTTTTTCTACATTGACGTGATATAGCCTTTGCTATTAAATTTTTAACTTTTAAATAAGGACAAAATGAGATGATGATGTATTTGAAAGGTATTTTATTTAAGATTTCAATTCAACCATGCAATTAATGTTAGCACAATCTATGAAAGTATACAAATTTAATGATTGCAACTAGTCTCAAACAGACCTTGCTGCACTTAATCAAGTATGCTTTTCCTTTTCTTTTGAAAATTACACTTTACAGGAACAATTTTTTGGGGAGAGGGAATTTGCTACAGTTAATATGAGTAGAAGCTATGTGAAATAAAATTATGGTTGCATGCATGTTTAGTACACATGTATTTTTTCAGCAGGTTTATTTAACAAATATAATGATTTAATTTATGGTTTGGCGAATGAATACATGCTTAAAGGTTATAGAAAGAATGGATTGATGAGCTAATAAATCATCGATTCGTCATCACAGATAGTTTAAATTCAACTAGCATAGGAGGAGCATTTCAAAATAGTCATTGGTAAATTAGAGAATATGTTCATAGGCTTCACATGCCACAAATGCTTTCTTGGTCTTCACGAGGTGCTCATGTACAAGAAAATGGGAGTCAGAGTCTCCACAACACTAGAAAAGGTAGTCAACCTAGGACCATAGTAGATCACCCTATCCCAGTTTCTTCATCTCCAAAGTTGCAATACAACCCTTAAAAACACCATATATGTTGAGCCTCATGAAGCTTGTGAACATATTCTTTAATTTACCTACGACTATGTCGAAATGCTCGACCATGAGCAGAGTAGTTGAAATAGCTTTTTGGTGCATTCAAAAGGAACCTAAGAGATATCCATTATATTGGTGTTGTGAGTATAAGGACCCATTTGGCAGCCAGAATATGAGTTCAATAGGCATATGTAAATTCTTAGAATTATGAATCCTTAACAAATTAGCATCTTTATAATCCAACCCTTAATGTTAGAGAGACAAACATTTTCTATAAAGTTGCACTCCTAAAAAATTAAAGAACACATGAATATATTTTTAAAATTTAAAAACACATGAATATTCAAAATTTTTATACTTATCTAATGTGATGAATTTATTAGTGTGTAATATTCTCTCTTAAAATAAGAGGTTCTAAATAAAAAGCTACTAATGTTAAATAGAGTTGATAAATATACCTTACTTAAGGTTCTACTTTCTTTTTTTTTGTTTACCAATTTATTGTTACCTTACACTCAAGAACGTAAGTTAACCAATCTATCTATACAAAATTATAAAAGTTATGTTCTGACCTTGCAAATAAAATCCAAAATAATATTTCAATATGAAGACAATATAATAATTATACAAAAAAAGGATGAACCATTTTTAAGAAACAAAATATGACAGTATTTTTATTTATTCATTATCTTAATGTTTTATATAATCCCCCTTTAGAAAAAAATACTCATAGAAGTATTATGAATCTATTTTCTATATGTCTATCACTCTAGATATTTAGTTTTCTCTCTTCAAAAATAAAATGCATGGAATTAAAGATTTTTGGATAAGTCGCCTCTTTCTATTTAACCTCATTAATTCACCTCATTTTAGCTGGAATATAATAGAATAATTGGAATAATTGACAATAATTTTAATCAGTAATGACATATTTTACAATATTATTTTCCAACTTTATTTACTTGTTTGACATATGTGCTTTTGCTTACAAATTGTATGCATTGCCAAATTTTGAACATGAATTTATCATTGAAATGTCAAGTAAATTTACCAAGAATTGATTGTGCATTTTTTAAGTCAATAAACCATATTTTAAATAAGTAAGCCATACTTATCAAACTTTGTAAAGATTTATCATTAATTAACATGAAGAGATTTTTTTTTTTGATTTGTAAGAGGCCAAAGCAAAGATTAATTATTTTTTATTAGACAAATAGGTTTTACAGGGATCCTGAAACCCAAGTTGAAACAAGACAAAAGGCTGAAAATAAGCAATTAAAGCCCAGCCAAAGGACAAAGGCCAACCAAAAGGCCAGTACATGAGATCACCAAACAAAAGGTGACCAAAGTGGCATCACGATAGCCACCAACACAAGTTTTGCCTAGGCTCCTGAAACCAAAAGAATAGAGGGAAAGAAATCCCCAACCATGATGCACAACAAAGATCAACAGGCCAAAAGCCAGGGGACAAAAAAAAGAACAACAAACTAGAAATAGTCATGCATTGCCTTTAGATCCCATCTTATGAGACTGTAATGCCATATCAAAAGAGGGCAGAAGATGGCTTCATCTTTTTTCCTTTTACTACGGTCCTTCCATCCTCCACCAAACTTGCCACCTTCTGCCATCGTAAATCAACAACACCAAAACTACCAAAAATCCCTGAGACCAGGGAAGAGGCCTCAACAAGAATAACTACATCCAAAGAAGGAGACATAGGAAGGGCCACCCCAGATGAAACCAAAGAGGAGGGCATGACCAAATTACCATTAACAAAGGTCCTTCCAACCCCCATCGAACTAGTAGCCAACTGGCACTGCGAAACAACAAGGCCACAACTAGACCCTGGAACCCCTAAAGCTAGGGGAAGAATTGCCACGGAGGAATTTATAGCAGGAATAGGAGAAGGAACAACTACCTCAAAAGGACCCAAAGAGGTGGCTGCCCCCAGGGCACCAGAAGATAGATTAGCTATGACCATTGAAGGATCCAAAGGAGGATCCTCCATCAAAGCACCAGAAGACCAGACAACAGTAACTAAAGACTAATTTTCTGCCACCAAAGGTGCCAAAGGATGAACCTTAGTCGAAGAACTAGGAATAGTAGAAGAGACCTCCACCAAAATATCTTGAAGAGAGTCGTCTTTCCCTGAAGAGAGGACTTTGTGGACCGTGTAGTGATCTTCAGAGGCCCCTTTCCACCAAGAAGGGGGTAGCTTCGGCCCAAATTTACTTGCGGAGTAGCTAGAAGCCATGCGACCAGTCTTGTGGTACTTCCTAAAGTGGAAGGGGATACCCTTATAGTTAAGAAGGATATCCCATGACCCTAAAGAAGAAGCCAAAGAAATCATGTCTAGAAGTCCCTTGGAAACATCGATCTCAACCAGTACGCGAGCATACGTAGTGCGAAAAACCTTGGAAGAAGCCTTATCAATGTAGTAGAAAGCACCAAGGGAACTCCCCACCTCCTCCAAAATAGAATCTACCCAAAGGTGAAGGGGGAGATTCAACAACCTAACCCAAACAGGGAATGTATTAAGAGATTCTGTCAATGGGTTGAAATCTTTATGCCAAGGTTTAGCCAAGATTAATTGTTGTGTTGTGATTAATTATTATTATTTATAAGTTCAAGTAGATTTGAACCCAAGACCTCTTCGATAATAGGATCACAATTTACCATTGTGTTGTAGGCTCTTGCCTTTGAAGATAGATATTTAATTAGGTAACAAATCAATTTATTAAATTCATCAAATGTGAATTTATATCTATAGTTTCAAAACTTAATTCCTCTTCCTACCATTTAATAGTTAAGTACTTATTTCAAGTACTATTGACCTCATATTAAATGAACAGTTTGATCTCGTTCCCAAATATGGTACATTTTTCTTGGCAAGCTCAAGCTTCAATGAAGTGTTTTCATAATAAATGAATTATCATTAATGTATAAATAATAGTAATAAATTAAATGATAGCTTTGAGAATTTTTAGTATCATTTTAAAAAAAGTTATAGTTCTTATATTTGAGGTAGACATAAACTATAACAAAAATGAATACTATAAATTTTTTTAGCAAAATAAAATGATATATTATGAGAATGCGTGCGTGCGTGCGTGCGTACGTGCGTGCGTGCGTGCGTGCGTGCGTGCGTGCGTGCGTGTGTGTGTGTGTGTGTGTGTGTGTGTGTGTGTGTGTGTGTGTGTGTGTGTGTGTGTGTGTGTGTGTGTGTGTGTGTGTGAGAGAGAGAGAGAGAGAGAGAGAGAGAGAGAGAGAGAGAGAGAGAGAGAGAGAGAGAGAGAGAGCTCTCCGTTTTATATCAAAAATTATAATTAGAGAGGTAAGGGGATATAGGGAGGGATAAAGGAGAGAGAAAAAGTGGAGTGAGTAAGATTAATATTATAAAAATAAAATAGAAGTAGAGAGGTTTAAAGATTGATGGTGATTAAAAAAAAAAAGGAGAGTGTGTGTATATTCATTATATTCAACATTGACACTATTTTTCCACTTCAATCTTACCATATTGAGTGTTAGTAGTAATTATATTGAATTAAAACTACAACATGGACAACTTAAAATAATAGCTAAAGATTGAGTGAGCTAAGAACATGGACATGTTTAAATTAGGCTTGAATTTCTAGAGGCATGTTTGGAGCTTGAAACAAGGAAGACCAAAGAGCTTTGCACTTCTAGACATGGTCACTCCAATCACTTTGTCCATATCCAAATCACCTTCTATAATTCAATCAAAGTAGTAAATCAACTAATCTGAAATAATGTTAATTTTACAATGGCCATGGTCATCCTCAGGCATCCCCTTCATCCTACCTTGACAGGAAACATATCATACCAGTCTTTGTCCCTCACAAGAATAACATCTCTACCCACAAACCTCTTTGGCCTGAACACATTATGATCATCCCACAACAATGGGTCCCTTCCAATGGCCCAAGCATTCACAATGAGCATGCTTCTTGCATGAATGAAGTATCCCCCAACTCTACAATATTCTATGGATTCACATGGAAGCATCAAGGGTAGAGTTGGGTATAACCTCAAAGTCTCCATTACCATACAATGCACATATTCCATTTTTTATTAATACATCAACAAGAAATCTCCTCTCTAGAATATTTTTGGTAGGAGCCATCAAGGTGTTCTAGATATCATGACATTGCCAATGGGAGACATAATTAGTGATTATGGGGTATATTTTTCCGAACACCTTCACCAACTCCAACAATAAATCAGACAAAAGTAATGAGAGATACAATATTATCATTGATACTAGAACATAATAGACATTTTATAAAGGAAACTTGGTGATGGTTTACTTGATACATGAGAGGTTCCATAATAGCACATATCATTAGTAGAAGTACAACAAGATAGACCCATACAAAATCATCAATAAGATTAATGATATTTCTTATGAGACCATCTTCTAGATAATTTAGACATCTCTCATGTGTTTAATGTTTCTAAATTTTATACATTCTATGGAGATGTCCATAGAGTAAATAATGGACAAGAAGTAGATTGGCAACATCACCTTCCCAATAAGAAGAAGGAAAAGATTATAAGAATTCTAGACAAACAAACCACAATAATAAGGCATGTGGTTAATAAAATAAATATTTGATACTATGGGATGGGTTACTAGAAAAAAAGAGTACATGGTTATCTAAGTGGACATTAATGCAACTGAACCCAACAAAGTTGTCGCAATTCATAAATAGTCACTTGCAAAGGTTGTATTTCTTTCAAAAAGGGAAAAATAATACAAGGACTTCTAGGGGTCAAAACTTTCAACTTAGATATGTGTTTTTGATAAAACATTTAGGGTGACTTCATTAGGAGGAGTTAATTGGTTTCCTATTTAGCTCTTCATTATTGGTGATCATTTGAATTTACTATTGAGAGATAGAAAATATGATTAGACCCCTAAAATTAGATTTCCATATTTTTCTATTTTTTTAAGTTTTCTTTCTTGTAATAACTTCGAGACACCATGGAAGACTGAATTGAAATCCACTAGGAGGAAAACTATTCACCCTCACTCCAAGGGAAAAGATATTCCTAGTCCATCCCATGTTTTTGACACCATGAAATATAACTTGTGCCTGGATAAGAGTGTGGTGGAAGATATCACCTCCCCTATGAAGGAAGCTACTAAGTGTTGGGGGAAGAAGGGGTGTCACATCCAAGAGTAGGATCAAAGAAAATTTGAACCCTTGCTGAGTTTTCTACAAAGGTCATGCACTCATCGGACACCACTCTATATTTTCTACAGGTAAACAAGGAGGAGAAGGAAACGATAAAAAAGAGTGATACCACCCGCTCCCTCTATAATTTTCTAGTGGATGATTGGCTTAAGACCCTGCTAGACAAGCCCGTCAGGAGGAGGAGTATGAACTGGCCAAGGAGGATCTAGAGGAGAAAGAGGGAGGGGACTTGGATGAGAAAAAGGGGAACAAGCCCTTGTTCCTTTTTTTCTTTTTTCTTTGGTTGTGATATGGTTAATTGTGAACTCATGCTAAAAGTGGAATTTTTGATTAAGGTGGACCTTAGTTGGCTTAATAGTAGAACTTGTAGTTTCAGCTATTGGTATACATTTTGGTATCATGTGTATGTGAGTGGTCATGTTTATACTAATACTATGAAGTTCTTTTTTATGTTGTCTATCATTAAGATGGTTTTGATGCCCAGAAAAGGTATTTGTTAGATAGAAGGGGGTAACTACTGGTTGTTCTCTAGCCTGCTGTACTATGAGGTCAACCCCCCTTTTTTGGTTATTATTTAATACATCAAAATTTTGAATGGGTGTTTCCAAATTCAAATACTCATTAGTAGTTTTACTTTTCATAGTTTAAGAAAAATTTAATTTAATTGGCATCTTTATAAGAGTTATTTTTTAATGTTATCGAAAATGCAAAATTTTAAGATTTGTAAAAATCAACCAAAAAAGCTAAGTTTTTTTTTTTTTTTTTGGTTGTGTTTAGAGGGCTACTAGTTATTTAAGAAGTTGTTGAATAGTGTAGAAGGATGGTTGCTGAATGAAAAATTAGTAACTTTCAAAATTCATGTATTTCATCTATGTATTTACATCTAGTTTCATTATGAACAATGTACTATTGCATGTATAGATACGTTGGTGTTGCATCTGTTTTTCTATCTAATACAAGCAACCTTTCCAAATCCTTCTTGTTAATGCATGTCTCTCATGGTATTGAATGCAATAAAACTTTATAATCTCACATCCCTCAGATTCAACTAAAATATAGAAAATAAGATACAATTCTATAAGAAGAATGGAACACTTTAAAATATGAAGATAAACTATAGATAATGAAAGAGGAGCATATGAACCTATTCAATATATATAATGTAGTTACTTACCATGACATGTTCTAAGATAACTAGATTCCAACACATTATACAATAACTTAAAATTTTACTTTCCTATAAAGAATTATTCATGTTAGTTTGCAAAAGTAAGTTTACTAACAATTCCTCCTACTATATAAATAAAAGTTAGTTCAGTGTTTACATTATCTACAATTTTACATAGAACTAAGATCTAATTTAAGTTTGTACTATCATAAAATCAATCTTAAAATTGTTTTCTTAGAGAGATAATAATTTTAATTTTTTAATTGCACATTTTGAAATTATCAATTTACTAAGTTTATATTTAGTTATTTATGTTATATGTAACATATAATAAGTAATTTATTAATTATGTAATACGTCTACTTTTAATAATATATATTATATAAAGATTTAAAAAAAAATTCTTTTGAAATGTGATTATGTAAAAGAAATCTATGATTGATTTTTTCTATCTTATTCTGTGTGTGTGTGTTTGAGAGAGAGAGAGAGAGAGAGAGAGAGAGAGAGAGAGAGAGAGAGAGAGAGAGAGAGAGAGAGAGATTAATATCAGATCTAGATATAGACAAATAAAGATGGAAAATGTGATAGATAAATAAAGTGAGAGAGAGGGGAAGATAATGGAAAAGAGGGGTAGGAGAGGGAGATATAGATAAATACTTTTAGAGGAAGAGTGAGTGAGGCACTTTTGAACCTATTGATTCGTTGACTTGAAATGATTATAGAAGGTGTTCATTGATATTTCCCTATGCATCCTTGTTGCTCTTGCAAAGTATACAATTGTAAGAATACAATGATGCACCATGAAGTTTCTAACATTAGTGCCACTTGCTACATAAATATGACAAACAAATAAATGCCACATGCACAACCAATGATTTTCTACTAATCACCTTCATAGCCAACATGTTAATTTAGACTTTTAAAAAACATGCCAATAGGAAAATTGAGGTTTAAATGAATAAATAGGGTAGGATCCATATGACCAATTTCTATGTCAATTTGCACATGAGAGAGAAATATGTAGATAGAGATCTAGAGTGGAGTACAAAGAAATAGTAAGAGGATACACATGAAAAGTGTGCATGTTTACAATTTGAAGATATCACTTCTTAATTATGAATCTTCTATTTTTTAGCCTACGATTTTACCTTATATACTTCATTAATGAATGTTATAAATAGTCTAAATCAAGGTTTAATTTAGTGGAGAATATTTTCCAAATGGCTAATCTCACTCATCAGGGGCCTTGGATTTGGCAATTTTTTTGGCACTTTCGAGGTGGTGACATCACCCACAATTTATGAAAACTGGGTTGCATGCTTAGACCAATCGCCAATATTGATACATACTCATTTTTAATTTGATGACAACTTTGCAAGTGGAATCTAATTTTTCCATGTGGTAAATTAAATGTTTTCGCCCATAATTTCTGAGGCATGTCTTAATAGATGGTCACATTCACCAATCTATGATAAAACTTTAAGTTAGGTTATATGTAAATTATATATACTTGACAAGTGTCTCTATTTTGAAGACTTTGTAAGGAAATTTTTATCCTTCTAATCTTTGGCCCAAAATAGATTATACTATGGACAAGTGTCATTATTTTAGAAACTTTCTCTGAAACTTGTTGTACTTTAACTTCTTAGCTTGAAATAGGATTTAGACCATTGATTTAGGATCATCTAACGATCATTAAAAAGGGTTATTGTATCTTGGATGATATAAATTTATGGTTTCTATATATTTTTACTTTTGGTCATGATTTTTTGAAATAATTAAAGATTTGCCACGGTTTTACAAAATTTTCATACAATAGAAAAAAAAAATCGCTAATGAAATTTTATTTTTTCTTCTTTTGAAAAATAAAATCACCAATTCAAATTAATTTTTTTCCCATAAAATAATGTTGGATTTGCCATGATTTTATATATTTTTTGAAAGGTGGGTTTCTTAAAGTTATCCGTAGTCTTATTTTTTTATGAATTACTTTCTAGACCTCTTTGACACACCCATTACATACATAGTTGTTAATTTATATCACTTTTAAACCGCTTCAATAACCTTTCCTCCATTTGATAGAAAGCTAACAATTCATTTTATTTAGAATACTGCATATGCATAATATTTGTATTTAGAAATGATTTGCTATCATATATCACTCCATTATATCAAAATCACTACAAATATAGTGCATGTACCATAATGTGATGGTCAATGAACATAATAAGAAAGCCAAATAATTCTTTTAAATTTATATAATATCTATCTTCTACTTATGCTTAATGAGGTAAGCATGAGAAATAGTCAAGATGTCAAACACATAAGAAGTGGCCCGACATACACAAAATGACAAACATACTTCACCAAATGAATCACATACTTCACCAAATGAAAATGATGTATTGTGCGACATATCAAATTGTGAGAACCCATTTACATTTTGTTTCCATGAATCTACAAACCTTTTAGTTCTAGTAGAATTTATTGAATAACAAAATATTCTATATTGTTTTGACTATTGAATTTGAATTCATTCCTATTACATTACATTTGATGCATTGATGTACTTATTATTCATGTCAAGAACTTTGCATTTATTATTTCTTTCTTTAGAGATGTTGACAAGTTTAATTTTATTGAACAATTTGAGTTATGATAAACTCACAACATTCCAAATTTTAACATAAATTGAAGACCTCGTCTATAACAAAATTGATAGAAAAAAATACACAAAGGAAGGTTGAGATAAATAAATAAGAAGACTAATGGATAAAAAGAAGATCTAAATCATTGATCTATCAAACAGTTGACGTTGGACTATACACTAAGAACATACTTATCAAATAGTCAAAGCTGACTTATAGTCCATTTATTTCAGCAATCACCATGAAACTTCATTCAGACAGCACTCCATTTGGAGTCTGCAAATAATGATGTTGGTTTCCACTTTATAATAATGGCATCCCCATCAGCATCCAGAGTATAATGTTCTCTGGAAGCACACTCTTGTAATAACAATTCAGCTTGATACGTAGCTTGAAAGCTGAAGCTCTTTTCACTGAACCCTACCTGTTTGAAGAAATACCTCCACACATCAGTTGCAACATGCCGAACAAACCTCTCCTTCCCATCATATTCCTAATGCTACTTCCAGGTAACAATTCCTCATGCTTCATCCTCCCAATATCATTTCTATCCGTCATGCTAACATCCAGCAGATCAAAATATGCCATGTAAAAGAAAAGCACCTCGCTGAATCTGTCCCCAAAAGATGGACAATTATGCTGCGCTTCTGCTTCGATATTCACCATGATAGTTGGCCTCAGTTTCTTAATAACAGGGTTGTATAACAGACTTTTCAGAACAAATGGAGCATGAACAACCGACGCCATGCCAGATTCAAGGATGAAAATGTCTTCCTTGATCTCCTCTCCTCTCGCAATCTCCATCGTGTTGTACAAGAGTGAAATCGCCAACGATTCAGCGAGCTCGTGAAGTCTTTCTCCGCTTTTCAAAAGCTCCTCGCCATCCATCCCAAGTACTGTTGCCTGCACAGACGTGAACTGCGTCAGTCTGACATACGGCAGAACTTTGTTAGAGTAAGCAATGAGACTATAAAACTCAGTTTTTGTCAAATTCACCGGCAACATCGAAAGCAAAATCGGGCGCTGGTTTAGCTGCGTTATTTAAAATTCTGAGGGTTTTGAGTTGGATTCTCTCCTGCAGTGCTGTCGAGATATAAAAGCCGAGCCTCTGTGTGGCATTCCCTGTCTGACAAGACAGTTTTTTGCATTTGGTCACCATTTCAGCAGCCTCACCATATTTATCCTCGCCTATCATATGTCCAGACTTGAGCAGTAGTCGAACCAATTCCGTCCCCGTCTCTTCTTCATCAACCGGAAGTAGAGCATCATTAAGATCAAAAGGAAACTTTTCATGGTCTGGCAGACGTCCAAAGCTGGCTTCCATGGCAATGGGTAGAGTATTTTGCAGAGTGTAGCAAAAGGCTTGACTTCACCTAGCCTAGAGGATGCAGACCACAATGTTAGTGATGTCGTCGTATATATAAATTTATCTTGATGTCGAAATCTCATCAAATACAACGAGACATGTGAAAATATTTTGCGTTGATCTTGACGTCGTAATCTCGCAAATACAACGAGGTATATGTCGTAATGTGAAACTCGTAATCTCGTCAAATACAACGAGATGCGTACAAGTTCGGCGTGATGTTTAGTGTACTTGTTACACAAAATAAAATTAGAAACATACAAATTCAACGGAAATTTTCATTTTTATGCAGGGTTTAGACCTGGAAGGTAATTTAGGGAGGCAAGAGGCATGTGCGATATCAACTAGCAAATGCTACCACTGAAATGATTAAGGTGCGCGACATGGGCACACTCATGCTTGAAACCATGAGACACAATCTCAGCCTCATCCCTTATGGTCTCCTAGCCTTGCACTCAACAAAACTTGATCCATGGTGGGCTCCTTGTGAGCCATTCAACTTCACCAGTAGACCAACATAATTTAAATTGGCAGACACATCTGTAAAGGGAGGTCAGCTTTCAAAGCACATTCGAAGTGTTGACCCTTTCTAGTTGTTGATGTGGGGCTGAATCGTAACCCGCCTGTCTATAGGTCATTACTAGCAATTGCATCTAAACAAGGTTTAGTAGATAAGTTGATAGAAAGATAGGTGTAGTGGTTAAGCTAATAGAAAGATTGGTGCACCAGTTCAGCTGATAGGAAGATATGTTTGCATAATATATTTTAGGGGCACCAGAAAATTGCAAGACTTCATGTGTGTTAGTGAACAGATTTGTCTTCTAGGAAAACACTTACAAAATGACCTTAAAATGCCCAAACAAGAAGATTCAATCAACTCTAATAGTAGGGTCACTTAGCAATTGAAAAATATAAGCATGCTGGAAATTATTTGGGTACATCTCTCCTAGCAAAATTTGCAATGAATTTACATAACTACAAACATATAGATGCTTTTAACTAGGAAGCACAAAAGGCACACAAGAATCCACTCATAGACATGACGTAGATGCCAAGAAACTAAGTAACTTGAAGGAAATAATAAAAAAATGACACAAAGCTCATTTACCCAATCATTACATTACAAAAGAAAAGTATAAAGAAAGCTGAATTGTTCTTTCCAAATACATGAATAACTAAGGCCCAAAGTCCAAATGATAATTGTGGCAATAATTATATGTGCCAAAACTACATCTAAAGACAACCAAGATAATTCAAAGATTAACATTGGCCAAGAAAATAGCACACAAACTCAAAGTTTTAACATACTATAGTTTTCCTCCTATAAACACAACAAAAGAACATAGATCTATTGTCATGCGCACACAAATTACTATTCAAAAAAAAAAAATTCCCCTCCTATAATGCAAGTCTATAGAAAACTAGAATTCCTCTTCCCCTATCTCTCTATCATTTCTGGCTCTCTTGCTGCAGCACAAAGTCTGCTCCCCTTAAGAAAAAAAATAGGAACCCTATTCGTTTGATGCTTTTAAAATAAATAGACATGAATGAAAAATATTCATATGAAAAGTAACACTATTACAGTCACTAATTATTAATCTCCTATCATAAATGATTATTAAACTGCTCGAAATAAATTCCCAACTAATATTGAAAAATAACACAACTGCAACTTCACAAATAAAAATATGGAAAGAAATTCATGACATAATGAACACAATATTTTTGGACAAATTGTCCTTAGAAAAACCCCGAAGGGAAAACAAGTTCTACAGATGAGGAATTATATTAAACTCTAGCAAATCTAGAGATACAAAATTCCTTGTCTCTCATTGGCGGAACTCTGACAACCTCCTAATTTCTACCGCTGATATTCTCCACTACTATTCCCATGCTAACGTTATGCCCTTGCTAACACTGCAAGACAATTTGCTATCACTGCAAATGCTTTTACAAACTTTTTATCTCCAAATTACCCAATGACCCCTTTTTATACTACTCTGTTGGAAAACCAATGACCAAGATTAAATCAAACCAATGGCTAAGATTAAGACAACTCAATAGCCAATAATAGAATTGGCTGCAAGGTGCCCAAAAAGGAAATAACTAAGTTAATAAATAATTATCCTTGCATACCAACCATTTACTAATTCTCAGCAAGTGGACAAATAGCTATCCAAACTACCCATAACTAAAATTGCTATTTTAAGGTAAGGATGAATAGTTGTCCAAGCTACCCATAAATACTACTGTTATTTCTAGGTTAGAAATAATAGCTATCCAACTACTAGCGAAGATGCTATTCTACATGACACCCATTTTATCTTTGAGGAAGATAAATTTGGCCTTCCCAAAAGCCTTCATCAGAATGTCTTCTACATGCTCTTCTATAGGTATGTATTGTAGCTAAACAATACCTCATTGTACACAATCCCTGATGAAGTGATACCTAATATTTATATGTTTAGACTTATCATGAAATACTAGATTCTCAAACAACTTGATGCAACTCTTATTATCATAGTGTATCATAGTGGTCTCAACCTTTTGACCAAACAAAGATACTAACAAATTTTGAAGCCATATAGCTTCACATGTTACCATGCTAGCTACTATGTATTCTACTTCTATTGAACTTAGAGCCACAGACTTCTGCTTCCTGCTGAACCAAGATACAACTCCTGATCCCAAACTGAAACAACACCTTGAAGTTCTCCTTTTGTCCATTTTACTTCTTGCCCAATCTGCATCAGTATAGCCTATCAACCTGATACCTTCACCTTGGACATATCTGATCCCATACTCAACTATAGCATGCAAGTAATGTAATACATGCTTGGTCGTTGTCCAATGCATTCTCTTTGGTTCAACCATGAATTGACTAAGAGATTTTACTGCAAATGCTATATTTGGCCTAATGTTGACCAAATACATAAGTGAACCAATCAACTATCTATATAAGGTGGGATCTACATCCTTTTCCTTAGATGTATCGACCTTCTTCCAATTCGTGATCATGGGTGTAGACATGGCTTTGCAACCCTCCATCCTAAATCTTGTCAAGATTTCAATGCAATATTTCCCTTGACCAAGGAAAATCTCTCCATCAGTCTGCCACACCTCCATGCCTAGAAAGTAGTGCATAGGTCCCAAATCCTTCACCTCAAACTCTTCAACAAGGTCCCTCTTGTAATCCTCTATGAGCTCTAGTGAACCTATAAGAAAAAAGTCATCCACATAAAGAACAAGAATGAGAATCTCACTCCCAACCACCAAGTAGTAGAGGTTAGCATCCGCTTCACTTTTCACAAAGCTCATTCCCTATACGTATGTATCAATGCACTCATACCATGCTCTGGAAGCCTGGTTGAGTCCATATAGTGCTTTTTCAATCTACACACATGGGTACCTTTGCTATGTGCTACAAAGCCTTCTAGTTGCTCTATGTATACCTCCTTGATGTAAATAGCATCAATGGAGTAAAAAAAATGTTGAGATACATAATTATTTCTTAAAAATTCATGAAATTAATTCCATTTTTAAAGAAATCTCATGAGGCAAAACAAAACTCTTTCCAACACTAGTGTACAATACTTCAGTGTTCACATGGTCTAGCTGCTATACATGAGTACATTAATCATAACTTTCAATCTTGACATTTTATTTCAAAACCCTTTGGATGATTTGTTTAAAATTATTAATACTAAAACATATCCAAAGCTTAGTCAAAAATAAATAATCCCTTACACGTTATAGTCTCCTCATGTAGACCCATTTTCTCTGTCATAAATTTGAAGTAAAACTAGTAACCCTTCCTAGCCCATCTAATAACTTCCTCAAAAAAAATCCAAATGAGACCAAACCAATTTTAAATCCACTCTATATGAGTATAGTTTATGAATATATAAGCCATTAATTTTTTCAATTCATGATTTTTTCTACAAGTGCCAATCATTGCCTGCAACTTCAAAACAAATCCTTAAAAACCAGTCTTTATTAAAATAAACATAACTAACACATATCTAAATTAAAACAACTCAAATGTGGTTCATATAGCTTTCCAATGTATACAACTATAGTTTCTATTTTATCCAAATGTGTCTGTACCAAACATTTTAATCTGACTATAGTTGGGCATCCTCAAATCCGAAAATAACCAGTTTTACCAAAACTAGCATAACTTCTTCAGTACTTAACAAAATGGCTCCAAACCAAAAAGAGAAAGAATATTATTCATCATAATATTCAAATGTATAGAAAATACAAGGTTTCTAGGCTATACATGGCCCTACAATACTTATAACCAACACTAAAACAGTTAAAACCAATCATAATGACAAATAAAATCTTTCAAAAATGATATCTCTTTCTTCTCTTTCATTCATTTCTATATGGAATGACCAATACAATGATTTTAAAGTGGTTTTGGTGGTTTAAAACCTCCCAACCACCTTTTAAACGAACCCAATACATTCTTTTATCCCTTGTACATTTTTCAATGCTTCTTTATGCACTCCCATTACAATGCAAATGTATTTTTCTAGTTTTTAATACATCACAATGCATAGTTAAGAATTTAAACCATTTCTTCAACATGGTTATAGGAAATTCCAAATGACTTAGGAGAGCCCATGGGAAGCACAGAAAGCATTTCTAAAGTGACGCCCTATGCAAGTCAAATGCAACTTCGCTAGGAATCATAGTTGGAAAAATGAGCTATGGAGGGGATTGAACATGCAAAAACCTCAATTTGGCTACACAACAAGTAAGGGAAAGATTTAAACTTGTTTTAGTCCAAAGGAGAGATCTTGGAACATTTTCCAAGGTGGTTTTCCATCACAACAGTGATAAAGCACTTGAAATCCTCATTTTTGGCCTAAAACTATACTTTGGTTGTACAGATAGTTTGGGGGTTGAACAATCATATAATCTTAAAGTACTTCAAAAAGGTTATCCAAAAATGTAATTTTTTTGTAAGGTTGTTAAGAATTTTTTCAAGAAATCTTGTTTCCAGCTATTTAGGAGGGCTAATTCCTAGTAGCCTTTTTGGAGCAATTTGGTGTATTTTCCCTAGTAGATTGAATGCACCTATGAAATCAGCATTTTTAAGGGTCATGGATATTAGGAGTCTAAAAAAACCTTGGATGAAGAATTAGCACCCTTGGGGCTATATATGGACTTGAGGGTTAGTAGTGGACTGGAGCCGGCTAAGAAGAAATTTGATGTTACTTTGTTGGTGTGACCCCAACTAAAGGATTAGGATCTCTTGAGCAAGGTCCTAGTAAGCATAGGGTGTTAAGAAGCCCTAGTAGGTCTAGTGGTTGACCTAAGGTAACCCTATGAGAGCTTGGGGTTTGGAAGCAAGGTTGGGGTATTACATCACTCCTCTTCTAACTCACCATTAAGGAATGCTATCTTGACATCTATTTGATGGATCTTCCATGCCATCTATGCTACAGATGAGATCACAACTCCTATAGAATTATACCTGGGCACTGGAGAAAATGTCTCCTTGTAGTCTATTCCCTCCTTCTAAGAGAAGCCCTTGGCTATGAACCTCACCTTGTATTTCTCAATGCTACCATCTGTACCATGCTTTATCTTATAGATCCAGCATGATCCAACTACTGTTGTATCTGTTGGTCTAGGAACTACCTCTCACATATCATTTTTCATTATTGAGGAATACTCCTCAACCATAGCATCTCACCATACCTAATTCTTTGCAACCTCTTGATAGCTAGAAGGCTCACTATCTACCAACTGACTAACTAATGGTACATAGTCATTGAACTTGGCTAGTTGTCTCCATTTTCTAGTAGTCTTCCTAGGAGCTCCCACAAACTCTTGAGTATCCCTTTGTGTATCTGGAACCTCATGGTTTGTGCTGCCAACTATAAAGGATGAAATGTCAACCTCTAAATCATCTTGATACATTTCTTGTTGTACTTGTTGCTCCGTACTCTATGAATCTTTACTACCTGAGCCTACACTTGTACTAGTATTTGTACTTGATCTTTACTGCCATTGGCTTGGCTTTGGAGCTTTTGCTAGCTGGTCACTCTAATCATCTACAAGAAAATCTCTAAATCTCCTGAACGCCTTGTCATCCATGAACTTGACATCACATCTGACAATAATTCTTTTGGTCCCTAGAATGAAATCCTATATACCTTTGAGGTCTCACTATACCCAACAAAATACCCCCTCTCTATAGTCTGATCTAACTTTGTATCTCCAGGAATATGACAGTATGCTAAACTCTTGAATATCCTAAAGTGACCAACATCTAACTTCTTCCCTATGAAAGCCTCATGTGGTGTCATCTTCCCTAGCACCTTGTGTGGAACTCTATTCTGAATGTAGACTGATGTACTACACACCTCTGCCCATAAGTGATAGGGCATGTCCTTGTCATGTAGCATATCCCTTACTACCTTCGATATACAATGGTTCTTCCTCTCAACAATTCCATTCTATTGTGGATTGTAAGGAACAATCCACTCTCTCTAGATTCTTTCTCTGGTACATAAATCCTGGAAGATATTCCCTTTGTACTCACCTCCATTATCTGACTAAAGAACCTTTATCTCCCTTCTTGTTGAATTCTTCACAAGATCGTTGAACTCTTGGAATCAACTGAAAACCTCATCCTTGGTCTTCAAAAAGTATATACAGGTCTTCTTGGAGAAATCATCAATAAAATAAACATAGTACTCATATCCTTTGAGAGGTTTTGTCGACATCGGTCCAAAAACATCTGAATGTACTAGATCAAGAACACCCTTAGATCTAGTGTCACTTCCTTGGAAAAGATGCTTTTGCAAACTTCCCCAATACACATCCCTTACATACATCATCATGCTTTTTTCTCACCTCTGGCACACTTGTCACCATCTCACGAAGAAAATTAAGTGCTCCATGATGAATATGGCCCATCCTCCTATGCCATAGCTCTCCAAGATCTCTATGATTACTATGACTCATGAGTTCCTTAGGAGTATCAAACTGCAACCTTTAAAGGCCACTCCTAACTCCAATAGTTATGGGTGATTTCAAATTCTTGTGCTTAATCAACACATTTGTCCCTCTAAAGAGAACATTATACCCCCTATCCTGAAGAATAGATACAGAAATCAAATTCATACCTAAGCCTAGCACATACAACACATCATGAAGTGGAATTATCTTTCCATTCTTCCTCTGAAACTAAATAGTCTCTTTCCCAACTAGGTTGAGTTTGGGCAAGTTTTCCATAGATATCTAGATGTTGGTGTCCTCCTCCTTGTAACTAGAGAAGTACTCTCTAACTCTTGTCATATGAAATGACACCACACTATCTATATACCAAAAACACTATGAGGTTGAGCTAACCATACAAGCTATGAGTGCAATCTCATTTTCCATACTACTGGAGAGTTCTTCCACACTTGCTGAAGCTGCCACCTACTTCTTAACCTTCTTCCTCTCTAGGAAATCACTAACATAGTGGCCAAACTCATGACATCCAAAGCACTTGACCTTAGAAAGGTCCTTCTTCTTCTTCTTCTTCTTCTTCTCACTTTGTGAATTTAATCCTTCGCTAGATCCCTTCTTTGCTTTCCCTTTCCATGCTAGGGCAATGTTCTCCTATTCCACCTCATTTTTCTGACTCTTGTTTGCCCCATTGACAGGACTTATACTAAACTCCTCCTAAGTGAAATTAGTCCATAGTTGATCCCAACTCGATAAAGTATCTCATCCACTAACAACTTGAACAAAGACACTCCATTGTTTAGTAAACCCATTTAGGGCTATTCTGAGTAGCTCGTCATCACTGGGACTATCTCCAATAGTTGCTAACTCATTCTTGAGAAGTCTAAGCCTAGTGAGGTAACTTGTAACTTCTTCCCCCTAGTTCATTTGGGTATTCTTTAGCTTCTCTCTGAGAATCATCTTCCTATTGGTTGTAGCATTCTGGTATAGGTTTAGAATGGCATCCCACATCTTATTCACCGTATCTAGCTTTGAGATATGTGGAACAATATCATCCTTGACACCATCAAGGATAATCCTCCTTGCCTTGGCATCGTCCTTCTTATATGCTGCAAGTTGTGTTGCATCCATTGGTATAGGTACAACACTAGTAGCATAATCCTTGATACCATTCTCTTCCAACAATAGGGAAATTCTAGCCTTCCAAACACCAAAATTCAAGGCACCATCCAATCTATCTTGATCTCTCAAACCAGCTGAAGCCATCTCAAGGGATTAAAGCAATAATAAATCTAAAAAGATAAAAATTTCTTTCCTAGGGCAAAAATCTTCTACCCCTCAACAATGCTCTAATACCATGTGAAAATTAACACTATTGCAGTCATTAATTATTAATCTCCTATCGTAAACAATTATTAAACTACTAGAAATAAATTCTCAACTAATATCAAAAAATAACACAATTGCAACTTCACAAATAAAAATATGAAAAAAAATTTATGACATAATAAACACAATATTTTCAAACAAATTGTCACTAGAAAAACTCCTAAGGGAAAACTAGTTCTATAAATGAGAAATTATATTAAACATTAGTAAATCTAGAGATACAAAATTCCTTGCCTCTCACTGGCAGAACTCTGACAACCTCCTAATTTCTCCCGTTGATATTCCCCACTGCTTTTCCCATGCTAACACTGCGCCCTTGCTAACACTGCAAGACAATTTTCTATCACTGCAAATGTTTCTACAATTTTTTTTATCTCCAAATGATCCAATGACCCATTTTTATACTGCTGTGTTGGAAAACCAACTTTTGAGATTAAATCAAACCAATGGCTAAGATTAAGACAACTCAATAGCCAATAATAGAATTGGTTGCAAGGTGCCCAAAAAGGAAATCACTAAATTAGTAAATAATTATCCTTGCATAACAACCATTTACTAATTCTCGGCAAGTGGACAAACAGCTGTCCAAACTACCCATAACTAATACTGTTATTTTTAGGTAAGAACAAATAGCTATCCAAGCTATCCATATATACTACTACTATTTCTAGATCAGAAATAACAATTGTCCAACTATTAATAAGTAACAATTCAGTTTTCATAACTTAATTTTGACATCATATGGCTCTTGACTACTTTTTAGTCTTTTTGTCTTTTCTTTCTAATGATTTTCACTTTAACATAATGTCCCTTCGAATATGTTCTCCTTGAGGGTTATAAGTGTAATTTTATAGTGAAAGAAGGAAATATGATTACCTTGACATGTGGCTTATAAGGAAATAGACATTCTATCGAGTATATATGTCTCGTGTTTTGATATAGATAACCACTCACTCTTCAATATTTGAGTTTCTGCCACATAGACCACTACTAGATCCTATCTGTCACACACGGGCCATATTCAAGAAGAGTAATGATTGCAAGATTCGTCACATGTTTTTCTTGAAGCCGACACGCATTTTCAGTGAGTGGGTGCTTCTAAAGCCATTCAATATTCCATTTTTCATTTCTTTGAGCTCATGCTAAAATTCACTCGCACTCTGGCCTATTTGGCTTCCCTGTGTCCACTTTAGAACTAAAACATCCCATTGTGATTATGATACAAGACATTGAGTATCTGGCATCATAAGCCATCGAGTAGATCATACAGGGATGGGATACGGTTTCTTCATTCCAAATTAGATTCGAACAGTTAATATTAATAACTAGCTTCATTATCTATTTAATTGTTTGGCGTGACCAATATAATCCTTGGTATAGGGTCGAGTTTTGATATATAAATACAAATGCTGTTTTGAGCCAAACAAAGGTGCATATATATCTTGTTTTAATTAATCCATGAAGCTCACCCATTAAATCATCTCAGATTTAGACTTTGCATACTTCAATCATTATTTTAGAGTCTTGCATATGTTTATCGGTAACAGTATATGGCAGGGGTCTCTGCCAAATACCTGTAATCTATGTATCTTAATGGCGACCCTTGATATCACATCATTCTACTCGGTCTTTCACATACATCCCATCAAAATCCATTAACTGATTCATGTCTTACACATATAGAAGCAGCCGCGAGCACCTTACGACAGAGATCATGAATGTTTTTCTTTGGGATTCTCAAACACTAACGTCTCATCCAACTATTTCTTTGAACATGATAGGGGGCTTTAGTAAGCCACACAGAAATGATTCACATTTATCTGCCTTCTTTGTGAGCATTATGCATGGCGATCGACTATGCCCTCTCTTCGATGTATATACACTGATATCATACTTTCTCACCCCTTAAGCTTCTGCGAGCTTGGGCATTTTGTCAAATGAATCATGGATGGATGTGTTCCTCTATAAGGAGGCATCTCCGCAGTAGAGACATCGGTATTTATAGATGAGGAGCTTCACAATAGAGTCCACCATATCTTTGTGAAGCCAGAGCATGAGTTAATGGAGAATAGATTCAGTGTGTCTTTATCTTCAGATGGGTAGAAACAAGTTTTGGCTATCTTTCACCAAGCCGAACCCGACATTAATCTCTAATATCTCTATCACATTTCATTGTGTCAATGGATCTCTACTCTTATGTCCTTTCATGTCGGCTTTTGGCTGAAAGGGGAGATATTGCTATATAATCACACAACTGACTTTTCCCGATTCGGATACATTCCATGTATAAACAACAACAGACTATCTGACATGGAAAGTTGGTGACATATACCCGATACACATAGATGTATGAACCTTGGAGGGATTGCACATTCTGTGAAACAATATCTATGCTTACTCTAATTGTAACTTCATGAAGATGGGAGATGGTTGCACGTATCTGTCAACTTGATGATTTTGTCAATTTTTGTTTGTGTTGAAGGAGGGCATTCTAACAAATGGTTTAGATCCATTATTTTTCTTTCCAATCAACACTGTTCTGGAGCTTTCAAGTATTCGATTTGGGAACATATCGAGCTTAGAAATTGAGCTAGCAACCTTAACTCTATTTCTTTCAAATACTTAACATGATGAAATATGGGCAACCTGAGGGAAGTCAAGTTTAGGTATGGAGTCTAAGTTTTAATGTTGACCTTGAACTCCATGTCACATTACTCAATATGTTGATGCCATTTGAACCACTTATGAATATGTTAAAGTTTGCACCTATTATCCATTCTCAACTTGATCTTTAATCTCAACCAATATTCTTGAACCATGTGTGCCTCCCACATCTAATTAGGACAAGGAAAGTGTCAAAGGTGAACCTTTGAATTTGCATCTTGATTTTGAATGTGCCTTTTTGAACCACTAAACTAAGCCTTTGAACCAACTTGAAGCTATTGAACCTGTATATTCTAAATCTTGAATTTGAGCATTTGGGATCTCTAGACTTTGAATCACTCTAAAATTCATTAAACAAGATGACCTTGAGCAACCTACACTTTTGCACCTATAAACTTATTGAAATCAATCTGAACCTATAGGGTGAACTTTCTCAAACCAAATGAATCAAGATGAATTAGAAGAGGCCATTGAACCTCCGTAAGAAAATTGAACCACTTTGAACCTCTTCGAACTTAGCTCAAAGAGGTTCAAGAACCTAAACTGAAAATTTATTTACTAGGGTCTATATGCATACCAACATTGTGTTAATAGTAGTTGATTTTTTTTTTGGGTATTTGCATTAGAAAAAAAAAGAACAAGAGCAAAACTGTGTGTTCATATTGTGAATAGTACACGAGATTCTATGTTTCAAAATGCATATTATTTTTTTGAAGCTCGTTCCAAGTCATTATTTACTAAAAATGATAAATCAGCAAGAATTTTTATTTTGAAATGAATAAATTTTAAATTAAGTATATCCATATAGGCAATAGAAATAGGAAAATTGATACCAATCTATAAGAATAAAATAGATGTCATTTCTAGGAGTATTGCAAAATGAATGAGCAATGGAAACACTTGAGAGATATATTAGACAATTCAACATCTTGGTTTCCTAGAAAGACACGTTGCAAGAAAGGTTCATCCTTTTTATTTATAATTTTACATGGATTATTTCTCATTTTGGAGTATCTCTCATAGGTAAATGACAATTGGATGTAGAGTTGATTTAAAGACTTAATCCTAAATATTGTTGTGAATATGAGACCTTGTGTTTCATCTCTACCAATATGAATGGTTGCTTTGTGCAATGTTACGCTATGAAATTTGTGCACGATTATTGTCCACATCATTATGATTGGTATCTTCCTTTGAATACCCAAAGATACAAGAATTATTGGTATATTTTTAAGGCCTTTGAAGTTGCATGCAGGGTCGTTATAATTATCAATATTTTCCACAACACACATTGGAATATCATGTTGTTCAGAACCAAGAATATAAAATATTTTTGATTCCTTGACCAAGAGCTATATTAACAATTTTTTCTTGTTTCCATATGTTAACTAAGAATTATACTTTGACCTAAAGTAGGACATATTTTTCTATTTTCTCAATGAGACTCACATTTTCCATTGTCTTCCCAGTGCTTCTTTTAGTACTAAGTTCAACATTTTAAACATTATTTAGTTGTGAAATTTGAAAAAATTTTAAAGAGCATCCAATTTTCAAATAGTACCTCAAACTTATCTCATTGGTACAACCAAAAAATAGATTTTAATTGTGGGGAAAATTTTGGTGTAGCCTTCTGCCTATTTGGAAAACTAGTTTTGGGCCTATGAAATTCAGAATGTTAATGAGAGAATATATTTGGTATCCTTTAAATCTTCTTGGAATGATTTCAATGCCTTCCCTTGCAAGGGTCACATTTCTTTAATAGGTATCTTTCTCTTTGAATGTATAATCTATGCATGAATGTTGAGTGTAAGAACTACTATAAGGGCTAGTCTAAGGAGTGGACTCTTTTATTGCAATATTTCTAACATAAAACATCAAGTGAGATTTACCTATTCCTATCATTCCTTGTATAATTATATACAACTATTTAATAGAGCCACATGCACTATGCTTTATGATTACTATGAGCAAGATTTTTTTCTTCACTACTAGTTTATAGAAAGGAATGAAAAAATAGATAACATGCTTTCATCTTGATTAGACTTTTTCTAATGCTAGAAATTTTGTTGCATTTTCATGTAAATTTTTTGGTACTAAAATGTGATCCCATATGTTACTCTTATCAAACTCTCACCTTCTATGCATGTCAAGTTCATCAATGGTAACAACATTTTAGGGGCTCATTTTAGAAAACAACTATCATTCAATGATATTTAGTTTTGTCTCCCCCATGTCCATGTCATTATCAATATGTTCCTCCTCTAATATTACTTTCTCTTGACTACTACAAATAATATGCCACACAACATATTTAGTTGCATCTATCTACTTCCAATTTGCACTCAACAATTCCTTTGTAAGACCTATGTTACTTTCTACATCATCAAAATAATTGTGTAAAATTAGTTTTCTCCAAGTAAACATGGGATGATTTACCTTGATAGGATGCTCATTCTACAAATATTAACATCCAACAAAGTCTATATTGTCTCTAGAGAAGATTAATATGGGTTTCAGTAAGTAAATAAAATTATATGGTATCTTATAGATTATGGAGATTATAATCGAACATTTATGACATTTAAAGATGACCAGGTCTTCCAATAGGGTTTGGAAATTAAGAAGATTGATTGGTTCAAATAAAATAGGAATATTCATCAGTGAAAAAAGCATACTTCTAGGATAGATCCATTCATAACATATTAATCCACGTACCATTGAAGGAACTGAGTTTTGATTTATCTATTAGTTGGCATAAATGATATGACAAAGAAGACCTTCTAGATCGTCACATGGCTTAAATGATATCAGGCATAATTACAAACAATAATTTATCTACTATAGTACTTTTGTGTCAAGGTTGATTTCCCATACATACATACATATTCCTCTATTTGGTGATACATAATCTATGTATTTTAATCTAACCATCAATGTTTTTTGGTATATATACAATGAAATATATGTTGGATTCATTACATTAAATCAGGTTAGTTTCTAAGATTAGATTAAAAAATAAATTTAGTTTAATATTTAGTTACTGGGAAGTTATTCCCATAAGTAGTTTTTAAGGGAATATAAGGCTCAATAAAGCTATTTAGATATTATTGTGATCATTCAGTATCAATTCAATTTGTATCCAAATGTATCTAATAAAAATCTAAATCAATAATATCAATCTTTTGTATTTTAGCTCTTTCATTTGGTATCAGAGTGATTTGGTCAATGGGGAGAAAAGTTCTTTTAATTGATTTTGGATGACCAGACTCTAACTTTTGCAGATGAGATCTTCTACAATTTTTTATATTAAAGATAGGAGGTTGGAGACCATGGAGGTTGGAGGATTTTTATCATCTCGAGCTAGCTTCTCACTCAAAGATGATTATTGCATGGGAAGCAACTATCATTGTCACTGTAAAGCTAGGGCTTGAAAGATTCATCCATGAAGAGAAGAGGGGACCTAATAGATTTGTGTCCTTGAAGAAAAGAGAGGGCTTGGCTGTGTGATTGTCCTTCTATGGAGTGGGGGGGGTAGGATTTTAAGAATGGTATTAGAGACACTCAGAGGAGATGTCAATTTTCAAAGGAAAGGTGTCCATGTACAAAAATCTCAATGGTGTCCATGTAGCATCGAAGGAGACATTAGACACACTCCAAGGAGATGTGAAATTTTAGAGAAACTATGTCTCATTGTGAAAGGGTGGTGGAAAGAATCTTATTATGAGGACAACTTCAAGATTTTTAGTTTGAAGTTGGGATATGAAATCTACTTATGAGGACAACTTCAGGATTTGAGGATTTGTAATCTGAATTTACAAAGAGAAATTCTACTTCAATAAGCAAAGATTAGTGAAGAATTTCATCAAAGTTTCTAGGGAAGAATATTGGTGAAGGACCTTCATCAATGTTTCCAAAGGGTTGGGTTAAAACCTTTAAAACTTTCACTCCTATTGGATTAATGTAATAAGGGAGGAATGTTGGATTTACTATATTAAATTAGGTTAGTTTTTAAAATTAAATTAAATAAATAAATTAGTTTAATATTTTCTCACTGGGAAGTTATTCTCATAAGTAGTTTTTAAAGGGAGTATAAGGCTATATAAAGCTATTCAGATATCAATGTGATCATTTGGTATCAATTCAGTTTGTATATGAATGTATCTAATGAAAATCTAAATCAATAATATCAATCTTTTATATTTTAGTTCTTTCAATATAAGCACCATTCAGATCTCTAACTTGAGCATCATATTTGGCATATTCTATCTAGTTTTGCCACAAGTTAGGATCTTCAAATACAATTGACATTATTAGGAGATCAGATCACAGTGCTTAAAAGTATTTTATCTTACATTAAAAATATAAAAAAAAATAAAAGAAATATGTCATTTCTAATTGAAAAGTGAAGGAACTAACTTTTTATTTTTTTTATCACATATTACAGTTCTTGGGGTGATCACTGAAGAGATAAAAATGACTATTTAAAAAAAAAAATCTCATATAGTATGCTATGTGGGGTGATCACTTAGTGCAAGTGTAAATTAAGAGCCTATCTATTTAAAGACACCATTGTGATACAATTGTCTGCAAAAATAGCTATCGATGTTGTTATTACATTTTTCTCATTGGGCTTCTTTGCTTAGGCTTTTATCTCATAGCATAGGGAGTGATCTATGCAAATATCTTCTAATTGTATACTATCCTATAGTTGGTATGTTTAGAAATAAAAATATGGTTCTCTATTCTACTTATCTAGATTCTATTTTAAAATCTAGGAGGACCTGAATCACTACTTCAATAAATTTTATTTTGTAGAATTTTCTGATGATTCTAGCATTTTAGACATTAACATTTGATAACAAAGGATGACACTCTGTTTATGTTGATTCACTCCTCTTCTTTTCCCTTCACCTTGCATTTCCTATTTCTCATTTGAAAGGATTATTTTTTTTCTTGGTAAGTTAGAATAAAACTTAACCAGTGTATGTGCCATTGATTATTTGAAAGAGATGGATTCCATTCTTTTCTAATATGTTCAATATATATACCTATCCATCTTGACTAGATATGAAAGGAAACCATCTCTTTGTTTCCATGGGTTAATCCTAACAACTTGTTTAAACAATCAATTCAACCATTCCTTATAGCAGATAACTATGGATCACTCTAGTGATTAATTTTAGTTTATATGGTGACTTATTTATACACATCTAGATTAGATTTATGATTTTCTAAAAAAAATATATTTTGATATATCATATATTATTATGCATATTCTACAATCAATGAGAAAGAGATAAATGATTTAGCATCTTTTTTTTCTTGTTTTTTGTGATCCATAATTTGGTTCCTTTCTTTTAGCAAGATTCTAAGTTTATTTTGGAGATTTAGCTACAAAATCTTAGGTGGTATTAGAACAGAGATTATTCATTTACTAGATCTATTTTCGTTGTTTTAAGATATGTAATTTGGCTTCTTTCTTTTAGCAAGATTCTCATTTTATTTTTCATATTTAGCTATTGTTGGCTATTTTTACCTCCATTAAGCCCATCAGTGATATCTAATCAAAGAAATCTCCTATGGGATGCATTCCTTATAGATGAGATCAACAGTTGTCAAGTGTTCATGTTTGGATCAACAGGATCTCACAAAAACATGAGATGCTGTAATGCATCTTTATTCTGACAATTCTTAATGCTATAGTGTTTCTTTTATGATCTAGAACCCACAATTGCACCACATGGCAGAAGGTCCCATCTCTGTCGTTTAGGCCAACCCAATATGCACATGCACAGATCAACGATGGAGATTTAACAAAATATTAAGGATCATCTTCCATTCTGTCAAACAAACAAAACATCTAACAGCTCCCATATTTTTGCAATACATCTTCCCATCCTCATGAAAATGTGAGATGCTGTCACATGTCTTCATTCTGGTGTTTCCTCATACTGTAGTGCTTCCTCAAGGCTCTAAAGCCAAGAATTATGTGAGATGCTATCACATGTCTCCATTTTAGTGTTTCTTCATACCATAGTGTCTCTATGAGATTCCAAAAGCCATAATCATGCCATGTGGCAAAGTCCCCACCTTTCATTCTATCTACTTACTTTGTTGGTAGGAGTCTCTTTGTTGTATCTCATTTGTTTGTTGGAAATAAATATCATCTACATTGATAGTTGTGTCTTAATATCTTGATTGAAGACTCTTGCGACATCTCAGCCATCCTTTTCAAAGAGATGATCTACATTGATGACCATCATTTTCTTTTAGGAAAACATGATTCCCTCCCCATGGTTTTTTCTATAGCAACACAAATCAACTTGTTGCAGTAATTTTGCACTATCAAAGCCTTATCTTTAATGTTGAGCATCTTCTTGGGCCTTTTTTGCATGATGTCAATGGCCTCCATGCCTCTTTAATGCATGTAATGATTAGATCTTTGGTGATTTGATCTCTTGTACAAGTGGGTGCATTCATTTCTTACTCTTCTTGTCACTTACATCAACATGGCAATCCATGATTAAATTTTCTTTCTAATTCTCCATTATTTCTTTCCTTTGCAACTCATCATCTCCACCTAGTTGGGGTTTGAACTCCATGGTTAAATCAGAGTTATGCCTAAACTCTTTGAAAGGCAACTGTTAATAGGTTTTTAGGGTTGGTAGCATTCTATCCTTTGGAGTTGTAATCTCCCTTTCCTTGCATAAATATAATCTCTTGGTTTACCTCCTTGTATCATTAATGTTGTGCATGCCTTATTGTCTTCTATTAGTGTTGCTTCTTATTCCTTCATGTTAAATGTTGTACCTACTTTTTTCTTCATCAATGCTATTTTATGAAGCTTCTTCATTGTAGAATTTCATCTAGTTCCTTATTTGCATATGAGTTGTGAGGGTTAATTAGGGTTGGGGAGTTGTGTATATTAGAGCCATATTGATGTGTAGTGTATTCTAGGGTAGAGATGAGATCAAACAAACTATTTGGTGCATCACCTCCTTTCATTCTAGCTTTAGGTCTGGCAGTTCTTCTCATAATTCAAATCCCATACCTTGAAAATTGTTTCCATGTTTCACAAGGTTTCCTTTAGATTAAACTTTAGGGAAGGGTAAAAGATTTGTGACAATAGTTTTTGGCATGACCAGTGGGACTCTATTCATGTTCATTTTGAAGTCTACCAGTTGTTGGTGTCAATTGAAAGATTTCAACTAATACGCTAAGGAGATAGTTCTGCTCTTAGTATTTCAAGCCTTCAAGAGGCTCTCATTCAAGCACTTGGTGACTCCATCTCTAATTCTAGATCTTAGACCATAGTTGCTGCAATTAATGCCCAAAGTTCATACAAGGGCATCTTCTAGAGGTAATTTTTAGTTTACCCAACTTTCTCTTTCAACCACTAGAAAAATTAGAGCCGCACTCTCTCTTTCACCACCTAGGAGTGTTAAAGTAACTCATACACTTGCTAGGTCTCTTTCTACTCCTCCTACTAGTAGACCACAACCTAGGGTCCTATCCTCTCATTTGAATAGGTCATTGTTCTACATGGCTAGGAGTCAAGTGTTTTTGTACCTTCAATGGAGGGAGTCCTCTCATCTTTTCCCCAAGACATGACATAGCAGTATCTACATTAAAAAGCATTCCCGACTTCACTAGTGAGACTTCCATTTCTCCTATTGAGTATAGTTACAAAGTATCAAATGTTTGTAATATACATGGTATTATAGAGGATGATGTTTCTGTTAGACTTTTAGCTTCATGATTAAATAGAAAAGCGTTGCAATGGCATACAGGATTACCACACAGCCTTATCCATAATTGGGATGAATTAGGAGAAGGTCTTTCTAAACACTTTGAGAATAAGAGTGATCACTTATCCCTCCTAGAGCATCTAACCACCATAAAAGGGGCTCCCGATGAACACATGATAGACTTTAATTATAGATTCTAAAAGACATGGGATAGAATACCTACTCTAGTAAAAACCCCCTGGTATTGCCTTCTTATATTACGTAAGTTCTTTCAATAGTGATATTGGTACTGCTTTAGAAACTATGGGATGGGATACCTTACCAGCTACATATGAGATTGCCATTAGAGAAGAGAATACTTTGATTCAAGGAGAGAAGTTAGCCCTAAGACATCCAATGCCTCTATTTCCTTTAATATACCTAGTCATTAACCTTCAGTAGCCCCTATTCCTACAACATCTACAAGTCAACCTCTTTCCATAGCCCTAATAGCCTCTACATCTTCTAATGAGTTAGGAGAGTTGAAGAACATGATGCAAATTTTTGACAAGATCAAGGATTAGAGCACTGATATGGACATGATGTTTCAAGACCTTTCCTCATTGGTTCAAAAGATGAATAATAAGTTGGTGACCTTGGAAAGGAAAAAATATCAAAATAATAAGCCTTTCCAACCTTGTTACCAAAACCCCACATATAATAAACCACTAGATTAGGGTCAAACTCCATACAACCAAAATAGACCTATGGGTAATAACTCGACTGTAAATGCAAACACAAATCTAGTAAGGAAATTAGTTCCTGAATACAACCTTTCTCAAGAGCAAGATTTTTATCCTTCTTCCAATTATTTATATGAGCATTTCATATGCTATAGGGTAGAACCATCTCAAGCACTAACCACACAAGAATAAGCAGTATGACAGTAGTATGGTGTTAATCAATCCATATATGGTTCTCAACCTCCACAAGCAATAGGAGAACATTCTTTCATGAACCATCAACCAAAGGACCATCATCATGTCAACTATGATAACCATGATGGAACAACTCATAATGCCATAAGAAAAATAAGATCTATGGAAGACGTTTCACCTACTCCATCAAATCAGTCTTCTACTTCATGTACTACTCCTCATGTTTTTGTTACAAGTGTACAACTAGATGTTACTCCCCAAAAAAAGAAAATTCCAAGTAAGAAGAAGTCTATTGAACCTTAGGCTGCTCCATTTCAGTCATTAGTTCCTATGGGTCCCAAGGCTCTATCCAAAGCAACTGGCACTCCTCTCAACATAGTAGATCAAATGAGGAGGACCAGTGTCAATGTTTCTATGCAGGATGTTCTCAGTGTGCCACCATAGTTAGAGGTACTACAACAAGAGCTAAAGAGTATAAGGGTACCAAGCGAATTAGCTACTTTAGATGATGCAACAAGTTTTGTGAAACCTACAAGAGAAGGAGACACAAGTAATAAATAAAAGTCTCCTCCCTCTTGTGTCTCTTTGATTATGGGAGACAAACTAGTTCATCATTGCATGATAGCTTTCGGAGCTAGTTTTTCAGTGATGCCTGAATATATCCCTGACCTCTTCGGTATTAAATATGAACAAATGGATAAATGAGTACTATAGTTAGATGGTAGCTCTATTACAATAGTAGGAATACTAAAAAATTTAGAAATGACATTACATCAATTCCTTGGTTGTATTGTCACACAAGATATATATCAATAGTTGAGCTTCCTCCATATTTTTCTATTTGTCTTTCAAGAGACTTCACTACATAGATAGGTGGTTATATTGCATCAGACTAGTCCTATATGTTCTTTAGAGAATATATGGGACAAAAAGCCTCGATAAGGGCATAACCTTTAGCCCTTAGCAACATAGAGACTTATACACCAAGCCCTATAAACATGAATTATTCAATCCATGAGATAGATGATGAGGGCATAACACACAAACCTGCCACTTCCCTAACATAGGTTCTGGATAATTTTTTAGATGAATGGGACATTTCTTTTCAATTTGATCCAACATAAGAAGCTAGAGAAATAGGTCTTGGCACCTATTGTATATTGGAAAGAATTCTCCTATTCCTAATGTCATGAAAATGAAAGAAGACAACAATGGGTTATGCAACATAATTTTTGACGGCTCAACAAAAAAGGATGGCTCAAGTTCTTGTGTAATGCTTGTCTCCCCTAACTTGGAAAGATACTATTTATCTCACAGGCTTCAGTTCACTTGCATTAACAATGTTGCAAAATATGAAGCATTGATTCCAGGTCTCCAACTTGCACAAAAACAAGGGATTAAGTCCTCAAAGGTGTTTGGGGATAGTGTGATGGTTGTTAATCAAGTAAGAAGCTAGAAAATCACAAAGAATAATCTTATCAAACCATAGAGACATAGAGTTTGGGATCTTCTTGAAGGCTTCCAAGCATTTAACATACAAAGTGTCCCTAGAAGAGAGACCAAACATGTTGATAAACTTGTAGGAATAGGTGCTCACTATAATATACTAGAGCATGTTAAAGACAAAAGAAAGTAGCACATCAAACTCATTGTATGGCCTCTAGTTCTAGACAATCACACTAATTGGAAAGTGTTTGACTCTGATGTACAAATTTTCAAATTTATATAAGGTGAAGCATAATTTTTTAATAGAAATCAGTCAAAGATACAAATTCAATTTTGAGATTAGATAATAAACCTTGGTTTTAACAAGTTGTCTAAGGTTTGAATCATCTTAGAAAGCATCATCATTTATGATGATCTAGAAAAGAGAAAAGGTCTAAACCTAGCTTCAAGCAAGGATGAGTACATAACTATTACCATTACTAAAGCAGAGACTCTAAAATTGGGAAAGGTATGCGCTGAAGTTGAACAAGAAGCTGTCATTAAACTATGTCAGGAATTCAACGATGTGTTTACTTGGACATATGAAGATTTAAAAGGATTTGACCCTAGCTTGTTTCAACATACCATAGATTGAAACACTGAGGCAAAGCCTATTAGGAAAAAGAAGAGACTAGATAATTTGAAGATTGAACCTTTAATGAGAAAAGATCTATCCAAGCTTATAGAGACCAATATCATCTTTCCTACTAAACATTCCTCTTGGGTAGCCAACCTTATTCTTGTTAGGGAGAAGAATGGGGAGATTAGACTGTGTGTAGATTTAGAGATCTCAATAAGACTTCCCTCAAAGATCACCATCCTCTCCCTTCTATAGAGAAAATCTTGTCCAAGGTCAATGGCTCCGAAAGATTCTCCTTCTTAGATGGTTTTTCAAGTTACAACCAAGTGTTAGTCTAAGAATTTGATATATATAAGATAACATTTAGTAGTAAATGGGGCACTTATGCCTATGGTAAAATATCTTTTGAACTAACCAATGTAGGTGCTACCTTCCAAAAAAAAATGGAAATGGCTTTCAAGAGTATGGTTGAAAATTTGTACTAGTCTACCTTGATGACATAATAGTCTACTCAAAGAATATGGCAGACCACTTTAGTAATTTGAGGCAAGTGTTCATCAAGTGCAAAAAATATGATGTTTCACTTAATTCAAGCAAGTGTGTGGTTTCCACTAATTAGGGAAAGTTTCTAGGACATTTTGTGTTAAGGGATGGTTTAACCATTGATCCAGAGAGGATAATGACAATTTTGTCTCTTCCACTTTTGTTTTACCATAAGAAGGGTTTGCAAAGTTTCCTTGGTAGGATCAACTTTGTGAGAAGGTTCATTCCTAACCTTGCTTCTATGGTAAAACCTCTCACTTCCATGCTAAGGAAGAATATGTTTTTCACATTGAAAAAGGAAGGGCTAGTTTTGAAGAATTCAAAGAAGAAATAGAATTAGCTTATACCCTTGTCAATCCAAATTTTGACAAAGATTTCATCCTCTACACCCTTGGAAGTGAGTCAATTATATCAATTGTCTTAACATGGTTAAATGATGAAAATGTATAACAACCTATTTTTTTTTTAGTAAAGGGATAAAGGATTGTGAAGGAAAGTGCAATTATCTAGAGAGACAAGTTCTTGTTATTATAAGAGCTTTAAAGAAATTTAGACATATGTTATCACATAACAAGGTTTAACTCCTAGTTCCACATGCAAGTGTGAAGAACAAACACTTGAACAAAGACATCAGTGAGAGGAGTGCTGGATGGATCACCAAGGTCATGGAATATGAGATTGACACTAGGATCACACATCTTGTGAGTTGTAAGGGACTTTGTAAACAAATTAATTCATCTTACGATGCTAGTCAAGAGTCTTCCCTAGTGCTAGAAGATGATTAGCCAACAAAAGTCAATAGTCATAATAGTTGGATGCATGATATGACAACCTTATTTTTAGGAGAAGGATATCCAAAAGGACTAGACATAGATAAAACAAGATAGTTTAGCTTGCAGTTTATTCCTTATTCCATAGTGGAGGGGATTCTATTCAAGAGAGATTCTAATGGAGGTCTATTGAGATGCATCAATCCTGATCAAACTAGTAGAATGCTAAAAGAATTGCATGTTGTCCCTAAAAGTTGTCATTTCTCTACAAGGACAACTTCTATGAAAATAATGAGGGTCAATTATTATTGGCCAAATCAATTCAATGACTAGCACAAGTGGGTGAGGAAGTGTGAGAAGTGTGCTTTCTTGTTAGGTAAGTAAAGAATAGCTTCCTTTGCCCTTCACCCTATTCAATTTGATCAACCATTTTCTTAGTGGGGTTTCAATCAAAGAAACTCTGATCAATGAATTGAACATGTCAGAAATAGGGATTATTGAGAGGGGGGAGTGAATCAATAATCTACAAAATTTAGTCACCAACTAGATATTATTTCTTACTTTAAACCATACATAACAAAGTAATTAAGTAATGTTGGATAGTAATAGTAACTATGCACAAAGATAACTCATAACACCATATTTTGTTAACTAGGGAAACCCTAGCCAAGGGAAAACCTCGATGGGGATGATACTCACTAGATAATATACTAATATATAAGTTCCTTGTTAGAGGATGGACCCTATTAGGAGTCAATGAGAAAATTCAATATAAGGAGTCCTTGTTAAGAGAATTTGAATCCCTATTAGGAGATTCCAACCTTGTTAGGAGTTGTAGTACAGTAGATGCAAGATGAGCTCAGTGCCCAAACATGCACTTCCAATTACAAGAAGAGCTCATTGTCCAAACAAGTAATCAAACTTTTGGACTATAAGTACTAGAACTTCTTCGTTGATTTATCTCTAATCTTTAGCTTGATCTTGGATCACAAAATAGCTTATACAAAACTTCACATATATCACTTTCAAAAGAAATTCACATACAATTGCTCAATATACCAACTACAAGATAGGACACTTGAATTTGCAAGATGTCCTTTGCATAAATACCATGGCTTTACACAAATTGCTGCTAGGTCAGCTAAGACCATACTACATTTTTCCAACTTAGAGTAAATATCTAGGATGTCAGCCCTAATTGGACAAGTAATTATATTATAAACAAAATAATCCTTTCCTTTAATTCCATTGTCCTATTTCATTAAAACACAAATATCTTTGTATCATACAGTCTATACTGACTTTCAAGGTTATACATGCCATTATCAACATGTATACAATCTCCATCTAATTTTTCTAGTCATAATATGACATCAACAAGAAGTTATAAAAAAAGCAATAAATTGTTGTATACCAAATTCATACTTAGATAATTTTTTTAGTACCAAATGCTAAGTACCATTATTTCTAAAGTTTCCTATGAGTATGTACATAATGCATTGTCATAAATGATAACAATTACATATCTCCATTAGCCAATTTTCAATAATCCCCCCCTCTGGCATTGATGGCAACAAAATGGGGAAAATTGGCTAAGTATCAAAAACTTAAAATAAACAACACATTCACATTGCATCTATTACAATTTGTCCATCTTACATAAGTTCCCCCTTACAATATACTTTACAATATTTTTTTCATTTTTATGTGTTTTACAATTTTCCTATTGCATCTCTCCCCCTTTGACATTAATGACAAAGGTCAAAATGTCAAAAAAAATGTACAAAAACTGTCCATCTGTTGTAAAATTTTTTGTCCTTCTATCTTAAGTTGATAGGATCCTCATGCAATCATGAAAAATTTCTTTTAGAATATCCATTACTTTAGTCCATTTCTCCTTGGTGGATTTAGTAGAGGTGAGATTGCACATAAGGCATATGATGCAATCTCAACTGCATTAAGGTCTGAGTACAAAAATTTAGAATAAGTGTCCTTAGCCATGACACATTCTTCCAATTGTTTCTCAATAAAAGATACTTTCAAAGTAATAGAATCTAAAAAATTTGATATTCTCTTCAAAATATATTCCTTCCAAAGTTTCAGTTTCCTAATATCATTGTGAATGCTCATCACTTGTCCTTCAAAATCATCAATCTTACAAGATGGATGCTCTATTTGGCTAGATAGAGCCTCTAGCTCACTCATCTTTCCCATAATCTATGTATCAATTTCTTTATTCAATTTATATGATAGAGTACACTTAATATACAATATCTTACCATCCTGTTGACACTTCCTAAGTTGCTTGATACAAGTATCAAGACCTATTAAATCATTCTTACTATTTTGAAAAATGGTGCTAAATAAGTTAGCATCATGTGAAATTTGTGCCTTTGCTTCTACAACACTTAAAAAATTGGTAAATTCTTCATCAAATGACTTTAGCACTACCTATGCCCTCTGTTCTAGATTTTCCTCTATGTACTGCACTGCCAGAGTACTATGTAATCTGTCGGTAACCTCCATCAAGGTTTTCTATAGGATTTTCATTGTTCTCTTTTGAATAAGTTTTGATAAGGTTGAGATCAAATCAGTTTGATCATCATCATTAGTTGCTAGGCTAGCAAGTGAAAGTAGAGTAGATGAACTAGAAGGTTTAGTGTCATCCTCCCTTTTTCTTCTTGGCTACCTCTTTGACTCTTCTCTCTTCTTCTTCTTTCTTTTCTATTTCCTTCCTTTTATTTTCTCTCTTCTCTTCCTCTTCCATTCTCTTCTTCTTGTCTTCCTCTATTTTGTTTCTTATTTCTTCTTCTACTATTCTTTTCTTTTCCTCCACCTTCTTTTCTTCTCATCTTCAAGAAATTTCTACTTGGCCTCTTCTACTTTCCTCTTCTCTTCTTCTAGTAATCTCTTCTCCTCAATAATTTTCCTTAGTTTGTCTTCAATACCCTCAGTATTAGGTATGTTATCTTTGAAACCTTTAAATGGATTATTATCATCAATTTTTATAGTAACATTGGTCTAATCTATCTGTATAGTGCCATTGCTCACTGACACTTCTGAGGTTTTGGGTGTTGGTGGAGATGCTACCTTAGATTTTGTCAACATCTGACTTATTGTTGCTACAATCTCACTTCTTAATTTTCCTTTCTCAACCATCATAAACAAAACTAGTCTCACTTTATTTCTTAGATAAGGTGCAAGATTACTCAATAATATCTTAATCTCTTCTTCATCATCAGTCTTGCAAATAGTTCTTAGCATAGACTTCTAAATTTCTAAATCTTCTTCTCTTGTTGGTGCCTTTTTCTCAATAAGTCTATCATAGACTTTCTGGTTTACTATGCCCTCAATATCCTTCAATTTTCGATTATTTTCTATAATGTATCTCATAGTAGAGATATCACTATTATCTTTCTCAAAAATGTTATACAAATCATAAATTTTTTTCATTTGAACAAAGTTACCCTCAATAGCAACAACTGAGTTTATCTTTTCTATCTTTAGCTTCCAAGGTTGCTAAGCTTTTCCTACTAATTGCTTTGTTAACTTCTCTTCTTGTTTGACTTCTTCTTCTTCTTCTTCTTCATTGCAAGACTTGAAAATTGTCAACAATGTCTTTTATCTCTTTCCTAGTCTAGTGGCTTGTTGCTTGACCCTTTTAGTCTTTGTGGTCATCGCTTCCAATAATCTCTTAGATTTTCTCTTTGGTTCACAAGGTTGCACATCTAATACTATTACATACGGAATGATTTATTCTAAAGATGTCACTACAATAGATACTAACAAGGGTTATATATTCAATATATCTTATTTCATGGTTTGCCTAATTGCTTCAGACTCACTCGCAATCATATTGGCCTTTGATAAAGCTTTCCTCATAATAGTTTCTATCTTCTTGTGAGAAGCCTTCTCCAAGGATGCTTGATGAACTTACTAGGTAATCTCATCAAATATTCTAAATCTGTATTCAACTTTGTCTTTTTTTTATTTCAATAATAAATCGATGTATCCAACTTTTGTTTCATCATTCAATTCAGAACCTTAGGGATTAAGAAATGTTTCTTGAGGTTCTACTACTTGTATATAAGTAAAACCTGTATCAACCATAACACAAATTTCATCTTTAAATCTATCTAAATCTCTATCTCATTTCATTTTGAAATGTCCTCATTATCAGATTTCCACTATCCAATATCTTATTTGCAGGATGTCTTTTGCATACTTCTATGATCTTCTCCATTGTACATCTATCATTACTCATTATCTCTATGGTTGATAAATATTGAAATCTTTTAAGCGCATGAAAGAATATGTGATTGATTAGTGACTCAAATCTAAACACACCATTCTTGGTCCTCTTGATCTTTTCTAGGTTCTCAAGCAGTTACATTCTTAGAATTTCATTAAGGTTTACTTGTTCCTTCTCAATACATATCTTATAGGCTGCATAGATGAATCTAGTTGACAATTCATCAATCTTTGAACTTGCACATACAATGTAGGCAATAATTCTACTTAGGAATCTGACATCATCTTTCTTAATGGTGCTAATCACCATGGTCTTTCCATTTTACACTGCTTTGGTATAACTTTAAACTTTCTTCTTAACCATTTTCTCACCTATAAGTACACTGCCTTGCTTACTAAGACTAGTTACCTCATGAATAAGGTCGATAGAAATATCAACTACACTATCTTGCATCCATAGTTTGCCATCATGTATTCTGCTTAATATGATTTTTTTCGACTCATTTGTGTCCAATTCTCTATAGAAATGATATTTGAATAGGTATGATTCCTTCAAGTGTTCAAATTTGGGTTTCACAATTGTATCATGATTGAAAATTAATTCCATATCCTTCTTCAAGTATTTACTCCCAATAGATTCAAATTTACTATTAAGATAACTTCCTATATCTTCCAAATATATTGCATTGTTCAGAGTAATGGATAATGTTGAGTTAGGGCTTCCTTCTATGAGTTTCATGGAAACAACTTTCAATTTAGGTCTGTCCTCATTCTCAACATTGTGCACTACTGACATATCCATGATTCTATCAAATATGAGCTTTTATCAAATAAATTTTGTTGAAAAATGATAAAATACCTCTTTTTGGAAAAAGGGTTTGCTTCAAAATCACCTTGACAAGTCAATTATGAGTGCTTTCTACTTCATATGTATTCACAATGAAGTGAAATTCAAGTTTGTACTTCATTTATTCTATCAACTTGAACTTGCATTAATTGCATACTTTGCAAACACAAAAAATTTTTCAATTACATTTTGTAATCAAATATCTACTCAAGATAATTTATCCAATCTTTAGATGCCACTCGAGGTTTTACATAGCCTCCTTTCATCATGACAAAGCTCCATAAGACTTTGCTTCATGAAATTCTCTGCAAAAGCATGGTTTTCATCTTTTGCTACATAATAAACTCTCTGTAATACCAGTAACTCTTACTTCATAACTTTTTTAGATAAGCTCCAAATTACAAGCAAGCTTAGGTACCATCTAAACTTATCTCAACACATGTTTTTCCAAACTTCGCTACCTTTGATTCAATCTTTGAATGAAGTTTTCAAATTCTAGTGTTGTGAACAAGTTTAATTCAACTTAATTGAATCAAACTCAATAATTGACTTCGATCCTCCCGTGTCGCAATTATCTAACTTATCTTTTGAGATGTCCAATCCTTTTACAAATGCCTCATTGACTTCTTTTCAAGGTTCATTGACTACATTTCTTTGTTCCTCATTGTCTTTGTTAGTTACACAGTTCCTTTCATGGTTCCTTCTATCATTTCTAATGTTTCTTCCATCATCCCTTTTCTTTCTAAAGTTTCTTCCATTATTCCTTCTATCTCCAAAGTTCCTATCCATTTTGCAAAACTTTGTTGTATGTCCAAATTTGTTGCATAACTGACATAGTAGTGTTCTACTTCTAGGATTATGTTGACCATTAGGTGCATGACAATTATGAGCTATGTGTCCAAAGTTGTTACACTTATAACACACAATCTGTCTTCTGCCTTCATAAGGTCTTCCTTCTCTTGATATTCTTTCATTAGATCTTCTATCTAAAGGGTTAGTATTTCTAGACATTCTACTATTCCTTCTATCATTATCATATTTAGGTTTCCTACAATCAATTTCTTTATGAGCCATACCATGACAATTATGACGATAAAAATCCTTAACATGATTAAATGACTTATTTGTACAATCTCTTTTCATATGACCTATTTCATTACATGAAAAACACTTACCTCTAAATTCATACCTAGTTTCTTTAGGAGTTTCCACTTTCTTTGGTTCATCCAATATTTTAGCTTCCTTGTTTTACTCAACTTCTTTATGTTTCTAAGAAGATTTATTGGATTCAATCTTGTCATTAGATTTGTCTTTTTCTTTCAGATCTGATCTAACCTCAAGTTTCTTTGCAGACATGTTAAATAGATAGCCAAGACTAGTATTATCATAAGTAGGTCTCTGTATTGACATTGAATCATCAAGATTTTTTCTACTAGAATAAAGTTTTCGAAGTTGTTTCTTGCACTAAGTTAATTCACCTTTCACAATAGTATTATATTTATGAATTTCTTCATGATCTTTCAATATTTCAAATTTGGATGTCTTCTTTGCCAGATTTGTCCTTAGATCTACATTTTTCAGTTTTCAAATTAGACTCAACTTTGCTAGGATCATTTCTCAAATTCAACTTCAGATTCATAATTTTCAATTCGTGCTTCAAAATATTGTATTCTATCTTTAGTTTCGAATAATCATCATCACTAGTTTCAAATTTAGTAGATTCAGGCTTGGATTTGAGATGTTCGATCTTATCCTTCAATTGTCCAATGTATACTTTGGAGTCTTCATATATGTCTTTATTCTTATCTCTTTCTTTAGTAATGAGATCAATTTTTTTAAGTTCCTCTTTAAGGTTCTTCATCAATTTTTCCATAACCATAAGGATCTTACTCATTTGTTAAGCCTCCTTAGAGTAACTGTGCTCTAATACCAATTGTAAGAAATAGAGATTACTGAGAGAGGGGGGAGTGAATCGGTAATCTACAAACTTTAGTTGCCAACTGGATATTATTTCTTACTTTAAACCACACATAAAAAACTAATAAAGTAATGGTGAACAATAATAGTAACCATGCACAAAGATAACTCATAACACCATATTTTGTTAACTAGAAAAACCCTGGCCAAGGGAAACCCCCAGTGGGGATGATACCCACTAGATAAAATACTGATATATAAGTTCCTTGTTAGGGGATGGACCCTATTAGGAGTCAATGATAAAATTTAGTATAAGGAGTCCTTGTTAGAAGATTCTAAACCTATTAGGAGTTGTAGTACAGTAGATGCATGATGAGCTCACTGCCCAAACATGCACTTTCAATTACAAGAAGAGTTCACTGCCCAAACAAGTAATCAGACTTCTGGAATATAAGTACTATAACTTCTTCCTTAATTGATCTCTGGTCTTCAACTCAATCTTGGATCATAAAATATCTTATACAAAACTTAGCATATATCACTTTCATAAAAAGTTCGCATACAATTGCTTAGTATACCAACAACAAGATAACACACTTGAATTCTCAAGATGTCATTTGCATAATTACCATGTCCTTATAAAAATTTCTTCTAGGTCAGTTAAGACCATAATACACTTTTTCAACTTAGAGTAAACTTCTAGGATGTTGGCCCTAATTGGACAAGTAATTATTTCGTAAAAAAAATAATCCTTTCCTTCAATTTTGTTGTCCTATTTCATTAAAACATGAATAAATTTGTTTTGTATAGTCCATAATAACTTCTAAGGTTATACATGTCATTTTCAACATGTATATAATCACCATCTAACTTTTCTAGTCATAATATGACATCAACAACAAGTTATAAACAAAACAATACACTGTTGTAAACCAAATTCATACTTAGACAATTTTTTGAGTAACAAAAGCTAAGTATCTTTATTTCCAAGGTTTCTTGTGAGCATGTACATCATGTATTGCCATAAATGACAATAATTACATATATCCATTATCCAATTATCAACAATCTTATATAGGCTCAAATGCATGAGCACCAAGTAATAATAGACCAAGAGTATGATCAATATGAAAATATATTATCTCAAGCATGTAAGCATGTAAGCATGTACATACACACTAGGAGAGCCTGTATATAAAGGCTTGTAAGATGCATCTAGAATGTGTCTAAAATATACTAGGAGATAAGCATGACAACTAAGCACATATCCTCCATAACAAGGGGATAAGCATGATGAGGTGTCTAGAATGTTGTAGACACCATGTGCTCAAACAATGTGCTAACTCTTAAGTGTAGACAACATGTGCATAATTAGAGTGGTAACTCCTATGTTGTCAACATGACAAATCACAAGAGTATGCATACTCCTAAGAGAATAATAAATAAATAATAAAATATGCATTAACCTAAGTAAACTTAAGTGTAAATAGTAAATACTTATTTACACCAACACCCCCCCTTAAGTGCAACTTAGGGGAATGCCCTTAAGCTTACATAATCTAGGATGAAATGTAAGATGGGTCCTGACTACTAGGCCATGTTAGGTACCCATGTACATAATGATATGAAATCTCTCATAAAGTGGGGAAAGAGGGAAAACCTCATGGGAAAAACCCTCCCCCAAAAAGAGAGATGAAAAATACACACAATGTATGGATGGATGGAGTAATAGAGACCCCCCCATTATGACATACATCAAATATATAAAATATAGAATTAGGGGGGCCTTGTTAAGGCCTTCCTTCCTTCCTTCCTCCATTCTTTTAGCATGTTTGTACTTAGCTCTTTTTGGGGAAGGGTTTTTCCCATGAGGTTTTACCTCTTTCCCCATTTTTAGAGGTTGTACATGGGTACCTAACATGGCCTTATTGTCGACACCCATTCTACATTTCATCTTAGTTTTGCAAGCTTAAGAAATTCTCATAAGTTGCACTTAAGGGGGGGTGTTAGAGTAAATAATTAATTAATTATTAATTATTTATTCTATTACTTAAGCTTACTTAGGTAAATACATGTAGTTAATAGTTGTAGTGATGAGTTGTTGAGAACATGGGAGTTTGTTCATTTCTAGCATGTTCCACTTTTTTTTGTATAAGTGTGCTTAGTTGCCAACCTTATCTTCTACCACCTTCCAGCTTGTTCTACAAGCTTCTTTGAGGCCTTTATAAGTGGTCTCTCTCTCATTATAAATCCATAAATTCACATAGCAATTTCTTTTCTCTATTGTGAAATATTTTATCTTGCATTATTTGCTTCAAGCTCTTGCTCCTTTGGTTTCTCTTTGGCAAGATGTTTTCATGCAGGTGATCTTGGCATTGCGGAGTCAGATTTTATCAACTCTTACATGGTATCAGAGCTTCCCTACTACTTGTTGGCTGAGGGATTTTTGAAGCCATGATTTGGAGACACAAATCCTAGTTTGTTTGTGATTTTCTCTTCAATCAGGAGGAAGAGGATTTTTTCAGTATTTGGAAAAAAATGAGAAAGAGAGTTTGACATAATAGATCTGACATTTTTTGGGCCTTTTTCTTTAATTTTTGGAGGTGTGACGATAGCAATTTAGGAAAAATAATAATAGCAACGATTTTTAAATAGTGATATCTTCCTCATATGGACTCCTTTTTGTAGGAATTTTTTTTTGTTTTGGGGTAGAATTTCATGATCTACACATTGGTGCAGGAAGTTTGACATCTCTATTCCTAAATTTTTCTACAACCTAAAAATCTCATTTTTTGCACCTTCAAAGGCTTCATTTGGGCTCATATTGACACATATTTCAATGCTATTTTTAAAAAAAGTGCATGATTTATTGTCTACTTTCTAGATCTGAAATCAGTTTTGAGTAATATTGAGCTCCTATTTTTGGTGCTTAAGTAGAGGCTTCTATTTCCTCCTCTACATCTGAAATCCAGGTTCTTTTTCAAATTTTCTTGCTTTTCATAGTTGTTTTTTGTGGTATTTGAGGGATATCATTATCTATTGTGGGGGATATTTTCATTTTTGTAATTTAATTTAGAATAAGACCCTTCTACTTTCATCTTCTTCTCTCAATGGCAGATCCATCTATGACCCGTCTCACACCACACAACTATCACACCTAGAGGGAACAAATGAATTAGCATCTCATGTCAAGGGGCTTATGGTCATGTTTAGATGAGAATCAAATTGTTCTTACATGAGCTTTTGAGGTTCTTCAACATAGGAACAAAATGGATGAGGCCATGGGATTGATTGCACTGAACATTTTAGATAGTCTACTATTTCACTTGGATGGTTTGACCACTCCATGGGCTTATTGGCTCAAATTTCATACTTTTTTTGGCCAAGTGAATGAGTTCCAGGCACTTCAGTTAGATGCAAAGTTGACTTCTTTGACACTTGATAGCTTTCTGACCATTGAGGACTTCTTGATGAAATTCAAGTCTTTGCATACACTTTTTCTGGGATGTGGGAAAACCAAGAAGGATGATGGGTGTATCTTTTTGATACTCTCAAAGTTGAGGGGACAGTATCAAATCTTCTCTTTTACTTTCTACTCCACTATGGATGCCTTGGGTGATAGACATAGGATGCCTTCATTTGAGATATTTTGTGATCGATTAACTCGTTAATAGTCTAAGATCAATCAGATGGATTCACTTTCAGGTTCACAGTCACAGGCATTGCTTGTCAAGGATACACAAAAGCAGAAGTTAAAGCACATATCAGATCCCTCTTCTACTGGTTCATCATCTTCTAAGAAGAAGGAGAAAAGGAAGACTAAGACTCCTACCGGTTCCTATTGTTGGAAAGGATCTCATGATGAGGCACATTGTTTTTAGAAGAAATTTGATGGCTATGAGAAACAAATTGTAGATTTGCAAGCTCTTCTTCAGAAGAACACTATTTCTTCTCCATCCTCTTCTGCCTCACAGGGGTCTACCTTTTAGTCTTCTTCCACATCTTCGCCATCTATATTAGATATTGGAAAGGGTCATGCATTAAAAGGTTCCATTGCATTTCCTTCACAAGTTCCTTGGATACTAGATTTAGGTGCTTCTCACCATATGACATCTTCTCAAGTTGTCTTCTCTACTCTTGAGGCTTCTCCTATTCCTCATATTCTGATGGGAAATAACACTACCCTACTAGTTTGTGGGAAAGGTTTAGTTTGCATCCAAAATGGTATATTCAATGATGTATTATATGTTCCATCTTTGTCTTCCAACCATCTCTTGATTTCTCAGATTACATGCAGCGGATTAGGGAAGACAATTGAGTTCACCACTGATTTAGTTTTCATTTGGGATTGTGCCATAGGAGGCCTTATTGCTACAAGGATAGTTAATTCTTCCACTCATCTCTATACCTTCTCACACTTTTTCCCACCATCTCTATTTTCAAAGCATGCCTCTTCTCTTTCACAGTAGCATCATGTGGTGCAGTCCAAATACTTGAACCTTTGTATTGTTCCTGAGATCCCTATTGTGACTACCACACCACATCTAGTTGAGGGCTTTTCTCCTCTATAGGATTCTTCTTCCACTCTACTTGATCCTCTAGCTTCATTCATTGATCCTCCAGGTGCACTTGTTGTAGATACTACAACGAACATTCATGACAGTGTCATCACACCTACCTTGAGGATTCCATTTCAAGATCCTCATACTCGTTCCTTTGGGCATCATCTAGGCCTTCCAATTTTCCCTCTCATTCAAGGGTTCCCTTGTTTTGTTCCCTTGTTTACTCTACATTTGAGTTTCATTGGTTCAATTCTTTCTCTAGGGACTCCATTATTTTGGGGGGTCTTTGGCATCTTTTCTATATCTCATAGGGGGCTAGTTGTACTTATGGTTTTAAGAGGGTCTCTTGAAACATTTTTGGTGGAAGTTGTCCTTGGGGGGTCTTTTTAAGGCCTTCCTTCCTTCCTCCATTTTTTTGGCATGTTTGTACTTACCTCTTTTTGGGGAAGGATTTTTCCCATGAGGTTTTCCCTCTTTCCCCATTTTCAGAGGTTGCATTTCATTGCATTGTACATGGGTACCTAACATGACCTTGTTGCTAGGACCCATTTTTCATTTAATCTTAGTTTTGCAAGCTTAAGGAATTCCCCTAAGTTTCACTTAAGGGGAGGTGTTAGAGTAAATAACTAATTAATTATTAATTGTTTATTCTATCACTTAAGCTTACTTAGGTAAATCCATGTAGTTAATAGTTGTAGTGATGAGTTGTTGATAACATAGGAGTTTGTTCCCTTCTAGCATGTTCCACCTTTTATGAGAAAGTGTGCTTAGTTGTCAACCTTATCTTTTACCACCTTCCAACTTGTTCTACAAGCTTCCTTGAGGCCTTTATATGTGTTCTCTCTCTCTCATTGTAAATCCATCCATTCACATAGCAATTTCATTTCTCTATTGTGAAATATTTTCTCCTGCATTGTTTGCTTCAAGCTCTTGCTCCTTTGGTTTCTCTTTGGCAAGATATTTGCATGCAAATAATCTTGGTGCATTGTGGAGTTAGATTTTATCAACTCCTACATCCTAGTGATTATGTATGTAACAAAATCATACCCAATATTTATGTGTGGGTCTTGAATATTCAATGCCATGATATAATGGGCACCAATCGCATTCATGGTTCCATCTAAACCTAGGGCTTTGTTCAAACTAAAGATAGTGTTTGGCATATATCTCTAAAAGAATTCAAGGTGCATGAATCCTTCTAGCTCCTTTTTCTTTGGTATTTCTCCCTTCACTTTCCTCAACATTGGGATATGTCTGGTCATAACTCTTCCCATGTAGAAGCTCTTCTAATTTTTAAAATTTTCATTATGGCCATCTATGTCAATTAGTCATGACATTGGACCTCCCAAGTCAAAAGCTTCAATGAAAGTTTCTTTATCCAGTGCTAAGAGTATGCTTCTATCTTTTCTATGGAAGGTCTTATTGACTGGATTGTATGATTTTATTAGTAATTTGACTAGGTTGACATCCACAAAGGCCTCAGGCATGATTAATTTTCCCAAGTTCCTAGTCCAAGGGTTGCATATTAGAAACTTCTCAGTCTTGTTCTTGCAAAAATACCAAAAGAAACTCACTTCCATTCCTATCAATCACTTATGCATCTCTACAAAAACTGTAGGGGACTCTGAATGCATGGTCATTGGTTGATTGTGCATTAGAGGACCCTAGTAGAATATGTAATCATTCATATATATGAGAGGGCTAGGGCATTTTTTTTCAATGTAGACTCTTTAGTTAAAACTTGTGCTATCAAATCTCCTTCCTTCTATGCCATGATTCTAAAATATCACAATAATTCTAAATGTTGTAAATTGAACTTTTCTCAAATTCACTCTACAACTCTAACTCTTCTCTAAAATTTGAAAAACTTATGCAACTGGTAATGAAAATCTCCTTTCTTCTTAGAATTTATTTGTTTCTACAAAAGGGAGCATGACATTAATTTCTTAACTACAACAACCTAGCAAAACAACTATTTGACATCTTATCACAACATCGCTACTTACATTCTTAAGTGTCACTTCAAACTTGCAAAGTAGTGAAAGCTTTTAAATATGACTACGTTTCTACTTGGCAACTGTTAATGACTTAACATTTTTATCTTTTGGTATGGTCTGATGATTATTTTAATGTCAACTATCACTCCTTTCGTTGCTTCACAAATGTAAACTTCAACTCACCTTTCAACCCAACAATGTTGTGAAAACTTCACAGTTAACTACCTAGATCATCTTTTGCAGCTTTGTGACTTAACTTTCATCATGTGCAACATAAACTACAATGTGTATTAGGGATCTTATCACACTACTTCACAAATTAAAATTAATAATTATACTTCTTTCTTGTGATACCACGATAGCCTTAAGCTTGACTACTATTTTTACCCTTCACACCTTTGCAACCTAAATTTCTTTATCTGTCTTTCTACCAGTGATATTGCCATAACCATTTTGAGTTTAAATGTTACCTTATTCACAAGCTCCCAACTTAGGACTTTTATTTTATTCTTAACTTTGTGAAACTATGATCCTAAGCTTTTTCTTCTTCGCAACAATAATCTTAGGTTAACCTTAACTACATGTGAGGCTACTATGGATCAAACTTTGACTGTCATGGTTATCTCTCACACCATCACAACTTAAATTTCTTTAAGCCAGAACCAATATGTGATCATGAAAACTTTAGTGAATCACTCCTTCGTAACCCAAACTTGAAGGTTAGCACTAACACGTCTGATGTCCCAATGACCTATAGCCTGACTCCTTCATATATTTGCATCCTCCAAAATAGTTAGTGATCATGAAAGGAGACATAGGGAAATTGACACAGTATCACAACATTATAACCTAAAGAGCTTTAGAGACATGAATTATAATATATAAAAAGGATCAATGAACTTAGGGATACAAAGAAATAGCGTATAACCAAAGTTTTTATGCATCTCTATTTGATATTTGATGTCAATTTATGAGTAATCCATCAAAACACAAAGTACAACTATTGTCCTAGGTTTTTTTCATGAGGAGGACAATATTTTCAAAATCCCTAAGAAAAGAAACAAAATCTCTTCCTAATTTTCACAAGATATCACAAAACTTTTGGCTGGGTAAAAAATCAAGCCATCACTTCCATCCTACTTGAAAGAAATGGGATTTTCCTTCCCATCATAGAAAACACCTATAGCATACTACCAAGGTCTATCTAGTAGTAGATGGCATGCATCCATAGGAAATATGTCACAAAGAAATTTCTCCTTGTAGCTTTCAATTGAAAACTCAACCCAAGTTTTCTCATTCACTAGTAGAGTATGTGCAGGATCATGGTCAACCATGGCCTTAAGTGGCAGTGAAAAACCAACAAATTAGGGTTATGTCAACTTGACACATATTTTAAAGTGGTTTTTCACTTTATATCAAAAGGTTGTAAGAAAATAATTTGTAGGAAATTGAATGAAGTTTCTAAACTACTAGGCCTTATCTAAAGAAAAAATTATTTGATTGCTCAAAAATTTTAATTTTAATGTAGTACTACAAAAATTTTAGGGCAAAAAATAAAAAGTAGGTGTATGTCTAACCACCTTGATCAAAATCAAATGATAATATTTTTTAAAAATATTTATAGATATAAAATGTAGACTCATACTTGGATGTGATGCATATTTTTTGGTATTTTTATTTCAAATAAATAATTAAATATGAATTTTCTACTATAACCTTTCTAGAATAAAAGAACTCCCATGTCTGCCACCTTAACTACTTGAAAACTTTACCGAGTTTTTCTTTTCCTTATACTAGGTGAAGCATAGAATGTGACAACTTTTGGATTTCAAAAATGTTATACCATTTGAAAGTTATAGCTAATTTTCAATCAATATGTCAATCAACACTTTACAATCATCTTCATTAAAAATTAACTAATAAATACTTATCGAACTCAAAATTTAGTAGCAATTATATCAATGGAATCTTGAGAGTGTTATAAAAGAACCATTTTCGTTTCATTGAATTTCGATAAAAATAATATTGTCAAATGACTACTCGAAGTTTGAATGTTAATGAAACCTTTCTCAAACACATTTTTTGAGTTGACCAAATAGGTTTGGTAAATACCACGCCTTATTAGGTATCCGATACTAGATTCAATACTTAATATGAAATCAGGTACCCAAAAAGTGGTGGCCCAAATTTTTAAAACTTTGAAACTTTGGAGGCAAACCACCCAAATATTGGAGGGAAACCAAAATTTAATAAGTTTGGGCTTTATTATTATTATTACATATGATTATTATTATTATTATGGTATATATATATATGTATATATATGTATGTATATATATATGTATATATGTATGTATATATATATATGTATATATATATATATGTATGTGTATATATATATATATGTATATATGTATGTATATATATATATATGTATACATATATATATACATATATGTGTGTGTGTATATATGTATATATGTATACATATATACATATATATATACATATGCACATATATATATACACATACATACGTACATGCATACATACATACATACATACATACATACATACATAAATATATATATATATATATAATAATCTAGTTCGAAGACTCAATTGGGAAAGAACCAAAGAAGAAAATCTGGTATCCTTATCTATTATATAGTATAAATCTAATAACCTTTCGAAACTTAATCCTACATCAGATTACTTAGATGTAGATTAAATACATCTAAATCAACTCAAAGCAAAATGATTTTTCTCTCACAAACTGGAATTGGGGAATTGTTCATTTCTATCAACCAATTGACAACTAATAATCCCATAATATGATGCACCCTAATTTCCATATGCTTGTTGTCCATAATCTAGAGATGGAGGAAATATCCTCTGTACCAATGTTGTCATGTCTTAACTGATTCCATTAATAATTTCCACCAATCTTGGATGAGCATCGAGAATAGTAGCCACTTCAAGCTCATGTGTTGAAATGTCATTAGAGCCTAAGTTTGATAGGTAATCTGCAACTTGGTTTCCTTCTTGAAATATATGCAAAAAAACACATTCTTGAAAAGAGTCAACCAACCTCCATACTTGTTTAAAATATAAGCTAATTTTTGATTATGCACTACTTTTCTCAAGCAAGCATGGATTTTAATGAGGGAGTCACCTTCAACATGAACCCAAGTGAGATTGAGAGAAGTAGGAAGAACTAAACCTTGTAGTAAAGCAAAAACTTTTTCTTGATTATTACTACCTTTAGGGATTGATAAAGAATTTAGTGCTAAAGGTATTCCATAATGATTTCTCAAACAAATTCCAATACCAGACTTACTTGGGTTGCCCTTAGAGTCACCATCAAAGTTGATCTTGATAACCCCATGCTCAAGAGGCAGCCAATGAACATTAGATCTACCCACTTTTGCAGCTCCATTATAGTTTAGAAGGACTGGGAGAGAGATATGTTTCCATTCTTTCAAAGTATCATCATCCCTAGTGGAAAAAAGAACATTTGATGAATTTTTTCTAATGTTAGCTAAGACTACTTCTAAATTTGACTTCTCAATAATTAGTACAACATTATCTAATGAAAAAGTGGATTGTCTAAAAATTCTTTTGTTCCTCTCCCACCATAAGGCCCAAACAACTAGAGAAGGTGCACATTTCCAAATGGATGTGAGTGGATAGTTATGATAAGGCACAGACCAAGACTCAAATAGGTCCCATAATGAATTAGGAAGTGGTATCATATATTTCAACTTCCCAAGTACAAATTTCTAGCAATTCTGAGCAAACTCGCATTGTAAGAAAATATGATCAGCATCTTCTAAAGCTTGATGGCAGAGGAGACAGGTGAACCTCTAGATAATATTAAGTTTCTCAAGTTTGTCACTTGTTAATGGGTGCTTTCTAATTGCTAGCCAAGAGAAATAGCCTGCTTTGTGTAGTGTACATTTATTCCAATAGAAAGTGAAAGCTCTATGTTTATTTATATCATCCTCCTAACTAGAAAGAGCCTCACAACCTACCTTAATTGAGTAGCACCCATCTTGTGCTAGCGCTCGAATAATCACATCTTCATGAGCATGCAAGAAAACTTGTCTTGTGCTAAGAATTTTTTTGAAAACCATAATAGAAGGTTCAGGAATTGGAAGGTTTGAAGGGTCTTTCCAAATAACTTGGCGCAATATAGTTTTCACTAGTTCAACATAATCACACACCTTGTCACCCCGGATGGCTTTAAAAATCTACACATAATTTGCAATTTCCTGAGTATTGATAATAGGGGGGAGACCATTCCATGAATCTTCCCAAAATCGAGCCTTGTGACCATCATTGATTTCCCAAGAAACATAATTTGTGATAATTTCTCTCGAGGTAGCTAAAAAGTTCCACATCTCTGAACCTTCAGGAAGATTTGCCACTATAAATATATGAATAGGATCCATAGAATCAAGATACTTTAACTACATAATCATACACCACATGATATGTGGCTTATTTAAAATTTTCCAAACTAATTTTTCTCCATAAGCCTTATTTCTTAGAGCCAAATCATGAATTCCCACTGCACCCCTTTGTTTTTCAATCATCATATTGTTTAGTGATACAAGAGGTATTTTCTTTTGCCCTGACATATTTCCATTCTAGAGGAAAATGGAAATAATTTTCCTAATCTTTCTTAACACTAAAGGTGGAACTTGAAGAACAGAGATAAAGTAATTAGGTATAGCAAAAAACACTAATTGAATAAGGAGAATCTTCCTTGATAGAGATAGCCCTTTGGTTTTCCAAACTACCAATCTACCATTTATTTTGTCTATGATAGATTTCCAATATGTTGGCTTGTTAGTTCCCAGAAAGAAGGGAATTCCCAAGTAGACTGACGAAAGTAGCTCTTGCTTAAAACCAAGAATCTCTACAATCTTTTAAGAAACTATGGCATTGGAAAAAAAAGATATAATAAATATGGTGATTATTATTATTAAATACAATATAGTAATATATATGATTATTACTGTTATATAATCTAGTAATATATTATTATTATATCAAAATATTAGTATTATATTATTATGATTAAATAAAATATTGTCATGAAATGCATCGAAAGGCGTCATAGGTTAACCTATGACCCCTTTCGACACATTCAAACCAACCCAATGGGTCCCTAGGGTTCCTAGGGCCCCTAGGGATTTATGTTCTGATTAAATGCAGTGAAAGGGATCATAGGTCAACCTATAACCCCATTTGATGCATTCAAGCCAACAAAATGCATCCCTAGGGGTCCTAAGGCCCCTAGGGACATGTGTTGTGATGAAATGCATTGAAAGGGGTCATAGGTGACCCCTTTCGATGCATTTGAACCAACCAAATGGGTCCCTAGGGGTATTAGGGCACCTAAAGACATATGTTGTGATGAAATGTGTCGAAAGGGATTATAGGTCAACCTAAGATGCTTTTTGATGCGTTTGAACCAAGAAAATGGGTCCCTAGGGGTCCTATGGCCCCTAGGGACATATGTTGTGATGAAATGCATTGAAAGGGATCATAGGTAAACCTACGACCACTTTTGACACATTTGAACCAAGTAAATGGGTCCTTAGGGGTCCTAGAGCCCCTAGGGACATGTTATGATGAAATGCATCAAAAGGGGTAATAGGTGAACCTACAACCCCTTTCGATGCATTCAAAACAACTAAATGGGGTCCCTAGGGGTCCTAGGGCCCCTAGGGACATATGTTGTCATAAAATACGTCCAAAGGCATCAATGGTTAACCTAGGATAGTTTTTGATGCATTTAAACCAACCAAATGGGCTCCTAGCGGTCCTAGGGCCCCTAGGGACATATCTTGTCATGTAATGTGTTGAAAGGGGTCATAGGCCAACCTATGAATCCTTTTGACGCATTCAAACTAACCAAAAGGAATCCTAGGGGTCTGAGGGACATATGTTATGATGAAATGCATCGAAAGTATTCATAGGTGAACCTAAGATCCCTTCCAACATATTTGAAGCAACCAAATGGATTCCTATAGGTCTTAGGGCCCATAGGGACATATGTTGTGATGAAATGCATCGAAAAGGGTCATAGGTTCGATGCATTCAAACCATATATTTTGATGAAATGCATCGAAAGGGGTCATAGATTCATAGGTGAACCTATGACCCCTTTCGATGCATTCAAACCAACCAAATTGGTCCCAAGGGGTCCTAGGGCCCCTAGGGACATCTGTTGTGATGAAATGCGTCGAAAGGGGTCATAGCTGAACCTATGACACCTTTCAATGCATTCAAACCAACCAAATGGTTCCTTAAGAGTCTTAGGACCCCTAGGTACATATGTTGTGATGAAATGCATCGAAAGGGGTCACAGGTGAACCTATGACCTATTTCAACATATTTAAACCAACCAAATGGGTCTGTAGGCATCGTAGGACCCCTAGGGACATATGTTGTTATGAAACGCATTGAAAGGGGTGATAGGTGAACCTATGACCTTTTTGAACACATACGAACAAACCAAATGGAGTTCTAGGGTCCGTAGGGACATATGTGAATCATAGGTGAATCTATGACCCCTTTCAACACATTTGAACCAACCAACTAGGTCCACTATGCTGCAATGAATTGCATCAAAAGGGGTCACAGGTAAACCTATCAACCCTTTCAATGCATTCAAACCAACTAAATGCATCCCTATGGGTCCTAGGTCCCCTAGAGACACATGTTGCCATGAAATGCATCAAAAGGGGGTCATAAGTGAACCTATGACCTCTTCCAATGCATTCAAACCAACGAAATGGGTCCCTAGGGGTCATAGGGCCCCTAGGGACATATGTGGCAAAGAAATGCATTGAAAGGGGTCATAGGTTCACCTATGACCCCTTTCAACAGATTCAAACCAACCAGATAGGTCCCTAGGTGTCCTAGGGGCCCTAAGCACATATGTTGTGATGAAATGCATTGAAATCTTTCATAGGTGAACCTATGACCCATTTCGATGCATTTAAACCAACCAGATGGGTCCCTAGGGGTCCTAGGGCCCCTAGGGACATATGTTGCAATGAAATGCATCAAAAGGAGTCATAGGTCAACCTATGACATGACCTATGACCCATTTCAATGCATTCAAATCAACCAAATGCATCCCTAGGGATCCTAGGGCCGCTAGGGACATATGTTTCCATGAAATGCATCAAATGAGGTCATAGGTGAGCCTATGACCCCTTTTGATGCATTCAAAGTAAACAAATGGGTCCCTCGGGGTCCTAGGGTACCTAATGACTTATGTTGTGATGAAATGCATCGAAATGGGTCATAGTTGAACCTATGACCCTTTTCAATGCATGTGAACCAAAAAAAATGATTCCCTAGGGGTCCTAAGACCCCTAGGGACATATGTTACAATGAAATGCATCAAAAGAGGTCATATGTGAACCTATGACCCCTTTCGACACATTCAAACCAACCAAATGTATCTATCTGTTTCGTGCCCCTAGTGACATATATTGTGATGAAATGCATCAAAATGGATCATAGGTGAACCTATGATGCCTTTCAATGCATTTGAGCCAACCAAATGGGTCCTTAGGGATCTTTGGGCCCCTAGCAACATATTTTTTGATTAAATGTGTCAAAAAATGCACTTGAACCAATCAAATGGGTCCCTAGGGGTCCTATTGCCCCTAGGGACATTTGTTGACACAAAAAATGTCCCTAGGGGAAATAGGACCCCTAGGGACCCATTTGGTTGGTTCGAGTGCGTCGAAAGGGGTGATAGGTTCACTTATGACCCCTTTTGATGCACTCAAACCAACCAAATGGGTCCCTAGGTTACCTAGTGTGCCTAGGGACATTTGTTGCAATGAAATGTGTCAAAAGTGGTCATAGGTTCACCTATGACCCCTTTCAACGCATTTGAAAAAACCAAATGGGTCCCTACAGGTCCTAGGGCCACTAGGGACATATGTTGTTATGAAATGCATCGAGAGGGGTCGTCGGTCAACCCATGACCCCTTTCGATAATCAACCAAATGGGTCCCTAGGGGTCATAGGGCCCCTAGGGACATATGTTGTGATAAAATGCATTGAAAGGGGTCATAGGTCAACCTATGACCACTTTCGATGCATTCAAACCAACCAAATGGGTCCCTAGGGGTCCTAGGGCCCCTAGGGACATATGCTATAATGAAATGCATTGAAAGGGGTCATAGGTCAACTGATGACCCCTTTTGACACATTCGAACCAACCAAATGGGTTCCTAGGGGTCCTTGGGCCCCTAGGGACATATGTTGTAATGAAATGCATTGATGCATTCAAACCAATCAAATGGGTCCCTAGCGGTCCTAGGGCCCCTAGGGATATATGCTATGATTAAATGTGTCGAAAGGGGTCATAGGTGAACCTATGACCCATTTTTATGCATTCGAAGCAACCAAATGAGTCCCTAGTGTTCCTAGGGCCCCTAGGGCCATATGCTATGATGAAATGCCTTGAAAGGGGTCATAGGTGAACCTATGACCCATTTCTATGCATTCAAACCAACCAAATAGGTCGCTAGGGGTCCTAGGGCCCATAGGGACATATATAGTCATCAAATGCATCAAAAAGGGTCATAGGTGAACCCATGACCCCTTTCAACAGATTTGAACCAATCAAACGGATCCTTAAAAGTGGTATGGTTGCTAGAGACATTCACTATGATAAAATGCATCAAAACAATGCATTCAAACAATCCAAATGGGTCTCTAGGGGTCCTAGGGCCCCTAGGGACATATGTTGTGATGAAATGTGTTGCTAGGGTCATAGGTCAACCTATGACCCCTTTCAACACATTCAAACCAACCAAATGGGTCCCTAGAGGTCCTAGTGCCCTAATGACATATGTTGTGATGAAATGCATGGATAGGGGTCATAGGTCAACCTATGACCCCTTTCGACGCATTCAAACCAACCAGAGGGGTTGCTAGGGGTCCTAGGGCCCCTAGGGACATTTATTGTGATGAAATGCATCAAAAGGGGTCATAGGTCAATGTATGACCCCTTTTGACACATTCAAACCAACCAAATGGGTCCCTAGGGACATATGTTGTCATGAAATGCGTTGAAAGGTGTCATAGGTGAACCTATGACCCCTTTCGACACATTCAAACCAACCAAATGGGTAAAAATCATAATAATATAATATAATAACCATATATATATATATATATATATATATATATATATATATATATATATATAGAGAGAGAGAGAGAGAGAGAGAGAGGTCATAATAATAATAACAATAATAATATATATTACTATATTTAATAATAATTTAGTAAAAATTATAATAATATAATATAATAATCGTATATTAATGGTATATAATAATCAAATTTGTTCACATAGCCCACACTTTCCAAATTTTGATTTCCCTCCAAAATTTGGGTATCCATTTCAGGTACCCGATATCATACTGGGTATCTGATTTGGGATCAGATACTCGATATGGGATTGGGTACCTGAAATACTAGTATGCTTTTTCCAAAATATTCTGTCACTATAGACCCGACAATCATGTTTTTTGTGGGCCATTTTCATAGATTTGGAGAAAACTAATTTTTTGAGGCCCATACAATTGAAAAAGGTTCTATAATGTATGATTAAGTATTTGATATTTTTTTTTGAATTGGGAGCAGTAGTCGTTGAAAGGCTAAATGCAAAAGGAAGGTATCAAATGAAGACATTGCAACATATATGGAAAGGGACAAGGTAAATCACCAAAGGAAGAGACAAGGTATGTTAAATGTGAGTGATGTTGATGATGTATTGATCGAAGGTGAAATCATAGAGTTAGATAATGAATAAGTGTAGTTGGGGAATGAAAATGTACCAATTGATAATGATAATGCTGGGATTGAATATTTAGAGAAAGAAAATTTAGAGAGTGAAAATTTGGAGAATGAAATTTTACTAGGTCATAATATAAATTACATGATTGAACATGTCAGAAATGACAATGCATAAGAACATTACATATCTTCTAATTATAATCGACATGAAGGTTCTAGAACACCGAAATGGATAATTGAGATTGATGAAATGATTATTACCAATTTGGAAGGGAAAAAAATAAGAAAGAATCATTCAATTATGGGCTTCAAGACTATATAAGATGTTTTTCAACAAAAAGATAGTAGTGGAGCAATGTCAACTTTTTATGCACTTATTAAAGATGCAAAAGATGAGACCTATGCTTTCCAAATTGAAGATTTGTGTCAATAAAAAATTGGAAAGAAATGCCATTATTGTGAAGAATCTTTTCAATGCTCTCAATAGCATTGGGAAAAATAGTAGGGAGAAGGATAAGAGAACTACTTGAAGGGTTATTACAACCTCTTTGGTAAGTCATCATTTGAAAAATTATAGATATATGAGACAAACTTGTATTGAATTGAACTTAGATCGTACTACTTTGAGAAGAGCACTTAGTAGACAAGAGAGAATTGATGATCCTATTCAAAATGAAATATGGGCTTTTGGTGGGAGACTTCTATGTTTTGATAAGAAGCTATCTGATGATGCGAAGGAAAAAATTACATAGTTTTGACACTCTAGCTCAAGAGTATCACCCAATGCTAAAGACGTGTTAAAGTTGAGAATTGGCATTAGAGACTACACACAACATCCTAAACATTATTTGAAGGTAATTCAAACTATTTTTTTCAAACAATTAAAAGAGAGTCATATAAGATTGCATATATCACAAAGGGCTTTTGAATCTTTGAAGCTATTTTATTGTGTGCCACTTAAAATTTGAAATACATGTTGTTGCAAATATCATGTCAAGTTTTCTATGCACCATGAACTATTACGCTTCATTTATTCTACTTTTCATAGTAAAAAAATGTTGGAGAATTGTGGTGCTAATGGTCTCTCAAAATCATCAAGAGACTTGCTAGATCAATTTTTATGTCACAGAGTTGATGGTTGTTTCTTTTATAGAAATTCTTGCTTAAATGAGAAGTGTTCAGAATGTGGTGGCTTATCCAAGTTTGACACATGTTTCCATGAGGGGTGGGAACAAGATCTTGGAAAAGTAATACTATATGAAATAGAGAAATAAACATTGAAGAGTGGGGTGAGGGCTCTAGATGTGAATTGGTTTCAAAAAAAATTAGTGTGGCTAGTTTTATTAAAGATTTCAAGACAAATCTTTTCTACAAGTATGCAAGACATAGTCATAGGTCTCAATGGTTGGATCAACAATTTAGAATGTGTAAGGAGACTTTTCCCATTGGCACCATTATATCAATTGTTGACTTTGCTAAGAGTTACACATTGTAGCCTCAAAATGAGACACAACCTTAGTATTACAACTCCATTCAGATTTTTATTTTTGTCCACATAACATATAGACATGCCCCTAATAGTGCAAAAGATAATAAGAAGATTATTAGAGAGTACCATTTTTATATGAGTGATGATGGATCTCACTCTCATGAGTTTGTGCAACATTGTTTTGAGAATTATTTTAATTTCTTACAGGAGCATGAAAATTTTATGGATAGCCATATCATTTGGTTATATAATTGCATAGGTTAATTCAAGAATGATCGCATGTTTTATTGGTTGTGTAGGAAGTACGTAGAGAAGGGGGTGTCTCATATTTGGAGTTTTTTGAGTCTGAGCATGGAAAAAGGGAACATGATGGAGTAGGTCCATGTGTGAAGAGAGCTCTAGTTAAGGAGCAATTGAAGATTTCAAGAGCAGAGCTTCTTGATGCTCGTAGCATTTTTGATTGGTGTAGTTCAACATTATCACAGGCAAGGACTCTTGATTCAGTAGTAAGAAGGTTCTTTTGGTTGGTTGAGGAAGGGTCCATGGGTGATAGATCAGATTGTGCAATAGTGAGAGACTCATAAAAAATGCATTCATTTTGAAGCTCTAATTCTAGTACATGGACCATTTGGACACAATAGCTAGCTTTCTTTTGTCCTAGTTGTTTTTAGTGTGATTGGGATCACTGTGAGTTGAGTGAGTGGGTGGACACATGAGCTCTACATTATCTTACTCCATTGTCTATCATACCCTCTATCAGAAATGGTGACATGGAAATTTCAATTGAGCATAACCATCTATCAAATCTTCTTTAGCCAGGACATGTCTTTGCATTAGTTGCACCATAGGGAAATGATAAGATATCATATTATTGGTTAGCACATTGTGTAAGAGGTAAACAAAAGCTTGCACAACCAATCATAGATGATGATGGAGTCACATATACTACTAGTTCAATGGTTGTTGCTAGAACATGGCTATGGACATACATGCTTAGAAGGAATGGAATTCCTGCTTTTGAAGACTATCAGAAGCACAAAACAATTCTCATATATTTGCATCTTATTATAGCAACAAATGTGAAGTTGTTGAAGCATCAGGGAAGATCAAAAGTAAAAGAATTTTTTACTATTACTAATGTTGATCATGAAGCCATATTGGAGACCCTGAAATAGAGAGATGACCCTACTAGAACACTTGACTAGGTATATTTACTTCTTATGTTATTTTGTTCATAATGATTTGGTAAACAGATGATTATCTTGTTTAATACAATAAGTTACTAATATTTTTTATGAAATTGGAATGTAGGTACATCATGAAGAGTAGCCATGCATAAAGATAAAAAGCTAAATAAGGAGCAGAATGAAGAAAAGTCTATTCTATTTTTGACACTAATTTTCTTGACACTACAATTTTTTGTAGTTGTGTATTGATGTTATAATGATGAAACACTTGAGATATTGTAAATGTAAACTTTTTTATTTAATGTAAGAAACAAAGATGATTTTACTTAATGCAATTTATGTGGAGGGACCTACAAATTGATGATTTTAATACATACTAACACCAAACTTGCACTGTGCCCAATGCCAAAAACTTTCAAGAGAGGTAAAAAAAAATGTTTTTATTTAATAATAACCCTAGTACCACCCTTTTTCCAGTTGTAGAGAGCCCCCATCGTTCACGGCCACCCCGTATCGAAGAGTCTCCAAGGTGCTCTAAGAACATTTCAAGTTCGATCTTTTGAGGGTCATAACTCAAAGCTCATGAGGGCTATCAATGAAATATAGAATGCTATAGGATGGTCATTCCAAGGTCTACAATAACCTATCACATTTTTGAGAGATCACATTCTGTTTGGATTGGGCACAACAATCTTGCTCGATGCCAAAAATTGTAGTGTGCCTCAGTTCATAGGTGCATCATAGCATAACTTTGAAACTGTTGATCTTGACATTAAATCATTAGTGCCATTAGCTCTAGATGGGTAGGTGAACCTTAGTGACACCCTTGTTCTAGCCACAGAGAGCCTCCATCATTTGTGGCCACCTCGTACCAAAGAGTCTCCAAGGTGCCCTAAGTGCACTTTGAGGTCAATCTTTCGAGGGTCATAACTTAGAGCTTGTGAGGGATATTGATGAAAATTTGAATACTACATGATGGTCATACTAAGGCCTAAAAAAACCTAGCTCATTTTTGAGAGATCACATTCCATTTGGATTTGGCACAGTGATCTCGCTCTATGCCAAAACTCACAATGTGCCTTAGTTCATAGGTACATCATAGTGTAACTTTGAAACCACTGATCTTGGCATCAAAATTTCAGCTCCATTAGCTCTATATGGGTAGGTGAACCCTACTAACAACCTTGTTCTAGCCATGGAGATCCTCCATCATTCATGGCCACCCTGTACCAAAGAGTCTCCAAGCTGCTTTAAGTGCATTTCGAGGTCAATTTTTTGAGGGTCATAACTTGGAGCTCGTGAGGGCTATTGATGAAATGTTGAATGCTATAAGATGGTTATGCTGAGGCCTAAAATAACCTATCTTGTTTATGAGAGATCACATTCCATTTGGATTTGGCACAATGATCTCACTCGAGGCCAAAACTCATAGTGTGTCTTAGTTCATAGTTACATGACAGCATAACATTCAAACCACTGGTCTTGGCATCAAATTGCCAGTGCCATTAGCTTTGGAGGGGTGGGTGAATCCTAGTGACACCCTTTTTCTAGCTACATATAGCCTCCATCGTTCACAACCACTCTGTACTGAAGAGTTTCCAAGGTGCTCTAAGTGCATTCCAAGGTCAATCTTCTGAGGGTCATAACTTGAAGCTCATGAAAACTATCAATGAAATGATGAATGCTTTGAGATATTCATGTTGAGGCCTAAAATAACCTGTCTCATTTTTTAAAGAGCACGTTCTGTTTGGATTCAACACAACAATCTCGCTCGATGCTAAAACTCATAGTGTGCCTTAGTTCATAGGTGCATCATAGCATAACTTTGAAACCACTAATCTTGGCATCAAATCGATAGTTGCATTAGCTTAATATGGGGGTGTGAACCCTAGTGAAACCCTTTTTTGGGTTGCAAAGAGTCGTCATTGCTCTTGGCCACCTCGTATTGAAGAGTCTCCAAGGTGCTCTAAGTGCATCTCGAGGTTGATCTTCCAAGGGTCGTAACTCGGGGCTCGTGAGGGCTATTGATGAAACATCAAATTATATAAGACAATTATGTCAAGGCCTAAAATAACCTATCTCATTTTTGAAAGATTACATTATGTTTGGATTCGGCACAGCGATCTTGCTCGATGCCAAAACTCATAGTGTGCCTTAGTACATATGTGCATTACAACATAACTTTGAAACCCCTGATCTTAGCATCAAATCATCAGTGATATTAGCCTTGGATGGGTAGGTGAAGCCTAGTGACATCCTTGTTTTGGCCATAGAGAGTCTTCATCATTTGCAGCCACCCCGTACCAAAGAGTCTCCAAGGTGCTCTAAGTGCATTTTGAGGTTGATCTTCCCAGGGTGATAACTCAGATCTTGTAAGGTATATTGATGAAATTTCAAATGATACATGATGGTCATTTTGAGGCCCAAAATAACCTATCTTATTTTCAAGAGATCACATTTTGTTTGGATTCGGCACAACAATCTCGCTCGATGCCAAAACTTGCCATGTGCCTCAATTCATAGGTGGATCACAATGTAACTTTGAAACCACTGATCTATGCATTGAATAGTCAGCACCATTATCTCTGGATGGGTGGGTGAACCCTAGTAATACCCTTGTTTGAACTGCAGAGAGCCTCCATCATTCGTGGCCACCCCATAGTGAAGAGTCTCCAAGGTGCTCTAAATGCTTTTTGAGGTCGATCTTGTGAGGGACGTAACTTGGACCTCATGAGGGCTATCGATAAAATGTCAAATACTATAGGATATTCATGTCAGGGCCTACAAAAACCTATCTCATTTTTTAGAGATCACATTCTTTTTGGATTCAACACAACAATCTCGTTCGATGCCAAAACTTGCAGTGTTCCTCAGTTCATAGGTGCATCATAGTGTATCTTTGAAACCACGTATCATGGCATCAAATTGTTAGCACCATTAGCTCTAGATGGGTGGGTGAACCCTAGTAACACCCTTTTTCTAACTATAGAGAGCCTCTATCATTCACAGCCACCCTGTACCAAAGAGTCTCCAAGGTGCTCTAAGTGCGTCTCGAAGTTGATCTTCCGAGGGTCATAACTGAGAGCTCATGAGGGCTATTGATGAAATGTCAAATGCTATAGGATGGGCATGCCAAGGCCTAAAATAGCTTTTCTCATTTTTAAGAGATCACATTCTATTTGGATTTGACATAGTGATCTCGCTTGATGCGAAAGCTTGTAGTGTACCTCAGTTCATAGGTGCATCACAACATAACATTGAAATTGTTGATCTTGGAATCAAATCATCAATGTGATTAGCTTTGGATGGGTAGGTGAACCCTAGTAACACCCTTTTCTTGACTGCAGAGAACCTCCATCATTCGTAGCCACCCGTACTAAAGAGTCTCCAAAGTGCTCTAATTGTGTTTCGAGGTCAATCCATTGAGGGTTATAACTCAAAGCTCGTGAGGGCTCTTGGTGAAACATCAAATGCTACATGATGGTCATGTCAAGGCCTAAAATATCCTATCTCATTTTTGAGATATCATAATCCATTTGGACTTGGCATAACGATCTTGCTTGATGCCAAAACTCATAGTGTGCCTCAGTTCATAGGTGCATCACACCATAACTTTGAAACCACTAATCTTGGCATCAAATTGTTAGCACCATTAGCTCTAGATGGGTGGGTAAACCCTATTGATACCCTTGTTCCAACCATAGAGAGCCTCCATCGTTTGCGGCCACCCCGTAGCGAAGAGTATCCAATGTGCTCTAAGTGCATTTCAAGGTCGATCTTCTGAGGGTCATAACTCAAATATCGTGAGGGCTATCGATGAAAAGCTGAATGTTAGAGGATGGTCATACCGAGGCCTACAATAACCTATCTTATTTTTAAGAGATCACATTTTATTTAGATACAGCACAATGATCTCACTTGATGCCAAAACTCACAATGTGCCTCAATTCATAGGTGCATCACAGGATAACTTTGAAACCACTGATCTTGACATTGAATCGTTAATTCCATTAGCTCTAGATGGGTGGGTGATCCCGAGTGACACCCTTGTTACAACCTCAGAGAGCCTCCATCATTCACAACCACCCCATACCAAAGAGTCTCCAAGGTTCTCTAAATGCATTTCGAGGTCAATCTTCCAAGGGTCATAACTTGGAGCTTTTCAGGACTATCGATGAAATGTTGAATTTTTTAGGATGGCCATGCGAAGGATTACAATAACCTATCTCATTTCCAAGCTTCTCTAAGTGTGTTTGGGTTGGTGAAACATAGTGACATCTTAAGGGATTTTAGATATCAATGTCATTAGCTCCGGATGGGCGGGTGAACCCTAGTGATACCCTTGTTCTGGCCGTAGAGAACCTCCATCATTCATGGCCACCCTATACCAAAAAGTCTCCAAGGTGCTCTAAGTGTGTTTCAAGATTGATCTTTTGAGGGTTGTAACTCAGAGCTCATGAGGGCTATTGATGAAACATTGAATGCTACATGACGGTCATGCTGAGGCCTAGAATAACCTATCTCATTTTTGAGAGATCACATTATGTTTGGATTTGACATAGCAATCTCACTTGATGCCAAAACTTGTAGTGTACCTCAGTTCATAGATGCATCACATCATAACTTTGAAACCACTAATCTTGATGTTGAATTTTCAATGTCATTAGCTTTGGATGGGTGGGTGAACCTTAGTGACACCCTTGTTCTAGCCACGGAGAGCCTCCATCAATTGTGACCACTTTGTACCGAAGAGTCTCCAAGGTTCTCTAAATATGTTTCGAGGTCAATCTTCTAAGGGTTGTAACTTAGAGCTCATCGAGGCTATCGATGAAATGTTGAATGCTAGAGGATGGTCATGCTAAGGCCTACAATAACCTATCTCATTTCTAAGGTTCTCTAATGTGTTTGGGCAGGTGAACCATAGTGACATCTTAAGGGATTGTAGATATTATTTCAAATCAAACATATATGATAGCATTTCAAACTAAAAATTACATAAAAATTTGATAATAAAGGTTGCTAAAATGTTATTCACAAATTATTGCATTTGAATCAAATATAACGAACATGATGAAAATGAATGATACTCCATAAATATGAACAATACACATGATCCACGATAAATTGAACAATATTATACTAAATTAATATGTATATCATTGTGCACATAAATGAAAAAAATATATATCAAAATACATGTATCCATAGACAAATTACACAAATATATATCAAAGTTCATGTATCCATAGACACATTATGCAAATATATATCAAATTACAAAATGTGGCTGATCATGCCATCAGAATGTGTATAATATCAATGTTTCTATATACAATGTGGCATATGCCATCTCAAAATGTCTCATGATGCATGTTATGACAACTATACTATCCTATGTTGCTAGTGGATAATCAAAATGCAGCCTCTTCGCTATGCTAGGTAGATTGGATGCCTCCTACATAAATAGAATAGGAAAACCCATAGTTAGACTACTAAATTTATATGATTGTATGTATCTAACAGTGAATTACTCAAACGCATAATGATATTTTTTTAATGAAGATTTATAGTATTAAACTTTCATCATAAATAGCTCTCTCATCAACCTCTTGTGCTGGTTAGGAGTCATCTCATATGTCCTCGACAATGCTTGAACCTCATTGATTGTGGCCTATGTATGTTGAAGTATGTTTGTCAGATGAATATACAACTTAAACTATAACATTATAATTCATAGCATGCTAAATTTATAACATATAATCAAGAATTCAAACTACAACTTACCTATATTGAATCCTTCTCTAGATATAATGGCTACATCAGCAAAGATACAAAACTTTGGCATCCAACCTCCTGTGCATTAGCTGTTTCCTATGAGATACAAAATACTGGTTGTTAATATCATAGAAATCAGTTTTGAATTTATTTATGAAACTAAGAAAAATAAAAAATAAATGATACTTATACATATGATGGGGCTCTCACTACGAATGGAAATGCTAGAGTTTTTGCAATGTGGAATCTACAAAGACTCATCACTAGTAGCCACATCCTACACAATAAAGAATGTAATTAAATTTCATTACCACAAATATTTTACAAGAATGCATCGATATTTAATCACTGTAAAAGTGCCTAATTACCTTTCCCTTGTCAATGGGTTATGCCTTATCCCCTGCACTTTGCCCCCCATTAACAGGTGATACTTGCAAGAGAAAAGAAAGATTAGAAACCATATATGCTACAATACCAAATAGGAAAAACAATTATAGCACAAAATAATGTACCATAGATGTCTCAACACAAAATGAAATAGCCAAGAGTGTGACATTGTCAACCTATCTGAGGTCCTCCTCAATCATCAACTAAACATGAATGAAGATCACATACATGTATAAGTCAGTATGGGTTAAAAATTAAAATTACTCTATTATAAAGATTAACTTTAAATGGCATATGTCATAACAAAAAAATGTATACACATAGCGACATAGAAGGACTCCATGCCTCTGCATGGCCCTCCTCACTCACATCAGTGTGTGTAGCCTCTGTATACACATCTGGTCTATCATCCTCAAATACAAACTGATACTCAGAAATATCACCTATGGGACCTAGAGAAATATTCTTTCAAATTATGCAAGTATGGGGCACACAAACATGTGATGAGCTCATCAATGATGAACTCACACCAACATCATCAACATGGTTTGGCAATAATGATCTAGCCTAGGATATCAATAGGCTACTCAATCTATGGATGGCTCTAATAGTATGAGAGCTAGCCTCTACAATGATATCAAGATGCTGCACTCAAGGAGGGAGGGAGACATTAGTAGGGGGGACATAAGTGCCAACTTTCTTCCACTAGGCAAAGGCTCTATCTTGAGGAGCTCCTCCTCCTACACCCATGTTGGGCTTCATACTCCAATAGTTCACCTTGAGGCCCAACACAAATTTGGCATACAATTTTATAATGAAATAAAATGGCACCTCTAAATTGTTGTGAGGAGGGATGTCAAAAACCATCCACCAACAATCCCAAAAGTTTGCATGCATAGCCTCATTTGTGCACCATTTAATTGATAGTTTGAGATTTTTGCATTCTACTTGTTTACTGGATTTTTGGTCTACAAAAAAGCTAACCATATCATCTTTAGTTATACTTAGGGCCACAACCTCTTCATATTCCAACACATCATCAAACATTGCATGTATTTGGTCACGCTAGCAAACAACAACTTTTTGTTCATTGGTAACTATTTCAATATTATCAACTATGGTGTTTAATGTGGATAACATTGGAGCCAATGTGGGTATAGTATTATATGTGGTTCACAAAATCCTCAGTTTGGTGAGATTTTCAAATATCAAATCCTTAATTCGAGGAGGGTTTTGAGGGGGTAGGGGATAATTTGGTGGACAGTTAAATTGAGGGGGTACTAGATCGTTTGGTGGAGGGTTACGAGGAATATTGTTTCTTGCCTTAGTATTATCATTTGGATCAGCCATACCTATTAATTTGTAAAACATAATTTCTATTAAAAACAACCCAAATTTCAACAATTTCTATTAAAAAAAACCTATTTTTTAAAAAATTCAATTAAAAATAACTAAATTATAATAATATTCATTCAAAACATTAAAAAAACAAAAAAAATTACCCTTATCATATATCCATTCCAAAATTTGATACCTGAATGGAGGTAAACACTCAAACAACCAAAAACACAATGTCAAAAGAGCTCTCTCTCTTTTTTATATAAATCTATGTTACAGGTTTTGGGTATCCAATTTCATATTAGATACCTGATATAATATTGAATAATTGACATAATATCGGGTATTTGATTTTAAATCAGATACCCAAAAATGCTTGGTCCTAAGTTATTAGCTTTGGTATCAGGATGGGTGGAAAAAAGTGAGAACAATTTTTGAATCTCTTTTAGACATTTTCAAATTCTATTTTTTTCACATCGTCACTTTTTGGTACACCATGATCCTACACATACCTAATACACTTTGCCCTTTTATTCAACGATGTTACCTTCTATGGGTTAACATGAGGTAGCTTTACCAACTTGAGCATATCCACTACCTCCTTTGATATGATATTGTGTATGGAGCCCAAATCCAAAATGACTTTGCACACCTTGCCCAAAATCTTGCACCTAATTTTGAACAAGGCCCTTCTATGCTTGGGTTCATCCTCGGTTGGCTATCTAATCAAACTCTCTTCAACATTAAGCTTTGTCCCCTCTTTGACTCAATATGATCTACCTCAGATACTTTGGAACTCATGGTGTCATCATGAGCATAGGAAACCCTCCTGTCACCACTTGAAAAAGTAGGCTTGTTAGGACATCTATAGACAGGGTAGCCCAATTGACCACAAGTGTAACATTTCATACCCACAAAATATGAGTTATTTCTACATGTAGCTCTTCCTCTATTTGGGCCTCCTTGATAACCTCTTCCTCTTGAAGAACACCCCCTTGGATTAGTTTCATTACCTTGGTCTGCTAGTTTAGAATCACCTTGATTTCTCTAACCATTGTCAATGCCCTCTTTGGTCTCTTACTCTACCTCTACCTTTGAAACTTGAGTCCCTTTTCTTCTTGTTCTTTTCTTCCACCTTAAGGGCCAATTGATGACTCTTCTGAATAGTTGTAGGGGTCCATAGGCTTAGCTCCTCTTGGATGCTCCATTTAAGTCCACCCAAGTATCTTTCTACCTTAATAGGTTCCTCTTCCTCGATCCTAGACATTACACATAGTTTTTGGAATTCCTCTATATAAGAGGCCACATCCAAGTCTTTTTTCTTTAGACCTTGACTCTTTCTATGCAAATGTACCTCATAATCTTCTGGTAGATAGTTCTCCTTCACTTTGGTCACCATGGCATTCCAGTTAGCTATAGGCTTCTTGCCCATATCAACTGTTTCATCCTACAAGTATTTCCACCATGTCAATGCTAATGCCCTAAGTCTTGATTTAGCAACCTTCATCTTTTGTGCCTTTGTGAAACATTCACATTCAAAATGGATCTCCATCCCCTCAATCAATTCCATCACTATATCAGTGTCTATCTTTCCATTAATAATGGAATTCCTTCTAGGGCTTTGGCTCCTAGTGGTTTGACGGCCTTCAAGAATGACTCCTCATTCAATGGAGGGTATGCTTCAGGTATAATGTTCTCCTCATCAACATTTTCTTTTCCTTTTTCACTGCTTCTAAATTCTTCATCTTTATTATTGGTTGCTTCAACAACTTCTTTTAGCTTAGTCTTCATTCCTTCTAGTACTTCTTCAAGGATCCTATTTTTCTCCTTTTACTCACCCATCTCCTTAACTAACTCTACATTATTCACTATATTTGTTTCACCTGGTGACTCTTCTACAGTCTAAAACATCTATCCACAATCCCAAATCTTTTGGAACACTAATACCACTTTGGTGTAAGGAAAAGTCTTGATCCTTAACCCTTACTTCCCCTAAGGTATTCTCTAGAACCCTTCTCTGGCCTAACAAGATTCTTGCACTAACCCTAAATTCAGAGGATCACAACACCAATGCTCTCCCCTTTCAACTTATCCACATGAATGTAGAACTTAGCTTCATCTTAACAATATTCTTTAAATGCTTTAATGGCTCACCTACTCCAAATACCCACATATGGTCACAATCTACTCAATAGAAAGGGAGAGGATTGTCCCAATGGTTTTTGTTACCATTAAATTTCTCACCCACTAAAAATCCATTAAAATCTATATCATTCTCAATAAGTTGCTCCAATTTAGGCCTAGAAGGGCTACAAGGAATTAGGCCTCCAATCTCTCCTTTTGGCACTTAACTCGTGAAATAGATTAATGAGGTGGAAAACTAAATTCACATATAGATACCATTTTGGAAGACCTTCAATATTAACCTAATCTCATTTCCCCAAATTTTTTTTATATTGGGATGTTAATTTTAAGCCTAAAATTGAGGGTTTGCTAAATTGTTGAGAGAAGTCACAAGGGTTTGTTCAAATCCCCATTAAAAAATATCACCAGGATGTCTCCTTGGGAAAAAGAGTTCTCTACTCTCATTTTCTTCTCTACATCAACTTGAACTAAAGAATTTATTGCCTTCAATCCGCTCATCTGTTGTTTCAATCTCTATGATCCTTAAGCATGCTCACTTGGCTTGCCTAGGGCATCATTAAAACCTAGTCAAAATTTCTTTCCAAGGCCCAAGCACTTGCATTCCTATAGTACAAGGATTCTTCTCACACATTCCAAGGGACCATACCATTTCCACAATGAAATGGTGAGTTAAGACGCCATTTTGCCAAACCGCCTAGTTCAGGACAACAACAAAGCAAAAAACCCAAATATTAACAAAAAGGAACTAAAACGGACACAACAACCTACGCAATAAAACATGGAACCAGCTAATAAAATTTACCAATACATGAACAAGATACAATATGAAAATCAATCCATCTAATACCTTTAATAAGCAAAAATCTCGTAATGTGGTCAAAATAACACTAAAATATTCTTGCTCATTACACAAAATTCATCCACAATGCTATCCAACCCTTGTTATAGGTCAAGGGAGGAATTATATAGAGTCATTCCCCACATTCCAACCACTTTGAGGTGGTTATACAATCTCCTACTCAAAATTGCACTTTTTGCAATAAAAGTTGTCATGACAACTTTTGCAATTTTTGCAAAGTTGTCATGCAACTTGACAAAGTTTTGTCTACGTGGAATAGGTTTGGTCAAATCCTTCTAAAACTTTGAAAAATGTTTGAATATTTCATCTACAACATGAAACCATTATTCCACCTTTTCCTTGCCCAATCTAGAACTCCAAATGCACAAATGTCACTTTTAGCAAGAATGACAACAAGTGTATTTCACCTAGCAACTTTGAACAAGTAATATTGCATGGTCCTAAAGACCCAATTTGACCCCCTAATAGCTAAGACACACTCCAAGACTCTTGAGCCCCTTTATTATCCCAGTGGCTTGGCTAAGGCCATTACAAGCCAAAACTCAGCTAGGAACTCTAGGTTAACAATTAGCCTTACCTAGGTGCTCCTACACCAAGGAAAACATGATAAAACCATTACAAGTTCAATGAAGATATAGATAGGAAACTTGTAGTGTGTCCAATAAAAATGTTGAAGATACAAGACGTGATTCCAACAGTAAAATATATGATATATGAATCTATAAGGTACTTCTAGTTGGAATATATAGAAGGAAGCATAGATTTAATTATTTTTTAGGATTATATACGAAAGAGGAACACATAAGAAGATATTGAGTATTTGATAGAATGTGAAGGCTTCCATGGATTCTTATTGTTATTAAAAATTTTAATAGACTAATGATTATATACAAATTTTACAACCAATTATTACAACAACATAATTTTATGTTTGAAACTATAGTAAATGATGCTAGAGTGTCTTGGGTCTTTGAACAATCTTGTATCAACCAAAAATATTTCTTGTTCTCTATATTAGTCTATTGTTCACAAAGTTTTCATTGATTCTTTTGGTTTCTTGTTGTGCATGGTTGATATCATGTCAAGGACCTATCCTATATCCTTGTACTAAGTGCGGAAGTTCTAATGTTCCATATATCTCAAGTTTTGTGTCATTCTTTGCAGTCTTTCTCTCCTAATGTTTTCATCTAGCAAGGTGTAATATTTTGATGGGTAGGGTTTCTTATGCTCACATGGCATATTTCATAGTTAGGAGTGGAATCCTAATACACATTTGGACCTAGCTTTAAGTGTGTGTGATTTTATGTTTTCCTTTGCTTGGGTTTTGGTTTATTCTTCGAAGAGTAGACCAATAATGTAATTAAATGCATGACTAGAAAACTTGTTGCTTAGCTTGGTAAATAAGAAGCTTGGTTGGATGTAGGAAGGAGGCATTCTTTGAGGGTAGAAGATAGGAGATACAATATTGGTCTCTAATTGTATAATTTTGTTTGTATATGATCTCAAGTTGGAAGGCCTCATAGTTGGGAATGTTGTAGTTTCTTTATATGTGAAGTTAAATAATTATACTAATGAATATGTTGCATCTGGGCTTGGGTTCTCTATAATTTATTTGATTTTGTGTATAGCTTCCATGTGTAACTCTAAGAAGAGTAGTTTTGGTAGGTTAAGTTGAGTTAATTCCTCTCTTATTCCTTCCATATACTTTTCTACTTGCATCAATACAGTAGTAACTTGCAACCATAGGAAAAGTATTCAATTGAAGAAAAGAAGTAAAAAAGAAATGACTATTTCTAAGAAGGAATTTTTTATTTATTTATAAATCAAATACTTTATGATATATCATGATGAGATTGGAGTTAGGTACATAGGAGATGAGAGATAGAAAGAAAGGAATCCAAGAAGATCAAAAGAGATGTGATAGGTTAAGGTATGCATAGAGACCACCAACATAGATCAATTAAATGTTTAATGTTATTACAAATAATACACACACATGTGTAAAGTAGGTGGAAAATGGTTGAGAAACTTATGGGAAATATAAAATGGTATGGGAGTTAACATAGAAAAGTAGAGATTGTAATAGAGATGAGAAAGTTCATGAGGGACTATGAGGAAAAGGTATCTAACCTAGATTGTGCCAAGGGTTCTATTTCTAGACTATTGAGCATGTTGCAATAATTGGTGAAAACAAAAATTGTTAAAGTATGGAGGGTGTTGAGATTTTGACAAAAGAAAGACAAATATCATTACATCTCTCATTTACAATGTAACATAAGAGAAGGAAAACATCACTGGTAGTCCACCAAAATGTGTAGAACCTAGAAAGAAAGAAAAAATGTAGTAGAACATAGATATCTAGGGTTATTTTATCAAGAAGGGATTACATTCTTATATCCTAGTGATGAAACACCACAATATCACCCTCTTGACTAAGTTTTCTAACTTGTGGAATATGGGTCAGATGGAGCTAGGGAGTATCAAATTTGTGGTGACAATGGAGATGATTACTGAATTGACATGCTTGGATTGTGTTGGTGTTCAAATTAAAAGAAAATATACACTAGATTATAGAAAATTGAGGAATAAACTCTTTGAAGGAATGGAAGAACTAGTTAGAGCCAGTATTGGAAATGGTTATGATAGGCTCTCCCTTCCTAGTCCCTTTGGAGGTATTTACTACAAGGTAATCAAGTATTTCACTCTTGAATGTTGGTATACAACCTATCATGACTACCATTTTCCTTTTCTTAACATGCTGAGACATGGGGAAAAAGTGAACATCTTGTTCTTCCTATATTCCTCTCTTTTCAATAGCATTGTTCTAGGAGAAAACTCTCCTATTCATTAACAACTCATTTTTCTCCTTTACCATCATGTCTTTACTCACCATCTGGGGTTTGGTAGATTTCTTCCACCCATTGAAAACCCATCTACTTTGAAAGGGCCTAATTCATTGATGTTTATTGAAGAAATATGCTTGGAAAAATCCCCTCTAATGCCATCCCAATTCACAAAAATCCCTTGTTCCTCCAAGCCTAAGAAGCATAACATTTCCATGGAACAATCCCTTTTTCTTGAAGCCCTAGAAAAATGTAAGAATTCGTGTGCTAAATCTAGCCCATCTAGTACCCCTAAAAAATGGAGGAAAGCATTATTGACATCAAAAAAAATGACGGGGATGAATTTTCTAATTTTGAGGTTGAGGAAAGAGATATGGACTACAAAAAAAAGAAGGGGAATACTGCTTTTGGCTAGATCAGATCAAAATGATTAAAAAATGAAAAAGGGAAGAGTTATAAGGAAGGAAGAAAGCAAGAATCTCACAATTTGTAAATGGAGCATAAGGTGAAAGAGATACAAGTGGAGGAAATTCCATAGAAAGATAGGGTTACTCATTTGAAGATGTGGAATTCAAAGTGGAAGTGAAGAATTTTGATGAGGAAACCTAGTTTCCCCAAGAAAAAAAAGTTGTGGTGGACCTAGGGATTTATAGTGATGAAGAGATCAATTTCTTTGATGAAACTAAGGTCGGGGAATGAGATTTCTCCTCTATATTTTTTTAGAGAGAGTTGTAAGACTTCAAAGAGAACTATGAGAAAAGTCTCACTGGAATTAATGACAAGATTGGTGAGCTAAACAATAAGTTCAATAAGGCCATCACTGAACTTGAACTGGGTGTGGTTGTTTCTAATATTTGCAAGGTGTAGAAGGAAATTATGAGAAAGGTTGTGTTTGGGTTGATTAGTAGGAAGAATAAACTAAGAAATGTGACCCAAACCAAGGAGTAAAAGTGTGACAAGATAAATAGTTCCATAAGGATTGGGAACACAGATGAAGAGATCAAGTAACTCAATGAAGATTGGGATAACATCAATCAAGCCTGTCTCCCATTTTCATTATTTTTGGCCCTTTTTTATTTTTTGGTGGTTACCTGTTTAATATGTTTTTTATTAAATTATGTTACTATGCCCTCGACACTATCAATTTGGTTCCTAATCACTAATAACTCATATAATTCCCACTGTTGTTGGGGTGGTAAGACTTTTGTTTTAGTTAGTAAGTTTAGTAGTTTAAAGTTTAGACTTATGTTAATTTTAGGTATGGATGGTTTAAGCTATTTGAAGAATAGTGTATGTTTTGATTATTTTGATGTATTGTAAGTTTTGGGTGGGACTCTAACTACTAGGGTTAGAGTTTGCTTGGCTGTAATGGAGATATGGAGTATCAAATTTGTGTTGATAGTGGAGATGATTGCTGAAGTGATGAGCTTGGATTGTGTTGGTGTTCAAATTGAAAGAAAATATATGCTGGATTATAGAAAATTGAGGCATAAATTGTTTAAAGAAATGGAAGTACTAGTTAGAGTTAGTTCTGGAAATGGTTATGATAGGCTCTCCCTTCCTGGTCCCTTTGGAGTCATTTGTTACTATTTAATCAAGTATTTCACTCATAAAGGTTGGTATATGACCTATCACGACTACCATTTTCCTTTGCTTAACATGTTGAGACATGGGAAAAAAGTGAACATCTTGTTCTTCCCGCATTCCCTTCTGTTCAACAACATTTTCGTGGGAGAAAACCCTCCTATTCCTCAAGGGCTCATTTTTTTCCTTTACCATCATGTCTTTGCTCACCATCTAGGATTTGGTAGATGTCTTCTACCCATTGAAAACCCTTCTACTCTAAAAGGGCCTAATTCCTAGATGGTTATTGAAGAAATATGCTTGGAAAAATCCCCTTTGGAGCCATCCCAGTTCACAAAAATCCCTCATGCCTCCAAGCCTAAGAAGCTTAAAATTTCCATGGAACAATCTTTTTTGCTTGAAGCCCTAAAAAAATGTAAGAATTCTTGTGCTAACTCTAGCCCATCTAGTAACCATAACAAAAATGGTAGAAGACATTATTGACATCGACAAAAATGATGGGGAGGATTTTTCTGATTTTGAGGTAGAGGAAAGAGATATGGATTGCAAAAAATAGAAGGGAAATACTACTTCTAGTTAGAAAACAAGAAAGGGAAGATCTATAAGGAAGAAAGAAAGGAGGAATCTCACAATTTGCAAATGGAGCATAAGGCAGAAGAGACACAAGTAGAGGAAATGCCATAGAAAGATAGGGGTTGCTCCTCTAAAGATGTGGAATTCAAAGTGGAAGTGAAGGATTTTGTTGATGAAATCCAATTTCTCGAAGAAATAAGAGTGGTGGTAGACCTAGGGATTTCTAGTGATGAAGAGATCAAGTTCTATGATGAAACTGAAATTAGGGAATGAGATTTCTACCTTATATTTGTCTAGAGATAGTTGTAAGACTTCAAAGAGGACCATGAGAAAAGTCTCATTGGAATTAATGACAAGATTGGTGAGCTAAATAATAAGTTCAATAAGGTCATCGCTAAACTTGAACTGGGTGTGATTGTTTCAGATATTTGCAAGGTGTAGAAGGAAATTATGAGAAAGGTTTTGTTTTGGTTGATCAATAGGAATAATAAATTGATAAATGTGAGCCAAACCAAGTAGTAAAAGTGTGACAAGATAAAGAGTTCCATACGCATTGGGAGTTCATGATTGAAGAGATCAAGTACCTTAATAAAGATTAGGATAACATCAATTAGGCCTATTTCCCATTTTCATTGTTTTTGGCCCTTTTTTAGTTTTTTGGTGGTTATTTGTTTAATATGTGGTTTATAAAATCATGTTACTATGCCCTTAACACTATCGAGTTGGTTCCTGATCACTGATAATTCATATAATGCCCACTGTTGTTGGGGTAGTAAGGCTTTTGTTTTAGTTAGTAAGTTTAGTAGTTTAAAGTTTAGACTTATGTTAATTTTAGGTATGGATGGTTTATGCTTTTCGAAGAACAAGACATGTTTTGATTATTTTGATGTATTGTAAGTTCTATGTGGGACTCTAACCACTGGGGTTAGAGTTTGTTTCTCAGTTGCTTGGCTGTATTGGCCCTAGGAAGAGATGGTATGTGTGTCTTGTTATTATCTAGGTTCAAGACCCTCATCCTACCTTTTTAAATTAAAACATATGAGAACATAGCAATACACATTGATAAATAAAATAAATGTTTGAAGGATTGGTAGATAAAATAAAGAATCATTGTAAATTTAAGGAGTCACTAGAAGGAAGGCTAGAGAGTTGTATTGTTCAATCATTATTTGGAAGTAGAGGTGCATTATTCTATATGGACTTTTGATTCGACAACCATATTTTGGATTGGATCGATCACATGTTACATTAATCATTAAGGATGTAATTAAGTCAATATTAACCCTAATTTTAAATACAAATTTTTAATTTTAATGTGTAGTAATTAAAATAGTACTTGTAGAATTGTGAAATTAAAAAAATGAAAAGATGATAAAGTTGGAGTTACAAGGGTGAGTTTTTGAAGAAATAGATTGTACATGTTTAAGAGAGTCACTGCCACAATTGAAGCTATTAGAAAATATGGAAATGATTTGATTTATTTGATTAAATACAAGTAATAAATGAAAAATGGTTACTCATGTTGAACATATCCATAAAGAGGTGACTACTCTCACTCAAGAGTCAACTCAAGGCTAATTCATTATTTCTATCAATGTCATGAGAATCCCTATTCTTTTTTATTTTGGGATGTATGTTTTCCTTTGCTTCATATTGTTGCTTTACATCCTTCATACCTATCATAATTACTTATATCATTTTCTTCAATACATTTTTTAGTACTTGATTGGGATCTCAAAACTAAAAATCTTCATATAGTCTACTCTTGGGCATGACCTTTTCCTCATGCTTCATACACTACATTTTTATAATTAAGACCAAAGTCAAATATAATAACTAAAATTAGAGTGTTACATGATGCTCCCTTGATGCATATTAATTTCCTACAAACTTTTCTTAACTTTATAAATTCAACTATCATCATTCATATATCTTGCTCCTTATGGCGGTGTGAATAAGTACGATAGTTATTTTCTTTTCTTTAAATCTTTCTAAGAAACCACTTCCATAAGTAGGATAGTTACTTATTTTGATTTGACTTGATATATTGTTTGTTACTCTATTAAGATTGTAATATTGGATGCAACTCCTATAATTTTGATTCATTTAAAATGAATGCTACTATTTACAAGATATTCTTCTAGAATGATACATATTTGTAAAATGGCACTTTGTATATACTTTATGTTTTTAATTTAAAATTGCATATATATATATATTAGTAATTATTAATTAACTAGTACTTGCATCCAATGAAGGATATATATATATATCCTCCATTGGATGGAGGTACTAGTTAATTAATAATTGCAATGAATGTCAGACCTGATGGGTGGAAGAGGCATAAAAATTGTGGATAATTCTCGATAGCCTTGAATTCGAATCCAGCTTCTTCAAAGCCCATCATACCTTTGAATTTAAAAACAAAAATTTAAAATAAAATGAAAAAGGTTTGAGTGGTATACAAATGGTCAGCGCTTGCAATGTGCTTCGAAGGGCCGGTATCATTTTACAGATGTATCTACCGATTGAAATTATGTTGAATTTGTATGTTTCTGGTTTTACTTTTCATAACGAGTACATTAAACATCACGCGGAACTTGTACTTATCTCCTTGCTTTTAAATTTAGATGCTATTACGGCATCAAGATTAACGCAAATTTTGTATATATCTCGTTGCATTTGATGACAATAAGACATTAAAACTGACGCAAATTTTCTATATATCTCGTTGTATTTGATGGGACATTGTGGTCTGCGGTCCTCCAAGCTAGGTAAACACTAGCCTTTTAGTACACTTTGTAGAATACTCTATCCGTGGCAGTGGAAGCCAGCTTTAATGTGTTAGACCATGAAAAGTTTCCTTCCGGCACAGCGATGAACAATAATAAATCTGACCTTAACGAGGCTCTGGTTGGAGAGGAAGAGAAGGGGATGGAGTTGTTTCAACTTCTGCTCAAGTCTCGACATATGATAGGCGGGGAGAAATATGATGACACTGCTGAAATGGTGACCAAATGCAAACAACTGTCTTGTCAGACAGGGAATGCCACACAGAGGCTCGGCTACTATGTCTCCGCCGCACTGCAGGAGAGAATCGAATGCCAGACTCTCACAGTGCTAAACAGGGCAGCTAAACCAGTCCCCTATTTTGGCTTCGATATTGCCGGCGAATTCAACAAAAAGGAGTTTTATAGGCAACTTGTATACTGTAATAGACTTCTGCCCTTTGTCAGAGTGATGCAGTTCACGTCTGTGCAGGCAATCATTGACACCGTGGGGAATGCCCGGAAAATTCATGTGATTGATCTCGGGATGCGAATTGGGTCGCATTGGACGGTATTGATAGAGTGCCTGGCACAGAGATCTTTGTCCTCTGATTTCCCTGCGCTTCAGCTTCTCGTACAACACAGTAGAGATCGCCCGAATGGAGGAGATTAAGGAGGGCTTGTTCACCGGTGAATCTGGCGAGGCGTTGGCAGTTCATGCTCCACTTGTTCTGAGAACTTGTACGAACCTGTCCTGCTGGAAAATCTGTTAAACGTTATACAGAAGCTACGGCCAAGCATCATTGTGAATGTTGAAACAGAAGCCCAGCACAATTCTCCATCTTTTGTTGATAGATTCAGCGCCATGCTTAGCTTTTACATGGCGTATTTTGATATGGTGGATGAGAGCATGACAGACAGAAGTGATATTAGGAGGATCAGGCATGAAGAATTGTTACCTGGAAGTAGAATTAGGAATATGATAGTCTATGATGGAAAGGAGAGTTTTGTTAGGCATGTTGGAACTGATGTGTGGAGGGGTTTCTTCAAACGAGCAGGGTTCGGCAAAAAAACTTTCAGCTTTCGAGGTATGTATCAGGCGGAATTGTTAATACAAGAATGTGGTTCCAGTGAACATTGTACTCTAGATGCCGATGGACATGCCATAATTCTCAAGTGGAAAGGCAAACCATTATTTGCACTCTCCGCATGAACTGCTGTCTGAATGAATTGTCGTGGTGATGTCTGGATATTAACAACTGTCAGCTGTTAGATAGACCAATAATTTGGGGTTTTTTTCAAATCCTTGAATTCTAGCTAAGCGAAAATCCACTTCTACTACAGTGGTATTATTATAAGTTATTTATCTCATCCTTCCGTTTTCAATTGTGCATTTCTTCAAACAATTTCTGTTATAAAAGTGGCATTCATTTTACGTTAAAATTTGCGATGTTCCGCAATAACAATATTATAACTAAGTTTGTTAAGCGAGATCAAACAACTAATGAACCGTAGGTCAATCAAGTTCCTGCTGTAGATGATGCTTGAATGCAAAGTTTTCAGGACTAATTATAGTTCAACAGGAAGGATGGCGGTGACAGATTCTTTCAGGACTAATTATAGCTCAACAGGAAGGATGGTGGTGACAGATTCTCTGTATAACCTGCCTGTTGCAAGTTCCAATGTATTTAGGAGTTTGCAAGTTCTAATGTATTTAGGAGTTTTTTGAAGGCGTCTAGAGCGAGATGCAAAGTGTTGGTGCCTTGAAAAGAAGTAGCTGGTAGTAAACTGTCCACAAATCTAGTTGCTTTGAGTTGTCAGTTGACATGCCACTCCATCAAGTCTTGCATTGTAGTATGCCTTCATTAACTATCCACAAATATAGTTGCTTTGAACTGACAACTCCATCAAGTATGTCTTGTATTATGCCTTCATTTAGTGTGACATCTGGTCTATATGGCCGAAAAGGTTTGTATAATACTATTTGAATGCATGGCCATGTTCAATATTCTAACAAAAAAATAAATGGGTAGGTGAAGGTTTTTATTAAATAAAAGTTTCAATATCTTAGATATTTCTTCTAATTCTTAGTACTTTTAAATTAAATTTGATTTAGTAACTAATATGAGATGTGAACATTATATCATTGATGATATAAATTTCTAGAACAAGCATTCTATTGTTCAAAATTTTATTCCAAGTAAAATGATCACTCAAAAGTTAGATCTTATGGAACATACACCAAACCTATTGTGAATATACTCAATCAAAAGAAACAAAAGAAGTATTTCCATTGATTAGAATTCCATTCCAAATAGAATGTTTGATTCATAATCACACAATGTTAAAGATATACTAAGAAAAATATGAAAATATAATTCTCATAGAAATGATATTTATAGAGACAAGACAGATTTAATTAAGTACAAATTATAAAAAAATCTAATAGCCCCAATATAATAATTTGAACTGAATTTATAACCAATAAATGTCTGTAAAAAATAATGCATGTCTTATATTGAACAATTATTTTCACGGCTTTGTTTAGTGAGGTATTTATAATTATTATATGGATGAAAGTTTTCCATGAATCCATGACATTTCAATTTTAAAGAGCATGTCCTTATTACAATTTTTGGTTGTGTTGGAGTCAGCCATATTAGTTTAATCCATATTGTCAATATCATAAAAATCTTCCATAGAAAGAATATGGATCTATTTGTAGGCCTGCTAATAATTCTCATGTCATAGGTAAGTACAATTTAAATTTTTATCACATGCTCATTTGGTTAATAATGTTAGATCCATCTATGGCTTGTGTGTTATTCTCAAATAGTATTTAAGTTTTTATTTTATTTTAAATAACTAACTAATTTCTTATACAACATAATGGAAGGTGGACAAATCTAAGAGTGTGGAAGTGATTTTAAAAATACGCTCGATAAATATAAAGTATGGCATAGATGTCTATCATTTAGTCATGTAAAAGTGAAATTCAAAAAATACAACTAAGAATTAAGAAGTCAAAGACTTTGGACTTGCTTGAGTTTCCCGTGTTTTAATTTTTGACATTCTAGTGAGAAAAATACTTTTCTCACAAGCAATAAAGGAATTTTTTTTTGTTAAAATAATGTTAATAAACTCAAACAACTTTGGGAACAACTCTAAACACAAGCCCACAATAATTAGATTCACTACTAAGATATTTATGAATAGCGCTTTACCCACCCATCTAATGGAGTTAATGATACTCATAAGGTCTCTAAAGTTGTGTCACTTCCTTTTCTAACACTAAGATAAGCACAACAACAAGAAATTGATTTTTACAAATAAAAAAAATCAAGAAACAACACCTTAGATGAGATCCATTAACTAGGACTTAGGTTCATAGCCTCACAAAAACATATTTCTAAATAATTCTAAAAGTCTATAAGTCTATTTTAGAAATAAATAAAATATAGTCAATGTTGTGTTTTTGAAGAATATACTATTAGTGGGACAACTAATAAAGTTTCTACATTCTAATTAACTTCTGAAAAATGAGGGAAATTTAAAAGGAAGTTTTTGACTTACTAAAGACTAACATATTTTATAGCTCCCAAGAAAAAATTTAGAAAAAAAATTAAGATTTTGATCAGAATCTATTTTCTTAATCTAAAAATTACTTGAACTGAATGTCATGTATAGGGTGAAGACTTTGGAAGGACGACTTAAATCATTTTTAGAAAATTTCTCAAGAAACTACTTGACTTAAATTCCATCCAACCACTCAATTCTAGAATCAATAATTAGTAAGAGACAATATTTAGGGTTAAAACTAAAGTTGTAAATCAAAAAGACTAAAGCATGTCTAAAAACTAAAATTTCAACCCAGAGAATTGGAAAGGTATATGAAATGCCAAAAAAATCATTTAAAGAATTTGTGTACATTACAATAAAAAATAGATATATGCATTAGATAAAACAAACAAACTTGAAAGTAAACAACTCATACACAAGAAGAGATCATGTCTAATAATTTCTATGAAATTTTTGTTTAATGTGATGCAAAAAAGCATCCTTCCAATAACCAAGGACTAGTCAGCAATGTCAAGATAGGGCATTGATTGAAGTTTTAGCACAGTGAGACATTGCATGATAACCATAATACACACACACAAGTCCCACTATACTAGCTAATAACCAAGTTAATAGGCAGCTATATTTTATGGAATGCATAAAGTAAATTTGATTTTAAAATCTATATGCTAAAACTTTTGCATCATATCCTTTACAATGGTGTAACCTCAAGAACAAAAATTGAATTGGTTAAGAAAACTTCATAGACCCTTTAAAAAAAAAACATTTAGTTTCAATTTAGCAAAAAATGGATTTAAATTGTAGAAAAGATATATGTACGCATTAACTTTCTTGAACTTAAACAACTAGTAGATTAAAAAATAATAACTACAAAAAAAGTAGTGGAACTACAAAAAATATAGCTCATACCTATAAACATCACCTAAAATCATATGTCTTGTATACATGCAATCAGTATGCACTCTGTATTGTCATACACAAGGGGAAGTATTCATATATGGGTTTTCTTTGAATACATCATGATTTAATATCATTCTATGAATAAATGTCTATGCAAAAAGCTTAATACACAACCATATTTCTCACTTGCATGAAGGACAAGAAGTCCTAATCACTAGCTGATGTTTTGGTCTTTCTATAAAAATGAGAGGAGCAATACTTTGGTAAGTTAAATACAAATCTAGTTGCTTTGAAAAGAAGTAGCTGGTAGTAAACTATCCACAAAATTTAGTTTCTTTGAGTTGTCAATTGGCATGCCACTCCATCAAGTCTTGTCTTGTATTATGCCTACATTTACTATCCACAAATGTGGTTGCTTTGAATTGTTAGTCAACATGCCACCTCGATCAAGTCATGCCTTCATTTAGGTTGACATCTTTCCTATATATAGCCTATATATGCCCTATATATGCCTCCAGATCCATTTCCTCTACTTTCCCTACACTTCAGCTTCTCAAGATTACAATAGTTAGGGTGGATAGCGAGGATCTTTTGAAAAGTAGAGAAAGACTTCTTAAGTTGGCTGAATATTTGGCTATTACATTCCCATACAACACAATGGAGATCATGATAGTAGAGGAGACTAAGGACGGATTTTTCACTATTGAAATTGGCGAGGTGTTAGCAGTTTATGCTCCATTTGTTCTAAGAAATTTGTTAGATGGACCATTAACTGGGACTTAGGTTCATAGCCTCACAAAAAAATAACACTAAATATTTTTAAAATTATATAAGTATATTTTAGAAATAAATAAAATGTAATCAATGTTGTGTTTTTAAAGAATAAACTATTGGTGGGACAAGTGTTGAACCCTTAGTATTCGGTCTTTGATTGTTGTCATTGATGTCAATAATGAGCATATGATATGGCTAACATAATGAGCATATGGTATGGCTAACATCATGTAATAATCTAATTTGATGTCCTTCAATATTGTTCAAAACATATTCAAGACAAATACTTAAGTGTTATACAATTAACATTTAATGTTCACATTGTTTTTTAAAACAGATTTAAAAAAATAGATTTGATCTATTAGAAAGTCGACAAGATTTTTTATCAGATAGACCCCAACTATCATAACTTTTTGGAAAGGTCTCAGAGTTAGCTAAAATGGGTCTTTGTTAGTTTTTGCATAACACGTGTGGAAAGAGAAAAAGTCTATTTATTAGAAATAGGTACCAAATTGTTATGATAGTTTTGGCAGTTTTGGTCTAATGAAAGTTTGGGGTATGTATCTGCCTCCAAACTTTCAACTTTCTTGGTTTATAAGTAGAGGATACATTCCTCAAAAATATCCAACAAGTGGTTTTGATAGAAGTTACAGAATTGGTGTGGAATTCCTTGTAGGCTGAACAATTTTCAAGCAGATTTTTAACATCAAAGAAGAGGGTAATGCTTTATATTTCTATTTTCATATTTGTGATTTGATTTTCATTGAAGAATTTTATCAGAGGTAGAAGAAGGGTTATATATTACTGCTTCATTCATTCATATCATTATTTGATCAGATCTTTTAATGGAAAAAGAAAATATATTTGGATATTGGATGTTTTGAAGAGAATAAAAATATATCCTAAATTGTGTTTTCAACAAGAAGTTGAAATTAGTGATTCATAATTTGTGTTGTAATAGAGATGATCCTCTAATTTTATATCTCATTTGTTCATTTTGGAAGTTGGTGCTTCTTGTATTCATGAAGTTGGTGCTTTAGGTGTAAGGGATTGGTGTTCCTTGAAATTGGTGTTTCTAAAATAGTGTGTTGGTGCTTCCCAAAGTTGTAGCTCTAAAATATTTGCCCAAGAGGCCAACAAAGTTTCAAATTCAAAGTGATTTTTTACCCTAAGAGGTTTTCTGCGTTAAAATATTGTGTCACTTTATTATTCATTAACTATCTTGCTCATGTGTTAAATTTTTATAACTTGTAATTGTTTCAAGTTTTTAAAAGTATTTTAAACCACTGATTCATGCACACACCCCACCCCCCCCCCCCCCCGCGTCTCAGTGGTGTTTTTATTCCAAGAATTGGTATCAGAGCAAGGTTCCCTATATCAAGTTTAAGAACTTTGGGTAGATTTTGGTTGAGTGGAATAGTTATCTTTTATGGCTCAAGATAGTTCTTCAAAGGTTCTAATATTTGTTAGATTAGATTATGCTTTTTGGGAAGTAATGATGTGAACATATTTGTTATCTATTAATGTTGATGTTTGGGCTTCATTTCTTAATGGTTATAAAGTTCCTAATACTTTACCTATAGATCCTGATGAATAGAGTTAATATGAAACTAATATGAAAGTTAAATTTGCTATACTTAACAGTTTATCTAAAGATGTTTCTATTAAGGTAATGCATTGTAGTTCTTCTGAAGAAGTATGGGCAAAATTGAAAAACCCATATCATGGTAATGATAGAGTTAATGAAGCCAAGATACAACATTTGAAATCAAGATTTGAAGACCTTAACATGGGTAATGATGAAAAGGTAGAAGACTATCTCCTTAAGATAGCTGAAATTGTAAATGGCATAAGAGGACTTGGTGAAAAGATTGATGATATTGATGTTGTAAAGAAAGTTTTGAGATCTCTTCCTAATAAATTTTATTCTAAGATATGTTATATAGAAGAAACTAGAGATATTAACAAGTATAGAATGGAAGATATTCATGGATCACTTGTAGCTTATGAAATGAGAAATTTTGGAAAAAAAGAATCCACAAGCAAAGAAACAACATTCAAGGTGGAAATGAAAGTGAAGCAAGTCTCTTCAGAATTAGATGATCTTGATGTTCTTGAAGTGCATTTATCAAGGAAATTAAATAAAGGAGCAGGTAAATACAAAGGTAAACATCCTTTCAAATGCTTTAATTGTGGTAAAATAGAGCACTTTGCATCTAAATGTCCTTATAATAGTCATGATGAAGTAGATTATGAGAAAGAGAAACCAAGTAAAAGGAAATTCTATAACAAAAAGAAGTTCTTTAAGAAGAAGAAGAGTTTAATTTCTGATGTATGAGATGGTGGCTCTAGTAGTTTTGAATGTGATGAAAATGATTTTTCATTCATGGCTATAGAAACTACTTGTCAAGAATTAGATAGTGATGATGATGTTAAACTTGTTGAGGCTGATTTGGAATGTGAATTTCTTTGTGCACTTACAAAGATCAAGGAATTAAAAAGGAATTTAAGTGTTCAAGAAAATCAATTCTTAAAAGAAAAAGAGAACTTTGAAAAAGAAACTAAGAACTTAAATCAACAGGTTATAGAATTGAAATTACAAGTTGAGGAACAAAAGAGAATTGTCTTTGTCACTAAGGAAGAGTTAAGTTCTAAAGATCAAGAATGTACAAGGTTAATGAATGAAGTAGTATCATATAGAAGAAAGTTAGAAAAATATGAGAACACTACTTTGGATGATATGTTAAGGAAACAAAGAAGAATAGATGATCTAACAGAAATTGGTTTTGAACTTGCACAATGTTCTAGTGACAAGAAAGATAAATCTTTATTTGAGATATTTAAATCTAAAAGTAAGGATACAAATCAGAATGCTACCACTTCAAATGTAGGTAAAAATGCTGATTTTAATTAGATTTTTAATGATAAAAATCAAGTTATATCAAGCTGTAATGGCCCTTGCCAATATGCCACTAATAACCACTAATATTGAACTGTGTAATTTCATCAAACACTTGGCATGCAAACTAAATATAATGCTGAAAGTAAAATGCTAAATAAAGGAAATTGTTGTGCAAAAAATCTACTCAAATAATAGATGTAAAATAGTGCCAATATATTCATTCAATGATAACCAAATGCTTTTACGTATGATATTTGATTTTCATCTCAAGGCATTACAACTTGGCACATTAAAAACAAACCCTTACTGGCTGAATACAACTGAGAATTTTTGCAACTACAAACTAAAATGAAAGAGCTTAGATTGAGAAAATACTGGAGACTTAATGCTGAAGATGAAATGATGTAAATGCAACTCCAAACTGCCCTCCAATTTACTGACCTTATGACTTGTACGTACAACCATACATGTATAGTATGGTATGACTCCTGGCAAAAATAAATGTTGGGCTGAAAGGTGCTGAAAATGATATAGAAATAATTTCCAGGCTCCAAGGAAAATTCTCCTAGAAAATAAAAAAATAAAACTCCCAGCCAATAGTGAGATATAAGCAAAAAATTATGTCTAGGCTGAAAATCGAACCCTATTGGAAATGCTCAAATAAGCCCAACTTGAAGTAGCTAAATACCACTTCTAAAGTACAACCCTTCAAAGGATATTTCACCTCCTCAGTTATGCAAATCCTTAGGAGACTTTGTTCCTAATGATCAAATGACAATCTGCAAGCCAAGATGGCACCACAAATGCTCAAAGAGAAAAGTAGCGTAAGCTCAAGTCATAAGATGTCCAAATGAGAGGCCAAGATCTCTATTTATGCACTTTTCTAAGAAGTCTCTAAGAACTTCAAGAAGTATCCATAAAATATTCTTATGAAATCCCTTTGTAATGCACTTTATATAAAAAGTAACTTAATAAAATAAAAAGTGCAACTCAACTCAAAATTATAATATTTTGGCGCCGCATAACACATAAAATAAAAATATGATAAACCCAACCTCTCCAAGAGCAAATAAGACCATCCAATCCCCAAATAATCATCAGAATGACTCTCTCACCAAAATCATCTACCTACGAGAGTCCATGATAGGAAAACTTAGTGAAAAAAATAACATGTCACTAAAAAGGGGACATGACACAAGCACTTCATTCATGGGTAAAAGATAGTCAAACAAGTTCACTTCTTTCTTTGATGGGTATTGCTTCATGTGTCATCAATATGGACATTGAATAAGTAATTGTAGATAACGTCAAGAAGGTATTCAAAGTTTCATTTTGGTTATTCCTTTCCTAAAATGAATAGTCTAAGATGTTACAAATGCAATCTCTTTGGTAATATTATGAGTAATTGCAAAACTAAGTCAATTAAGAATTATCAATCTTATGCTAGTCTACAAGTTGATAAAGAATTTGATACTAAAGTGACTAAAATATGGAGGCCTAAGATTAATAATTCTATGTTTGTTCAAATGGCTCTACATTATGAAGAAAAGGACTTTTGGATAATTGATAGTGGTTGTTCTAGACACATGACAGGAGATAGAATGAAGTTTGAAAAATTGATTAACTATAAAGGTGGCAATGTTAATTTTGCTGATGATTCTTCAAGGAAAACTAAAGGTTTGGTTTTTTTGATGCTTAGTGACAAAATGTCCATTCATGATGTGTATTATGTTGATGGATTAAAGTACAATCTTCTAAGTGTTAGTCAACTTTGTTATCATGGATATGAAGTTATTTTTGATGACCGTGGTTGCCAAATCAAATTAAAATCTAAACAGCTGGTTGCATGAGGTAAAAGATCTAAAGGGAATGTATACAATTTAAACGATATCAAATACTAACAATCATGAAGATGTTTTTCATACGGGATAGGTGAATGAAAGTTGGTTATGGCACAAAAGGCTTGGGCACTTGAATTTTGACAACTTGGTAAAAGTTAGTAAGCATCAAAAAGTAAGAGGTATGCCATGTATAAGTAAGCCAAAGAATGTTATTTGTGAAGGGTTTCAACATGGTTAACAAACAATGGCATCTTTTCCTTCAAAAGAATATTTTTCTTCTAAACCATTGCAATTAGTACATACTAATTTATGTGGTCCTACATGGACAATTTCGTTAAATTGTGAAAAATATTTCATAATTTTTATAGATGATTATACAAGAATGACATGGTAACATTCTTTAAAAAATTAATTAGAGGCATTTAACAAGTTTAAGATTTTCAGGAAAATGGTTGAAAATGAGACAAACATGAAGATTAAATGCTTACAATCAGATAAAGGCGGTGAGTTTACTTCAGATGAATTTGTTGATTATTGTGAAAAACATGGCATCAAAAGACAATATGTAGCATCCAAGACAACTCAACAAAATAGAGTTGTTGAGTGAAAGAAATGGCAAGGACTATGTTAGATGAATCTAAAGTGCCAAACAGGTATTGGAAAGAAGTAGTTCAAATAGTAGTATATATTTTAAACAAGGCACAACTAAGGGTAAAAACTAAGTACACTCCTTATGAGTTATGGTATGGACATCCTGCATCTATTAAGAATTTTAGAATTTTTGGAAGTAGATGCTTCATTAAGAATTTTGATGATAAAATAGGAAGCTTTAATTCAAGATGTGATGAAGGAATATTTTTAGAATATTCTTCTCAAGTAAAGCATACAAATGATTTAATAAAAGGTTGAATAAACTTGTTAAAACTATACATGTGAATGTGGATGAAGTTGTGCAGGATAAAAAGGAAATAAGAATGGATAATACTTTCCTAAAAAATAGTGATAAATAATTGAAAGAAGTAGATAATAAAGTTGTTGAAGCTGAAGAATAGATAAAAGATCAAATAGAAACACCATAACCCATAGGTACAAAGGCTATAGGAATAATATTGAAGAAGTATCATCCTCAAGAATGGATTATATGGGATAAACATGCAGGTATTCAAATGAGAACAAGAACTACATCTAGTGAATGTGCTAATCTCTATTTGTTATCTCAAATTGAAACTAAATCATATAAAGAAGCTAGTATGGATGAGTTTTGGGATAATGTTATGAAAGAGGAACTAAGTCAAATTAAAAAGAGTAAAACTTGGGAATTAGTGCCTAATTATAAATAAAAAATAAAAAATCACACAGTTAAATCCTGATATTCACATCACAATTTGACTAGCTATGGAAATCATCTCCTACTTATCAATTAGTGCCTAGACCTAAAGATAAAAATGTAATAGGTGCTAAATGGGTCTTTAGAAATAAACTTGATGAAAATGGAAAGATATCAAGAAATAAGGCTAGATTGGTTTGTAAGGGTTATGCACAAATAGAAGGTGTGGACTTTGATGAAACTTTTGTACCAGTGGCTAGAATTGAAGCAATAAGAATCTTTCTTGCATATTTAGCTTTCAAGGAATTTAAAAAGTACCAAATGAATGTTAAAATGGCATTTCTTAATGGTTATCTTGATGAAGAGGTTTATATGGATCAACTTGAAGGATTTTAAAACAAAGACTATCCTAATCATGTCTACAGGTTAAAAAAGGTCTTTATGGTTTGAAACAAGCTATGAGGGCTTGGTATTCTAGGTTTGATCAGTATCTTATCAAAAATGGCTTTAGAAGAGGTGGTGTTGATAGCAATTTGTACAATATGGTATGTGTGATGATGTTCTCATTGTTCTTGTTTATGTTGATGATATAGTATTTGGATCCAATGATGATGCTTTAAGTCAAGGTTTTTCAAAGCTTATGCAATCTAAATTTGAAATGTCCATGCTTGGGGAACTATCCTATTTTCTTGGGTTGCAAATTTCTTAGTTGGAAAATGGTATATTCTTATCCCAAACTAAGTATGCAAAAGAAATTTTAAAGAAATTTCATATGGAAGATTTTAATCCTATGAGAACACCAATGATAATAGGATGTAAACTTACTAAAAATGATGATTCTCCTGATGTTGATCAAACTACTTATAGATCTATGATTGGTAGTTTACTATATCTCACAGCTTCAAGGCTTGATATCATGCATGTTGTGTGTTTGGTTGCAAGATTTCAATCTTCACCTAAAGAATCTCATGTTATGGTAGTTAAAAGAACTTTTAGATATATTTAGGGTGCTATGGATTATGGGATTTGGTATCCTAAACATGATGATTTCATATTTGTTGCTTATACGAACTCAAATTGTGCCAGTTGTCTAGATGAAAGAAAAAGTACTTCAGTAGCAGCATTTTTCTTAGGTAATAGGCTAGTGTGTTGGCATAGTAAAAAGAAAGAATCTACTACACTTTCTATTGCAGAGACTAAATATATAGCCACATGTTCTTGTTGTCAATAGGTTCTTTGGATGGTTCAAACTTCATCAGATATGAAATTAATAGTGTCTAAACCAATTCCTATCTATTGTGATAATCAGAGTGCAATCAGTATTTCTAAGAATCAAGTTATGCATTCACACACCAAGCACATTGATGTTCATTATCATTTCATAAGGGAGCATGTCTTGAATGGTAATGTTGAATTAGAATTTGTTCCTTCTTCATATCAACTTGCTGACATATTTACAAAACCTTTCTCAAGAGCCACATTTGAAGGGTTAAGAACAAGATTGGGGGTTTTATCCCTCTCTTCTCTTGCATAAGTTCATAAATGAGTGATAGGTTTCAGGGGGAGCATATTTTTATTATCTTTTTGTTACACTGAAACCTTGGTATATCTCATTTGTCATTGATGTCAAAGGGGCAAAAAAATGAAGAAGATGTCTACATGATGGATATATAATTGCAGGTACACATGGATATACAAGTATACAGGTATAGATATAGGATATATAGGTACACATGGATATATAGGTATAAAAGAATAGATACAAGATATATAGGTACACATGGATATAAAGGTGGAAGTTGGTATTGACATCAATGTCAAAGGGGGAGTATATTGAACCCTTGGTATTTGGTTTTTGATTATTGTCATTGATGTGAATAATGAGCATATGACATGGCTAACATAATGAGGATATGGTATGGCTAACATCATGTAATAATCTTATTTGATGTCTTTCAATATTGTTCAAAACATATTCAAGACAAATACTTAAGTGTTATACAATTAACACTTAATGTTCACATTGTTTTTGAAAATGGATATAAAAAATAGTTTTGGTCTATTAGAAAGTCGACAAGCTTATCTATCAGATAGACCCCAACTATCATTTCTTTTTGGAAAGGTCACAGAGTTAGCTAAAATGGGTCTTTGTTAGTTTTTGTGTAACACGTGTGGAAAAAGAAATAGTTTGTTTATGAGAAACAGGTACCAAATTGTTATGACAGTTTTGGCAATTTTGAGCGGTTTTGGTCTAATGGAAGTTTGGAGTATGTAATTGCCTTCAAAATTTCAACTTTCTTGGTTTATAAGTAGAGGATACATTCCTCTAAAACATGCAATAGGTAGTTTTGATAGAAGTTGCAGAATTGGTGTGGAATTCCTTGTAGGCCGAACAGTTTCTAGGTAGATTTTTAATAGCAAAGAAGAGGGTAATGCTTTATGTTTCTATTTTCATATTTGTGATTTGATTTCCATTGAAGAATTTTATCAAAGGTAGAAAAAGGGTTATATATTATTGATTCACTCATTCATATCAGTATTTGATCAGATCTTTTAATGGAAAAAGAAAGTATATTTGGATATTGGATATTTTGAAGAGAATAAAATTGTATCCTCTATTGTGTTTTCAACAAGAAGTTGAAACTAGTGATTCATGATTTGTGTTGTACTAGAGATGATCCTCTAATTTTATATCTCATTTGTTCATTTTGGAAGTTTGTGCTTCTTCTATTCGTGAAGTTGGTGCTTTAGGTGTAAGGGATTGGTGTTCCTTGAAATTGGTGTTTCTAAAATAGTGTGTTGGTGGTTCCCAGAGCTGTAGCTCTAACAGATTTTCCTAAGAGACCAAAAAAGTTTTAGATTCAAAGTGGTTTTTTACCCTAAGGGGTTTTCCATGTTAAAATATTGTGTCACTTTGTTATTTATTAACTATCTTTCTCATGTGTTAAATTTTTATAACTTGTAATTGTTTCAAGTTTTTAAAAGTATTTTAAACCACCAATTCACCAACAACCAAACCCCCCCGTCTTATTGATGTTTGTATTCCAACAATAACTAATAAAGTTTTTGTACATTCTAATTAACATTTAAAAAATGAGGGGATTTAAATAGGAACTTTTTGACTTACTAAAGACTAACATATTTTATAGCTCCCAAGATAAACTTTAGGAAAAACTAAAATTTTGATTAGAATCTATTTTCTTATTCTAAAAACGATTGGAATGTTATGCATGGGGAGAAGAATTTGGAAGGAAGACTTAAATAATTTTTAGCATATTTCTCTAGAAACTACTTGCCTTAAATTACATCCAACTACTCAATTCTAAAAGAACTAATTGGTAAGAAACAATACATACTAGTTAAAACTAAAGTTGTAAAGAAAATAAACTAAAGCATGTCTAAAAAATAAAATTTCAAGTTGGAGAATTTGAAAGGTATGTGAAAGGTCAAAAAAAAAATTTAAGGAATTTGTGTACAATATAATAAAATATAGAGATATGCACTAGATAAAACAAACAAACTTAAAAGTAAACAACTCATACACAACAAGAGATTATATCCAATAATTTCTATGAAAATTTTGATTAATGTGATGCAAAAAGGCATCCTTTGAGTAACCAAGGACTAGGCAGCAATGTTAAGAGAAGTTGAAACTGGACATTTGTTGACAAGAATGAAGAAGTATGATTGGTTGTAGGAAAAAAAATAATGATCGGTTAAGTCCAAGCCCTAGGAAATAGTTGTCTGGTACTATGCATCCGTAAGGCATGGTTAGTACAACATATATTTAATACAGTGAGATGGGTTACCAAAAATAGAGAGTACATGGTTATCTAAGTGGGAAATAGTGCATTTAGATCCTAAATAATTGTAGCAATTCACTAACTGTCACTTGCTAGAGTTGTATTTCTCTGAACAATGAGAGGATGATCCTAGGACTTCTCGGGGTCATAAATTTGTACTTAGATGTAATTTTTTTTTTCTAAAGGTGGCTTCATTAAGATAAATTACCTAGTTTCCATTTCAGCTCTTCTTTGTTGGTGGTCATTTGAATTTATTTTTTAGAGCCTAAAAATCAATTTAGACCCTTAAATTTAACTTTCCATATTTTTTCTTTTTATTTTTAGTTTCTTTCTTGTAATAAAATAAAAAACGTTTCTCAAAATTAAACACTTATTTGGAAGTTTTACTTATCATAGTTTAAGTAAAGTTTAGATTAATTTTTATCTTTCTAGGAGTTATTTTCTAAGGTTACAAAAATGGCAAATTTCAAGAATTGTAAAAAACTAGCAAAAAAGGTAAGTTTAAATATTTTTTAGTTCAGAGAGTTTTCACTTATTCAAGAAGTTCTTGATCATTTTAGAAGGGTGGTTGGTGAATGGAAAGTTAGTGAGTTTGAAAAAAATTATATTTCATCTCTATTTTTACATATTGTTTCATTCTAAAGAATGGGTTATTTTGTATCGATAGCTTGGTGGTGCATTAAATTTACTATTGAGTTATAGAAAATATGAAAAATCCTATCTTCTTAATTCATGTATCTCATGATATTCAATGTAAATAAATATTATAATATCATATACCTTGGATTCAACTAAAAATGTAGAAAATAACGTAAGATTCTAAAAGAAAAATGGAACACTTTAAAATATAAGATAAACTACATATAATGAAAGATGACCATATGATCCTATTGAAAACATATTATATAGTTAGTTATCATGATATGTGCTAAGAAAACCAATTGCCAACACATTGGAGGCCAACTCAAAATTTTACTTTTCTAGAAATATTACTTTGCAAAAGTATGTTTAAAGATTCCAAAAGAAAAATGGAACATTGTTAAATATGAAGATTAGCTACATATAATGAAATATGACCATCTAATCCTATTGGAAATATATTATGTAGTTAGTCATTATGATATATGCTAAGAAAACCAATTGCCAACACATTGTTGGCCAACTTAAAATTTTACTTTTCTAGAAAGAATGATTCATATTACTTTGCAAAAGTATGTTGAGTGAGGATTCTTCCTACTATATAAATAAAGTTATTTAATTTTTTGCATCATTCACAATTTCACATTAAGCTAAGATCAGTTTTAATTTTGTAGTATCATGAAATCAAATGTACACCATTTCACTTAGAGATAAATAATAATTTTAATAATTTAACTCCATGTTTACAATTTATGAGTATAGTACATTTATATTTAGTTACTTATGTTATATACTGTTGGATACAATTGATTAGTTGTGTGTTGTCTTTGATGTTACACAAATGTCATGTCAGTTTTAGTCAGTGTATGCTGAGCTCACTTGGGTAGTGAAGACAATTTTCTGTGTCTATCGAGTGTTCCTATAATTGCTGAGTTTAGAAGGAAGTGTCTATTGAGTTCACTCGGATGTCAAAGGGAAGTCTACTAAAGATGAGTGTTAACCAAGCTCACTCATTTAATGAAGGAAAATTTTGGGGTAAAAGGACAAAATTATGTCACCTTTTAGGTTGACTTATCAGAACAACTAAATTTGAGTATTTCTATCTAAAAATCTATATTTTTTAAACACATGATCTAGATAAATTCATTCTAGCTAAGTTATATACAGTCTCACATTTTTCCAATTAGAAATGTCTATTAAATGCATGTTTTATACTAGTTTATTTCCAATTACTAAATAAATTAAATTATTTAAAAAAAGTGGCGCTTCAATAACTCTTACTAATTTTTATGATTTTTTTAATAATAGGTAAACACCATTTTATAGAGCTCAGAGTCAAGAATATTCTTAAATAGATTTTATAGTGTTTTAATTTGATATAGTGTGTTGTAATTAAAAAAATCTACAACCACATATTTTAACACTCGTAAAGACATTGATTTTCAGAAAGAAAAAATTATTAGATCATATAAAAAAATCTAAAAATTATATGACATTCTAGAGGAGAGACTCCTCTTCTAGAATGTATAATTTTTCACCGAGTTAGAATAGATTTTTTTTGAAAAATGTGGTAGGAAATGAAAACTATCGATTTCAGATGAATTGAGATTTTAATCCTTATAAAAAAGAAAATATAGGTCTAAAGGCAATTTTTTATTTTTTTATTTTTCTAGGTATATATATGATCTGTAACATAGTTTGAGATCGAAGGGAAACAAATTTATTTCCATATAGTTTTGTGGTGGGACCTAGACCCCTAATTTTTAGCATTTTTCAGGACCTAAAAAATCATCTATAAAATTAGAAAAATATATCAATTCTTATTCCAAATAATTATGAAAAATTATAATCCTAAACTTCATCCATTTCTACACATTTCATTAGTCTACTTCATTTCCAAATTAAAAATAATAATACCAATTTTATGTCATTGAAGGTGAATAGTTATACTTTTGTTAGCCTTTTTCCTTTGCAAAAGGGTGACATAGGTTTGTGCTTTTAGCCTTCAATGGAACCAGTGCTAACCAAGCTCACTCGATTGCCAAGGTTTTTTGCAAGTTTGCAGTATTTTTTTTATTGGTAAATGGCCGAAGCCTAGATCAATTATTATTATTTTTTGTAATTAATTATTTTTATGTGTTAAGAGAATTCTAGCTCAAGACCTCCCACATGAGAGGATTAGAAGTTACCATTGTGTTGTAGGCTCTTGCCTAAGTTTGCAGTGTTAACTAAGCTTCTGTTGGTTAACAAAGGAAATCATTTCTAAGTCAGTGTCTATTGAGTAGGGTTGGCTAATGAAGGATTTTCTTATTTTGTTGTATTAAGCTTAATTGATTTATCTATTTATTCAAGCCAACTAAGGTGATGAATATTAATTATTCTAAGTTTTATTTGAGCCAACTTGACAAAGTGGATGTAAAATATAGAAGTATGTATGAATGAATTGAATATTTAAGAATGAGCAGAGGGAGTGAAGGATAGGCAAAATATCCTTATGGAGTAGAAAAGATATATTCAATCAGGAAGGATCAAGTAAAAGCTAGAATCAAGATCTCTAATCATCAAATCAGTTGCATTCAAATCAGGTCATATCATTGTTGCTCTCTAACCATTGTATCGGTGATCTAAATCTCTTAACAACGTTGGCTTAATAGCTATTTGTAAACCCTCTAACAAGGTGGTAGTTCTATTGAATTATCTCAAGACCTCTAACAAGGCCACTCCTAATAGGGTGATTAAATCCTCTAATAGAGTCACACCTAACAGTGTGTTTTGTAACCTTTAATAGGGTTGACTCCTAATAGGGCTCATTTTAGAAGAGTGAAAATAGTAACTAGTTGCAATTGGTGGTTTTCCCAAATTAGGTTTCCACATTAAATGTCGGTATCAAATTTTTTCATGTTATTTCTTTTATGTATTTTGCAACTAAGTTAAATTATTGGTAGTCATAGATAATATCTAAAGTTCTGCATGTTATTGGTTACTAAGCAATCCTAATGTTTATCGAGTTACAACATTTCTTTGTTTGTCAAGCATCAATAGTATTTAGTTTTCATAGTTAATTTTTTACTGGCATCTAAGAGATCTAGGATTTATTTTAGTGGTAATTGATTCACCCCTCTCTTCTCAGTTGCTCCTCTTATATTTCCAACAATTGGTATCAGAACTTTTGGTGCTTGCAGAGAAGGTTTCAAGGACCTAAGCTAAAGATCAGGATGTCTTACAAAAGAGAGATTCCCAAGTTGAACAGAGAAAAATTTATATCATGAAAAGGACTTATGAGGTTACATCTAGCTACCATCAGTGATTCAGGTTCCAAATATCTGGATGCTAAATACAAGACTCCCACTAGATGTTTGTTAGTTGAAGATATTGCTGAAAAGAAGAATCATAATGTAATGATGATTGATATTGCATCTGCTCTTAGTTATGCTAAATTTGATGAGGTAAACGATTGTAAAAATGCTTATGAAATGTGGAACAAACTGAAAGATATCTATGGAGAATATGAAAATGTAAAAAAATCCAAAGCAGAAAGCCTTAGAGGACAATTTGATCAAATGAGAATGAGAGAAGATAAAAACATTGCAAAATATGTGGAAAGGATTAAGACCAATATAAGTGCAATCAAAGCATTTGGAGGAGACTTTAAGGAGGAAACTATTGTAAGTAAAGTGCTCAAAACTCTTCTTCCTATTTATGCAATTAGAGTGTTTGCTATTCAAGAAATGAGATGTGATCCAAATAGCAAACTAGGTTTGGATGGTCTAGTTGGACGATTAACAACTTTTGAATTAGACAACTATGATAACTATGTTCCCACTTTAAAGAATAATGAATCTACATTTAAAGCTAAACTCTCACTCAAAGAAAAGGATAAGAAATCAAAGCCTATTCAATTAAGAAGTGAAGAAGATGGAACATCGGAAGAAAGTTCAGACAGTGATCTTAAAGTTTTTGAAGCCCTACTTGCAAATAAGTATTCCAATGGAAGAGGAAAGTATAAAGGTAAAGTTCCTCTTATCTACTTTTCTTGTGAAGAAATTGGTCACATTGCTACAAGGTGTCCAAACACAAAAAACAAAGATGAAAAGAAAAGCAATAAATACAAAGGAAAGGACTTAAGAACTACAATAACTTCAAGGACAAAGGTAAGAAATCTTTTTTTATAGCTAAAGATTCTGATAATAGTGAAGATGAAATGGTATATATTACTATGAAAGATGAATTTGATGATGAATGAGATAAAATGGCACTTATCTCTCATGTTAGCAAAAATGATACATGGATTATTGATAGTGGCTACTCACATCATATGACTAGAGATTAAAAAAAAATTGAGAATATGAAACTTTATGGTGGAGGTAGTGTGAGATTTGGAAACAATGGACCTTGTAACATAAAAGGAAAAGGATGTGTCTTGCTAACCAATGAACTTATATGTGACAATGCTTATTGGATTAAATGACTGAAGCATAATATACTAAGTGTGGCATAGTTGAACAACATTGGATTCAAGGTAGAATCAATGAATGGCAAGGCCAAACTACTAGATGGTAAAGGAAATTTTGTTGGATTTGACAAGAAAACAAAAGGTAATCTATTTTATGTTCATCTCGGTGAAAGTAGAATAAAACTAGTTATGGCACAAAAGGCTATGTCATGTAAACTTTGATAATCTATTTAAGATAAACAAACATAAAAGAGTAACAGGTCTTCCTAGTTTGAAGAAGCCTGACATGGGTCTATGCAAGAATTGCCAAATTGGTAAGATGGAAAAGACTAGCTTCGAAAGAAAATACTATAAGTTAAAAGAAGTTTTAGAAACTGTTCATACAGATTTATGTGGACCTATTGGAATAGAGAGTTACAATGGAGAAAAGTTTTTCATTCTATTTGTTGATGATTGTTCTAGAATAATAACTATAATGTACTTAAAAGAAAAATCTAAAGCCTTTCGAAAATTCAAGTGGTATTTGGCAAGAGTAGGAAAAGAAACTAATTTTTTTTTAAAACATTTGAGATTAGACAGAGGTGGTGAATTCATCTCCAATGAATTCAATAATTTCTACATTGAAAGAGGAATCAAAAGATAGGTATCAGCCCCTGATACACCTTAGCAGAATGGTATAACTAAAAGAAGAAACAGATCTATCATGGATTGTGCAAGAACCTTGATGATTGAAAAGAATGTTTCTCTCAAATACTGGAAGGAAGCTATCAGTACTACAGTTCATACCTTGAACAAAGTATAGTTGAAGAAAGATTCAAACCAAACATCTTATCAGCTATGGTATGGCTACAAACCTAATGTAAGTTACTTGAAAGTATTTGGTAGAAAATGTTATATCTTGAAAGAATCTAGAAAAGGATAATTTTATGTAAAAGGTGATGAAGACATATTTTTGGGATACTGGTGCAGAAGTAATGTATATAGATGTTTGAATCTATCTACTCATAAAATCATAGAAAGTGCACATGTAAAAATTGATGAGTTTGCAGAAAGGAGTGAAGAAGAAAGCAACAAAGAGCCAAAGGATTACAAAAGATTTGTTTACTATGAACCTGATACTTTGCCAATCACATCTGAAGGTAATGAGGCTTCACCTCTCAAGTCCCCAAAATCTCCAACAACTACTAAATTGCATATAGTGCAACCCAAGTCACAGTTTGAAGGACTTGAGTCACAATTAGAGGCTATCGAGCTAGTTCAAATCAAGTCTGACTGACCAGAGTCATAGACAGTGGGACTTGAGCTTGACATTGAAGTTCATGTTGAAATAAATGGAACCCATTCATTATCCAAAGTTCTTGTGTTGGAAAGATATGTTAGAAGGCATCATGTACCGAATCAAATCATTGGAGACAAATCTGATGGAACAATGACAAGAAGTAAATTGAAAGGTACATGTTTACTTGCTGAACTTGAACCTAGAAATGTTAAAGATGCATTGGATAATGAAAGTTGGGTTAAGGAAATGGATGAAGAAATAGAACAGATTGAGAAGAACAAAACTTGGACTCTTGTTCCTAGACCCAAGGATAAAAATATAATTGGCACAAAATGGGAGTTTAGAAATAAGTTGAACGAAGATGGAAAAATTTCCTGAAACAAAGCAAGATAGATATGTAAAGGCTATTCCCAAGAAGAAGGTATTGATTATGGTGAGACTTTTTCTCTTGTAGTAAGATTAGAAGGTGTTAGAACATTACTAGCATATGTAGCACATAGATGATTTCAAGTGTATCAAATGGATGTTAACTATGTATTCTTGAATGAAATTTTTTATGAGGAAGTCTAAATTAAACAATCAAAAGGTTTTTTAGATCCTAGCAAAAGAGACATAGTTTGCAAATCACACAAAATGCTATATGGTCTCAAGCAAGCTCCCAGAGCTTGGTATGAAAGACTACATCACTATTTGGTATAGATTGGCTTTCAAAGAATAAATGATAATAGTAGCTTGTATATCAAAGGACCAAAAAAGAAGATTGTATTGGCAAAAATATTTGTTGGTGATACTTTATTCATAGGAAATGATGACTTATACATGGGATTTTTAGAAGAAATGAACAAAGAATTTGAAATGTCTATGTTTGGAGAGATAAAATTCTTTGTTGGGTTGCAGATATAGTAGAATAAAGATGGCATCTACATCACTCAATCTAAATATATCAAGGAGATATTAAAGAAATTTGGAATGGAAGATTCAAAACCTATTGGAACCCCTATGTCTACTGGACATAAGCTTTCTAAAAATGATGATTCCAAGGCAGTAGATCAGACCACATATAGATCAATGATTGGAAAACTATAGTATGTAGTGCATATAAGGCCTGATATTGCATTAGCGGTTGGTATGGTGGCTAGATTCTCAGCAAATCCCAAAGAAAATCACATGATGGAAATCAAGAGAATCATGAGATATTTGAAAGGTACTGAAGATTATAGCTTATGGTATAAACTTGGAGGCAATTTGGACTTGAAGGTGTTTACTGATGCTGATTGGGTAGGAAGTATTGATGACAGAAAGAGCACTAGTGGTGGGGCATTCTTTCTTGGTAAAAGACTAGTGTCTTGGACAAGCAAGAAGAAAAATTGTACATCTCAATCCATAGTTGAAGCATAATATGTGGTAGTAGTAGTTAATTGTTCAAACATTGTTTGGTTCAAGAAACTATTGGCAGGTATGAAGATAGAGATCAAGGATTTAGTTGTCATATACTACGATAACACCAGTGCAATCAATATATCAAAAAACATAGTGATGCATTCCAAGACAAAGCACATTGCTATAAAACATCACTTCTTAAGAAAATTGGTGCAAGATAAATAAGTTGGATTGGGATATGTTAATACAAAAGAATAGATTGTAGACATATTCACCAAGCCATTACCTAAGGATGTATTTTTGTATCTAAGGGGTAAGCTAGGGGTCATTCCCCTATCTGAAGCTCACTAAATGAAGTTTAGTGATGCATCAACCAGAGCATGTTGAAGATCAACAATTGATGCAAAATAGACAAGGACATATTGCAAATGAATCAATACTTGAGGTACATTGGTATTAACAAAGTTGTTTTCTTTGGCATGTGTTGTCAAAGAGGGAGAAGTTTACTATCATATCTCAAAAGAAATTTTTCTAAGAGGGAGAAGTTTGTAGTAAGAGGTAGAAGTGTGTAGAAGATTTCTAACAAAAGGAGAAATCTATAGGCAGAAAAGAGTTCACACTGATAGAGGGAGTTCTCATGGATGAGAATCTAAATGAAACTAAGGACATGTTCCTTATTTTATTCTTGCTCTAAAATTTTATTGTGCTATGACTTGTTGTGTTGCCACCAATGCCAAAGAGGGAGATTGTTGGATATAATTGATTAATTGTGTGTTGTCTTTGATGTTACACAAATGTTATGTCAGTTTCAGTTAGTGTATGCCAAGCTCAATCGGGTAGTGAAGATAGTTTTCTGTATCTACTGAGCATTCCTATGTCTACCGATTTTAGAAGGCAGTGTCTACCAAGTTCACTCGGGCATCAAAGGAAAGTCTACTAAAGATGAGTGTTAACCGAGCTCACTTAGTTAATGAAGAAAAGTTTTGATGGAACTAGTGCTAACTGAGCTCACTCGGTTGCCAAGGATTTTTATGAGTTTTCAGTGTTAACCAAGCTTCTATTGGTTAACAAAGAAAATTGTTTCTAAGTCAGTGTCTACCAAGCAAGGTCAGCTAGCAAAGGATTTTCTTATTTTGTTGTATTAAGCTTAATCAATTTCTCTATTGATTGCAGTTGACTAAGGTGATGAATATTAATTATTCTAAGTTTTATTTGAGCCAACTTGACAAAGTGGCTGATATAAGTATGAGGTCAAGTTGTGGATGTAAAATATGGAAGTATGTGTGAATGAATTGAAGATTTAAGAATGAGCAGAGGAAGTGAACGATAGGTAGAATATCTTTCTGGAGCAAAAAAGATATATTCGATCAGGAAGGGTCAAGCACAAGCTAGAATCAAGATCTGTAATCAAAAAATTAGTTGCATTCAAATCAAGTCATATCATTGTTACTCTCTAACCATTGTAGGAGTGATCTAAATCTCTTAATAGAGTTGGCTTAACAACTATTTGTAAACCTTCTAACAAGGTAGCAGTTCTATTGAACTGTCTCAATACCTCTGACAAGGCCACTCCTAACAGGATGATTAAATCCTCTAACAGGGTCACACCTAATAGTGTGTTTTGCAACCTTTAATAGTGTTGGTTCCTAATAGGGCTCACTTCAGAAGAGCGAAAATAATAACTAGTTACAATTGGTGGGTTTCCCAAATTTGATTTCCACGTTAAATCTTGGTGTCAAATGTGTTCATGTTATTTCTTTTATGTTTTTTGCAACTAAGTTAAACTAGTGGTAATCATAGATAATATCTAAAGTTCTACATGTTAATGTTTACTAAGAAATTCTAGTGTTTACCGAGTTACAACATTTCTTTATTTGCCAAGCATTAGTAGTATTTAGTTTTTAGAGTTAATTTTGTACTGACATCTAAGGGATCTAGGATATATTTTAGTGGTAACTGATTCACCCCTCCCCTCTTTGTTACTCATCTTATATTTCCAACAATATACAACATACAATAAGTAACATATTAATTGTTTAATATGTCTATTTTTAATAATATATATTATATAAATAAAAATTATTTTAAAATGTTATTATGTCAAATAAATATATGATTGAAATATTTAGTTTTCTTTCTCTCTAAGATATCTCTAAGAGAGAGGGGAAGTGAGTGAGAGAGATAATTTTATAATAGAGTGAGTTGGGGAGGGGGAAAGAAAGACAAATAAATAAATTTAAGAAGTAGATATAGATAAATAAAGATGGAGAAAGGGAGAGAGAAATGAAGGGGGAGAGGGGAATATAATGAAGAAGGGGTGAATGAGGGAAACATAGCTAAATGTGTTTAGAGAAATAGTGAGTGAGGAACTTTAGAATGCATTAATCCATTGACAAAGTGATTATATGAGGTGTTCATTGACATTTCCTTATAAATCCGCATGTCTCAGAAAGTATGTATGCAACTGTAACAATACAAGGATGTACCATGAAGTGTCTAGCATTAGTACCACTTGCTACATAAGTATGACTAACCAACTAAAGACCATATGCACAACCAATGATTTTCTATTAATCATCTTTATAGGCAAAAGTTTAGTTTAAGATTTCTAAAAATGGTCTAATTTTTTTTATGAATAGCCTTCCACACCTCTTTGACATACCCATTACATAAATAGGCGTAATTACTAATGTATATTACATTCAAACCACTTCAATAACCTCTCCTCCATTTCATAGAAAGCTAACCATTCATTTTATTAGAAAATTGCATATGCATATTATTTGTATTTTGAAGTTAGTTCATATTATATCTCTCCATTATATTAGAATGGGTACAATTATAGTGCATGTACAATCATGCGATGATCAATGTGTTAGAAGTCTTAATGGGGTGGCGAATAAGTAGGATAGTTATTTTCTTTTCTACAAATCTTTCTGGAAAAATACACCCATAAGTAGGATAGTTACTTATTTTGATTTTCTTTCATATATTGTTTGTTACTATATTCAGATTGTAACATTAGATGGTACTTCTATAATTTTGACTCATCCAAAATGAATGTTACTATTCACAAATGACATTTTATATATACTTTATGTTTTTACATAAAATTTTGTTTATGCTTTCAAATTTTATATATATATATATATATATATATATATATAATTCATCTATTTAGCACCTCCAGTGGATGCCAGTACCAGTTTATTAATAATAACGATAAATGTGGAAAGACAAAAAGTCGGCCATCAAATTGCAGGTAATTCTCCATAGTCATGAATTCGAATCCAATGACCCTTTTCTTCAATGCACTTCCAGAATACCTTTGAATTAAAAAACAAAAATTTACAATAAAATGAAAAAGTTTGGAGTGGTATACAAAGGGTCAGCGCTTCCAATGTGCTTAGAAGGGCCGGTATCATTTTACAGATGTATCTACCGATTGAAATTATGTTGAATTTGTATGTATCTGGTTTTACTTTACATAACGAGTACATTAAACATCACGCCTAACCTGTACGCATCTCCTTGTTTCTTAAATTTAGATGACAGTACGGCATCAAGCTTAACGCAAATTTTGTACAGATCTCGTGGCGTTTGATGAGATAAAGATATCAAAACTGACGCAAAGTTTCTATATATTTCGTTGTATTTGATGGCACATTGTGGTCTGAGTCCTCCAAGCCAGGTAAACTCTACCCATGGCAATGGAAGCCAGCTTTGTTGTGTTAGACCATGAAAAGTTTCCTTCCGGCACAGCAAAGAATAATGATAAATCTGACGTTAACGGGGCTCTGGTTGGAGAGGAAGAGCAGGGGATGGAGTTGTTTCAACTTCTGCTCGAGTCTGGGCATTTGATAGGCGAGGAGAAATATGATGACGCTGCTGAAATGGTGACCAAATGCAAACAACTGTCTTGTCAGACAGGGAATGCCACACAGAAGCTCGGCTATTATGTCTCCGCCGCACTGCAGGAGAGAATCGAACGCCAGACTCTCACAGTGCTGAACAGGGCAGCTAAACCAGTCCCCTATTTTGGCACCTTGTATAGTGTAATAGAGTTCTGCCTTTTGTCAGAGTGATGCAGTTCACGTCTGTGCAGGCAATCGTTGACACCGTGGGGAATGCCCAGAAAATTCATGTGATTGATCTCGGGATGCGAATTGGGTCGCATTGGACGGTATTGATGGAGTACCTGGCACACAGATCTTTGTCCTCTGATTTCCCTACGCTTCAGCTTCTCAAAATTACAGCAGTTGGGATGGATGGCGATAAGCTTTGGAAAAGCGGAGAAAGACTTCACGAGCTCGCTCAATCTTTGGCTATTCCATTCTCGTACAAGATGATGGAGATCGGGAGAATAGAGGAGATTAAGGAAGGCTTTTTCATAGTTGAAACTGGCGAGGCATTGGCAGTTTATGCTCCTTTTGTTCTGAGAACTTTGTTATACGAACCTGTCCTGCTGGAAAATCTGTTAAGCGTTATACAGAAGCTACGGCCAAGCATCATGGTGAATGTTGAAACAGAAGACCAGCACAATTCTCCATCTTTTGTTGATAGATTCAGCGCCACGCATAGCTATTACATGGCGTATTTTGATATGGTGGATGTTAGCACGACGGACAGAAGTGATATTAGGAGTATGAGGCATGAAGAATTGTTACCTGGAAGTGGAATTAGGAATATGATAGTCTGTGATGGGAAGGAGAGGTTTGTTAGGCATGTTGGAACTGATGTGTGGAGGGGTTTCTTCAAACGAGCAGGGTTCGGCGAAAAGAGTTTCAGCTTTCGAGGTATGTATCAGGCGGAATTGTTATTACAAGAATGTGGTTCCGGTGAACATTGTAATCTAGATGCCGATGGACATGCCATAATTGCCAAGTGGAAAGGCACACCATTACCTGCACTCTCCGCATGGAGTGCTGTCTGAATGAATTTTCGTGGCGATGTCTGCATATTGTCAACTGTTAGCTGTTAGATAAACTCATAATTTGGGGTTTCTTTTAAATCCTTGAATTCTAAGCGAAAATGCACTACTAGAATGGTGCTATTATTATTATTATTTGCTGTGAGCTTATATTATTGTAATCAGTTTAACATATCTAGTGATTAATTTTTTACATCTCAACCAATTAAATCTAATTATTTTTCCTTCTAATTTTAAGTTTTGATTTTTGGATTGTTTAAATATGAGTTTTTTAACATCTCAATTTCTTTAAAATATTTTACTTGAACTTGATTGGCTCTTATATTTGGGGTCTTATAAGAGTGATTTTTCTAAAAGCACTACCGAAATTTTAACATTCAAATTTAAAAAATAACATTGTATGGAAATAAATAGTTTTGGGTTTGTAAATATTAATTTTATCTCCAGTCACTCTATTATTTGATTATATTAAATTTTAAATACTTCAATTTGTGAAAGATGACAATTAACTAATGTATATATTAAAATATATTATTTTTGAAAAAGGGTATAATACTAAATGAAAAGGTAAAAATATAATATAAATAATTATATCTTTCTTAAAGTACTTTGTTATTAGACTAAAATCTCTACATCTTAATACTATTTATTTTATAAATGTTTAGTTATCTATAGTAAAAAAATATATTAATGTATTAATATACCAATATACTAAAATACAATTAAGTAGTTATAATAGTATCATTGCATTTATGTAAAATTTATATTTTTTATATTAATGTTTTATCTAAAATATATATCAAATATTAATCAATTAGTAATAAAATTATATCTAATATTGTCAATTTTTTACTTCATTATTCTAATTAATTAAAACTATTATAATCTACGAAAAATACAAGCCACTACATGGCACTTGTTATTTATTTATCTCACCCTTTGATTTTCAATTGTGCATTTCTTCTCACAATTTCTTTTATAAAAGTGGCATTCAATTCGCATTAAAATTTGCAATGTTGTGCAATAACAATATTATAACTATATTTGTTAAGTGAAATAAATCAACTAAGACATCGATAATAACTATTTGATGCACAAAATACCTTGTAATTGAAAAATGCCAGTTTCATAAACTTTGTGTTTGCAAATTCAAATTCAATAGTCAAAGCTACCCAAATGATATGCCACACAATCTAGCATATTCATTTGGCAATGTGTGTTATTTTGTGCGTGAGCTACTTCTTACATGTTTGGCTTCTATTGCAGAATGTGTAGACCATCTTCTATACTTTCCTCATTAAATAAAAGTAAAAGTAGAAGATATATATTTATGTATTGAAAATTAATATTTTGTTAGTATATTCATGTGGCAGTGTATGTGTTTTCTTTTATGTGTGTGGGGCCACTTCTTACATGTTTGGCTTCTATTGTAGAACGTGTAGATTGTCTTTCATACTTTCCTCACTAAATAAAAGTAGAAGATATATATTTATGGATTGTAAATGATTTTTTTTTTTTAAATTACGTTTGTGGGTCATGACTTGATGGTAAGTCAACTATATTTATATAGATTCGTATATAATGGAGTGAGGTATAATAGTAAATTTATGGCTATTATTTTGTGTGGGGCCACTAGTAGTCTTCCATGCTTCTCTTAGTAAACAAGTAAATAGTAGTAGAAGATCGATATTGTCTATATTTTGAAATAATATTTCACTTCATTACTATGTTTGTTGGTCATAAATTGATGTGCATGCACTATTTGTGAAATAATTCCTATATAATAGAGTGAGAAATTATAGTAACTAATAAATCACATGCATGCACGCACACACACACGCACACACACGCACGCACGCACGCACGCATGCGGGCGTGCACACACACACACACATTTTAAATTAAATGAAGTCATCAGAATATTTGTTTTATCAATGGAATTCACATATCAGATTTCAAATGAGGAATAGATCTAATTTTTAAAGCTTGTGTCAACAAAGTTTATTTTAAAGGGAATACCTCTTTTTTTAAAAAAAACTTAAAATTAAAATAGGTTTATATTTCAATGTGTTTTTTGCATTTTCTTTCCAAGCATGCATTCAAGCCTTCATAAACATTTTTTCAAGTGGTTGTTGTGTATGTGTTGAGAATGTGTACATCGGTTCTCAATGGTGATCTTTTGGTTTTACTTGTCCATTATCAAAGTGTGTCAAGTGTAGTGTTAATGCTTTAATTTCTTTTGGTAGGGTATTTTTAGGTTTTTTGGTTTGCCTTTATGGTATTGCCCATTCTTACACTTGGCCATGCTAGCACTATTTTTTTTTTTGGAATTTGTGCAGTCCTTTGGAGTATATTCTTTTTCTAAGCATGTTTTATATTTCATAGATGTTTTGTGGCTTTTGACTCTTATGGTACATTGACAAATAACCTTTTTTTTTTCAAAAGTAGTATTCCATCCCCAAAGAATACACAACCATCTCAATATGGTGTAGTAAAGAGAAAATTGGAAGAAAAATGCCCCTCCTTTATTGGCCCAAAAAGAAACCCCACCTTAAACTAAGGGAAAAATCCACATAAATAGGATTCATTTAGAGATTAAATTATCCTAGAACAAGAAGTGCATCCACCAAAGAATAGAATGTTGAGAACAACAAGAAACTAGAAGGATAGTACCTCACCAAGACCAAACCAAACCATAAACAATATATGGCTATGTGAAACCCTTGAAAACTACAATAACCCATTTGACCAAAAGAACAAATAGATTCACTAAAATAACCAAAAAAATAAAAACAAACCAAACATAAAGACAAAAGGGCTATAAGAGTATAACCAAGAGAGCCTCACAATGAGGAAAACTAAAAAACCTCCTATAATTAGGAGTCAAAGTAACACATTTCTAAGAATGCACAAAATTAATAAAACCAATGATTGGTCCTACTTAACAAAAGATAAAATGGGGTCTATTAAAACCCTATCAAAAATACTAGAAAGTGTGATAAGCATCAACCCCTCTTAGACTAGCTTTCAAACGGGACATAGAAAGGAGGAAGAAGTATCCTTCTATCACTACATTCAAGTAAGACATACTAGTTGTCCACAATACTCCAAACTAGAAAAGGAAATCTTTACTGCTAAACATTTACAATAAACCAAGCTAGAGCCCTAGGAAAAACCCTAGAAGAAACCACTAATGAAAACAACCATAAAGGTTTAAACGATGGACCCACAATAGTGGGTTACACTTTTTTGGCTAAACTAACATTGAATTTTTATTTTAACAAAAAACTCACTTTTAAATGCAAATTATCATTTAACAGTTACAAATCTAAATATGAACTAAATTAGAGTCTCTTAGGATTTTTTGTGTAGATTCTAAATATAATTTTATTTTATTTTTAATTGATTTAATTCAATTATTTTTGTTCTCATGAAAATTGGTATGTTGTCAAAAATCTAATTTTTAAAGACTGGCTCTAGTTTTTATATACATAACTTTTCTTCTATAATAGACATCAATGTGATTTTTTTAAATTTAGTTTGTTAACATCGATACCAAGTCTATGGAGATGGTTTGATGTCATTATCTCTACTCTTCCATATTTTATTGACATTTAAAATTGACCTAACTCTAATTTTGATATATTTTTTTTTTATGCATGTGACTTATTTTGTATTTGTCTAATTTCAAATGTTGTTTTCCTTAGTAGAAAGAGGACTCAAATACAAAACTTTAGATTATTTTCAAAAAAATTCTCTTGTCTACTATTTTTCCTTGAGCATCCAATACAAAGGTTTATTTTGGGTACTAAACCTACATTTGATTCACATCAAAAAAATATACATAATGAAATAAAAAAATATGAAATCTACAATCATTAGAAACCTTGTTTTGAGTACTTATTCCATGCAAATGGGTTTGTCTTAATATTTCCATTTGTGCACTCTAATTGAGTCCCCAAGCCAAGATTTCTTCACAACAAAACTAGCCTTCATAAAATATGCTTACTCAGGGACTTTCTATTAAAAGTATTTTACTTGGTTTCTATCAAAACTATTTTGAATATTATTGGAGGTCTTATTGGGAAGCAAGATACTAAGGAGAGCGGGGGGGGGGGGGGGGCTGAATTAGAATCTATAAAAATTTTAACTCCTTAAAATAAAATAATAGATTGACTACATTCACTCGTAATCCATCTCATATCTTAGACCATTCACCGTGTAAAAATGTAAAATAGATCTAACTATGCATCACATCCATCAACATGAAAAGTAATATAAAATACATAACAAAAAGATCTTGGTTACCTAGAATCCATCCAAGGTGAAGGTAAAATTGGGGTGGGGATGACACTGATAAATCTTTACTACTATAAAAACAAAGTTTGTCTATTAGGACTACAATTTTTATCACTTTTGATGATCTATATAACATTGTTAAATCTACCTTGATTAAAGGATTTGAACTCACAATTAAATAGGTACTAAGAATCCATCCAAGGTGAAGGTAAAATTGGGGTGGGGATGACACTGATAAATCTTTACTACTATAAAAACAAAGTTTGTCTATTAGGACTACAATTTTTATCACTTTTGATGATCTATATAACATTGTTAAATCTACTATGATTAAAGGATTTGAACTCACAATTAAATAGGTACTCTATTAGGAGATTTTTCTTGATATAGTAGTTATAATGTCTTAGTTTATGATCCTTTGGTTAGAACTTGATCAATGAGTATAGATCTCCTCTTTCCTTGTCTAAATTGATCTCCTTATCTAACTTGCTTTATTTTACCCTTCACTTCTAGGTTGCTCTGTTTGATCTCTATCTCTTATCATCAAACTTAGCCTCTCTTCACTCTCTCCTTAACCTTCACATGCATACATGATCATCCTTCACACACATAATGATTTTGGGCTTGGTCCGTTTTGAAATAGAAAATTTTAGAAGGTTTAAAATTGTAATCAGTGATCTAGAATTCTTTTTTTTTTGCTTAGTCCTTTTAAATTTTTTATGGGTTACTCTACCTTCCTAGTGATTCATGTCCTCTGACAATTTTTTTAATTACCTCCAGAGTTGTCTCTACAATCCATAAATGTCATATAGAAGTCATCCAAAAATTATTTACATAAGTGTTTGTGTCATTACAAAAGCATATGCCAAAACTTCTTTACTCAGCAATTGAATATCCTCATGCTTGATCATACCAAACAATCATGTTGCTCCTCGGCTTCTATAGGGTTGACAAATACTAAATCACTTGACATAAAATATCTCTACTTTTCTTGGCTTTCTTATCTATTACTTGGCGTATATTGTGACTCAGTCTATACTAGGGTGCTCGACAACCTTTAATTTGCTCAATATGTATTGAAAAGATAAGCAAGTCCATGTAGTTGAGCCTTTATTAGGTGGCTTGATCACAATGATGACTAACCAATGTTGCCTAGAAAATGACTAAGCATTGGATGTAATAGATAAAAAGGCTTAGAGATTTAAAAAAATTCTCATTTGACATTAATGGAAAAAATGCTTTGTCATGATTTGGGAAATATAGCACCCCCACTTCGACTTTGATTCGGTGTCTAAAACCTTGGGTTTTCTTATATACAATATATGTGCATGTCTCTTCATATCTATGATATATCTAATACTGCTTCTTCTTGATTCTTCTTATTTCTCCCTGGATGCCATGAGTGGTATTTCCCCTTTATTGTATCATTCTAATTTCTAATTTCCCCCTTATTTTTGACACTTACAACTTAGGGTTTGTAAGGGTGAACTTGTACTTATCCAAAAATATTTTGTGATATAGTAAAATAACCTCTAATCCAAGATTCCATCTTGATTTTTCTAATTCTCTTACTTGAATCAACATTTCTAGCTGGGCAACTAGATCAACTAAACTATCAACAATAGAGAGATGTGGATCTCTCTTGTCTAAGTCTTATGCACTAGATAGTTCCTTCTTTATCCATATGAGGTAGAAACATGCTTTGAATTTAAATTAGTTTATTTTTAATGTTGTTTTCTTTAGCCATCAACTCGACTAATCTTCCTTGACCAAATGTCAATTTTTTATATGAATGAGATCTTGAACTTGTGTTCTTTCTTAAAGAATTAGCACAAGCAATGAAATTTTCTTGTAAATGAACAATTGATCTTTGATTCTCCATGGTAAAGAAATCAACATCACACAATTTTATATACAATGAATGAATAATGTACAAAATTCCTTTCAAACTAGTTGTAAGGCTAGAAAGATAAACTTGTTTTATTGTAATTTTTGTTGATACTTTCTCCAAAACTTTGTGCTCAAAATTTTTCTCAAACCATCTCATCATTCTCTTATTGGTCTCTATATCCTCATTATTCACCTTCTCAACAATATTAACTAACTATTCCAAAATCAGTTTTTTCTCATTTATATCATGAATATCAAATGCACCTACACAGATATCTTTAAAGTCATGGAGTAACTTCTTTTTCTTGAACTCCCTCTTTAATTGTTCTTTGTTTGTCTTACTACTTAGCAATGATTGTAGACTCTGCATTTGTTCCAATGGCATAGTATGAGGATCATATTAGGGTAATGTGAATACCTCATCTAGAATCACCTGAGTTTAGGACCATGGGGTATTGACAATCAGAAATGATATATATTTTTTTTTTCTCTTTTTCACTCAGTCCAGTTGTTTGTTGTTTAGTGGAAGTACTCTCGTGTTGAGTAGATGTAACTTGTTGAATATGTGAATGTATAAATATGAACAACACTTAGAAGTGGAAGGAGGAATTGGATAGCCTCTTGCTCCTTAGGCTTCTTGGTCTCTACCAACTCATATGGGTCAGCCTCCTTATTTTCCTCAACATTATCTCTTAAGGCATATTGTTAGATGAAGATTTTTCTGCTTCACCATAAATTGAAAAAAATTAGTTAATGCAATTTCAATCCTTGGATATTCTTTTATTAGTAGTAAAACTAGATTGGTGCATGGTTGAGGGGTCCCCAAGGTGTTTTCATCTAAATTCTTCAAAACTCCTTTAGTTAAGATATTCTAATTCTATGGAAATGAATCAAGAACAACCTCTATAGTGAAAAAGTCTTTTTTTTCGCTAACTCCTTTTTTTCACTTATTGCTAGATTATCTAGTGCATCATAATCTTCTTGATTATCTAGCTCAATAAAATCTCTCCCTTCTTCCTCTTTCTCCTCTTCTACTGATGGAAGTAACAAACCAAATGCTTTCCTGTTCCACCTCATCTAACTTATTCCTCAAAATTTTGTATCTCCTTACCTTTGGCACAAATTTCTTCATAAAGTTGGTTATGGTAATGGATATATGTGTCTTCACTAAGTCTGACATTGTTTGGGCAAATGTGTTTTCGGTTATTTGTCTTTGAGTGGATAATTCCCACTTCCACTTTGCATATAATTTATTGTATAAATATTGATGAATGCCTTTTCCTAATTCTATAGGCTTATATTTGAATTTGACCACCATATCTAGCATGGTCTTTCTTTACAATTTTGTAACCTAGGTCGACTATGATGCATGAAACATTGTTCAATCAGCATGACTGATATATATTGTGTATAATTACATGTACTACAAATTCAACAATAGGCTCCATCATTTCATATATCCATATTACATATTTTTTCCACTTAGCCTTCATCGGATCCTCAACAATGTTCTTTACTATACACCTCATTGTGTTTACCCTATCTAGGGTTGGATAACCAGTTCCTCGATGAATTATTGTTTTATTAATCATGACTGGGCCACCTTCTAACCATATTTTTATATCATGTACTCAACTTAGAACAATATTTATCCATTCTACTTTAAATACTTAAGGAAATGCTAGTGCATGAGTAAGCACTTTCTCAGGAGCTATGTTTTACTTGTCCTTTAATATTCCATTGTCACATAACTTGTCATATGTAGCTTGCAACTCATAATCTCCAATAGCCAACATCTTACACATGTAACAAAATCAAACATCATAAACCTTAAAAACACTAGGTGGAATTGATGATAGGGAACTAGATGGTCTCCAATCATCGCAATGTCAGGGTATGCCTTGAAATTTAATGGAGGACATTGAGAATTTGTCACAATTTGTGCATTGTTTTCCTTCAACTTCTCTTTTCTAGTTACAACCTATATAGATAATGTAATTTCAAATATAGGGTTTTGAATCATAACTTCAAAAACTAGTAAACTAGGCACTACAAACTTTACATACTTTGTTCTGTAATTTTCTCGATGACACACTTAGAGTTGCTTGTACTTTCGCTAAAGTCACCCTTAAATCACATGGATTCTCTAAATCACTTTGTAAATCAAAATGGACTTCAAAAATTTAATATAAATCTTCAATTAGTTGAATTAGGTCTATAATAAATGCATTGTACTATATTTGGTGTATCATAGTTTTCTTAGCCTTCACATAATATTGTGTTCTCACTTCTTTTGTTCAACAACTCAGCCTCGATTGCTTAGGTCTATAAACATATCAACTTGATTTTGTATGAACTCTTGGGACATGTGGCATTACTAAATCACTATAGGAAATAAAACTAATTCTTCACATCTACTTTTCATATGAATTTTTTTCTCAATTCTTTTCAAATTTGTACTAGTGCATCTTGATTCATGCATATATGGACTTCTAATCACATCTCTTGTTAGGAATTGGTGTAGAATTTATAATTCAAGTGTACATTTCCTCAGATACTTTATTTTCTTAACTATAAGTGGTGTGATCACTTGATCCATTGGATTGGGTGATCTCAACTTCACTTGATTTACTACTTCTAGCTTCTACTTTCTCTCTCCATGTATGGCCCATCTCTTTCTTTCTTTGTTCTAGGTCATTTTTCCCTTTTTATTTGATGTGTTCATTTCTTAGTGCCAATGTTTAGGTCATGCAATTCTTACTGACATGTCAAACCTTATGACAAATGAAGTAAACTAGGCTTCCATTGAACTATTTCTTGTAATTGCCTCTGAAATGTGTCATAATGCAATTTTCTAGAATGTGTCCATATTCTCCACAATAATGACAACTATAAAATGTGTTATAATCCAAATTGTAATATTTACCTTGCTTAGGTGCATGTTCTTGCTTCTTGGATGCCATATTTTTGATAGATATAGCAATGTCCTTCAAATCTAGGTATACTAGGCGCATCACTTGCCTTTGACCTGCATTCAGGTTCTTGTTGTACTTTTTTCTTATAATCAAAGTAATTACTAGTAAACTTAGGTTTAGGATTTCACTTACCAATCTTGCTTTTGTAAAAAAAATTGTGTGGCCCAACTTTGCACTACGATGAAATTTAGGTTTGCCTTTATTTTTTCATTTATTTTTTCTCCACTCTTGGAAAACTCTCCTTCTTTACTAGATGAAGAGTTCTTTATATGTCCTAGACTAGAAGTATCACTAGATGGCCTTGGTGACCTCATGATTTCTTCAAACTATCTTATAGCTTCACTAGTTTTATTCATCCTTTATAGAAGTTCCTTCTCGATTATTAACTCATTCCATTGTTGGTCACTTTGTGATTTTAGATGTATAATCTCCATGTCCTTTATGTTTATAATCTCCATAACCTCAACCCTAACCTAGTGCTAGGTCAACCTCATCCCTAACCCAAGGTCCTATTTTTAATTTTTGAGAGTTTCAGGTTCTTGGGCTTCAGAAAGTTTATTTGCTGAGTTTTGGGTGAGCTATTTTGAGTTTCAAAATGGCACACCCTTAAATTACATTTAGTCTAGGTCTATTCTTAGGGTTCAACATTAAATTGTGATTCAATTCTCCTATGTCAACCTTCTCTAGGAGTTAGTGCCCTAGATCTTTATATAAGGAAGCCTTCTTCCCTCATTTTAACATTTTCCTTTTATGTGACCATCTACTTACTATGAACTAGGAACCACCCTTTATGAAGTGCATTCTATGAAGTGAATTTATACTATCATTCAAGCATTCAAGTGTTCAAGCATCCAATTCATCAAGGATATCCATTGCAAGCTATTGAGGGATTCAATCTCTATGGAGCCCTCTTGTTGAATATTTCTCCATCCATATTCATCCAACCCTTCTTCTATTCAAACATATATTCAAGATTGGTGTTGAAGATATAATAACATTGATTTGAGACATCCTACATATATTTCTACATTCATTTGGAGCATCTGTACTTGTGGATTCAAGGATTTGAATCCTCCACAAGGATTTCCACATAAGCAAGGTGAATAAGTCTATTTACTTTTTTTATGCATATATTTCTTCAATTATATTTCAAGGTTAATTCCAAACTAGGGTTTGACTGAGGCAAACCCCCCATCTAATAGATAAACCATTTTTCTTGCAGATATAGGTGTAGAACAATGAATTAAAGAGCTGATTCAAATACCCTTTTTGTCAAACTTTCAAGATCTGCAAACAAAATTTTCATCAAAGTAGAAAAAGTCAAGGCTAACTTTTTGGGGCATAATCCTGCCTTGCCAATAGGGTCAGGGTCAACCTCCCTTCAAAAGGCTAAAAGATTTATGGGTTTTCTCCATCTCGACATTTCCAGTCTGAAACAAGCTGTAGAATTCCCTAAAACTGTACACAAACATCAAAATTGGCATTTTCTAGATTCATGGTTAGTATTTGTCTTTTATCTATTTCAAGATTTATGCACATGCTCTCCTCAAAATAGAAATAACACTAATTGAACTTCTTTTCACCCTTTTTCTCCATTACTTGATCTATTTCTGCATTGAACACTCGCTTGCATTTAATCAATTTGGATCATTCCTTTTGGAAATTAGGGTTGAGAGGAGGTTTCCATTTCCTTTCTATTCATTTTGGTGAACCTGACATGCTTACCCTCTTTTAATTTGTAGAATTAGATGCCTTATTGTGCTTTATAGTGTTATATTTCCTTTCATTTTATTAGGTCTACTCTTGCTTTAGGATTAGATTACTTGTCTATGCTCTTGCATTTTAAATTCATAACTACAAAAAAATTGCAAAATTTCTTTCAAAAATATAAAAATATTTATGCTTTATGTTTTCTTAGTTTACTTAATTTACATTTCATTTGTTTATGAGCTTTATGACTTCTAGTCCTACATCTAATCTTAGGGTTAGACACAGTCATAGACTTATGGGTACCTTTGAGCCTGAGTCTTTTTCTCCTTTCCTTAGGATTCGAGATGAAACTTTGATTCTTCCTGACTCTAATCCTCTTATGGAGCACAACTCTTCTCACTCATTTCATGATGAGGATGATGCTTTAAGAGTTCCTCTTGAACAAGTCCAAAAACTTTCAATGGAACTTGATAAAATGGGTAATTGGCTTCTTCAAGAAAACCATAATCAAGATTCTATTAAAGCTATTGAAGCTCTTAAGAAAGTTATTCATGGTGGTGACCAAGGTATTAATCTCTTACATGTTATTACACACCTTGAACATTCCAATGTTAAACCTTTAGCTCATGAAGCTCAAGATTTAGGGTTGTTTCCTTCTGTCACTAGTGTAGAACCTTCACTTGTTCCTTTTCCTAGTATTCCTATCTATACTCCTTTGGTGACTACGATGGTTCTCTCTATTCCTATGAGTGTTCCTCATGTGTCCTTTCCTACTTCATAACCTTCTTATCATAATGTTCCTTTTTCTACTCCTCTACCAACTGTAGTTCCTAGTGTTCCTCTAGTTGTGTCCTCTATTCATGTAGCTTCTTACACTTTACCTAGTGTATCTAATGTTTCTCTTCCTCCTATGTCTACTCATGATTCTACAATTATCAGTTTGGCTCAAACTGTGTCCTCTTTGCAACAAAAATTTTCATCCTTGACTCAAAAGAACTTTAGTATCCTTACTTGTGACAAGGGAAGTCCTTTGTCTCAAGATATTATTTGTGCTCCCATTCCTTAGCAAGTCGATATGCCTCATCTTGAGAACTATATTGGTAAGGGAGACCCTTTTCATCATGCTAAAATATTTCAAATCCTTTGTAGTGATCATGCTCATGATTATAGGATTTTAGCTATACTATTTGCTCAAAGTTTTCATGACAAATATTTACAATGGTTTCGTTCTTTGACTCCTTATTCTATTCATTCATTTTTTCAACTTGCTAATGCTTTTATGTAATAATTTCAAAACAAAACTAGCCCACAAGTGTCTTTGACTGATTTGATGCATTGTAAACAAAATTCTAAAGAAAATTTGACTAAATTTATTGGTAGATTTAAGCATTTGCATGCTCCAATTCCTATCATGTTCGTAATATTGATATTCAACATATATTTATTTCAAATTTGTAAAATGATATTAGAGATAAGATTCTTCTTACCGAATTTACTTCTTTTCAATAGTTTTGTGTAGTGCTTTATCATTATCAATTACAAGTGAGTCAATTTGAGAGCATCACTCTAATGGTTCCTATTCCTATTGATAAAAGTGATGTTGCTTTGAATCCAAATAAAGTTAAAAAATTTAACAATTATGTCAAGATAAACAAACAAGAAAATGTAGTTATTGATCAAGTTGTTGTTGCATCTCATAATGCCACTTTTGCATCCACTACTTTCGATTGAATCATGAGTTTACTCCTTTCTTTGAATCTTTACATTCTATTATGAATAGGTTGTTAACTGCTAATATGATTACTTTACCTCCTATTCATCCTCTTTTACCTATTACAATGGCAGATAAATTTTTTGATCCAAAATATTTTTGTCAATATTATCACCACAATGGCCATGATATTGAGAAATCTTATTCTTTAAAACATAAGGTTCAAATCTTAATTGATTCTAATGCTTTATTTGTTGATAATTTTGATGGTAGTGGGAATAAAAAAATTTCTGCTCCTAATCAAAATTTACAAATCTATATGAATCCTTTACCTAGAAAAGATACTAATACTAATGCTTAGCCATCTTCTATGGATATTTCCTATGATTTGAAGATGGATGATCTTAGTCACATTGTTAATCAAGTGGAGCATGTGGTTCAATCTGTATCTCTACCTCAACCTCAACTTTCACTTGAAACTCAAGTTTCAACTCCACCTCAACTAAAATCTAAGCCTAAATTGAAGCCTCAACCTAAACCTTGACAAAAACCTAAGAAAAAAAGACCTCAAGAGCTTTTGATTACCTTTGATGATTCTAAGACTATTAAAGCTCCTAATGGTCCCCTTTACATTTATGTTAAGAATTCTAAGATACCTACTCATGGTTGTCTTATCAATCCTACCTCCTTAGTCAATATTATTTTAGAAGAAAATATTTTTATGAAAGGTGTGCAACATGATTCTTATGATAAAATGGATGTGTGGATTCAAACTTGTAATGATCTTCTTTATCTATCATTTGGTTCTATTGATTTATCAATTGAACTTTGTGGAAAAATTGTGAACACTACTTTTGTTGTTGTTCCTACTTCTAATCAGTTTCAAGTTGAGCTTGGTTTACTATAGTTAAATTCCATGCATGTTGTTTCTTCACCTATTCATAAATTTCTTAGGTTTGTTTATGATGATGAATTGAAGATAGTTAATCATAGTTTATATCATACTTCTAGGTCTAGGAATTTTTCTACCATTGACTTCTTTTGGCCTTCATTACCTAATTCATGTCTTGCTCGATTTGATCATCTTTTCCATTCATAACAAGCCTATAAGAAATGAAAGATTATTGAGTTAAGTTTACCTCAGGATATTAACCATGGTATTTTTCCTACACCTTCCATACCTCCTTTATCTATGGCTTTTGCATTTGTTAATCAAGCTCCTATTGTTCCTTGTCAGTCTGTTGATAATTCTCTTAATCCTCCTAAAGAACCTATGAAGGATCCTATAGTTTTTCCTCCTAGTTCTCAACACACTTCAAGTAAGGAAAAATTTAATCCATTTGCTAATGAATGCCATAAGAAGCATTGTGCTCAAGCTAAAGCTCATAAACCTTTACCTTCTTTGGATACAACTATGCATGATCTATTAGAAGAAGTAGTTACTAATAATTATGTTAAGTTGCATGATTTTAATGATTCTATTTATATCTTACATTCTATTTTAATTAATCTAGATGAAGAAGATACTCTAAATGATACTGATGATGTTAATCATGAATATGAAACTATTGAAATTGATGTTGATTTACCAAATATTCTTTCCTCACAATTAACACTTACACCTAATATTGAACATTGTTATTCTCAAGAGGATCCTTATTTGGAACTAACTATCATTCCTACTATGTTGAATATAGTCCCTCTTACATGTTACCCACTATTAGAAATAGGGGTTACTAAGAGGGGGGAGTGTGAATTAGTAATCTATAAAATTTAGTCTCCAACTATATATTATTCTTTACTTTAAACCATACATAAAAAAGCAATAAAGTAATGTTGAATAGTAATAGTAACCATGCACAAAGATAACTCATAACACCATATTTTGTTAACTAGGGAAACCCTGGCCAAGGGAAAACCCTAGTGGGGATGATACCCACCAGATGATATATTGATATATAAGTTCCTTGTTAGAGGATGGACCCTGTTAGGATTCAGTGAGAAAATTCAATATAAGGAGTCCCTATTAGGAGACTTTGAATCCTTGTGAGGAGATTCCAATCCTGTTAGGAGTTGTAGTACAATAGATGCAAGATGAGCCCATTGCCCAAACATGCACTTCCAATTACAAGAAGACCTCACTACCCAAACAAGTAATCAAACTTGTAGAATATAGCTTCTTTCTCAGGTCTATCTCAGATCTCGAAATAGCATCACAAACTTGAAATATATTGCTTTCACAAAAGTTCGCATACAATTTCTAAAATGACTTGCACACAACAATTGCACTTCTCATCACAAGATGTCCTTTGCATAAATACCATGCCTTTATACAAATTTTTTCTAGGTTAGCTAAGACTGATACACTTTTCCAACTTAGAGTAAACATTTAGGATGTCAGCCCTAATTGGAGAAGTAATCATTTTGTAAACAAAATAATTCCTTTCCTTTAATTTTGTTGTTCTATTTCATTAAAACACAAATATCTCTTTCCATACAGTTTGTACTAACATCTGAGGTTATACATGTCATCATCAACATGTATGCTATCTCCATCTAACTTTTATAGTCATAATATGATGTTAGCAACAAGTTATAAACAAAACAATACACTATTGTATACCAAATTCATACTTAGACAATTTTCTTGATGCCAAATGCTAAGTATCTTTATTGACAAGGTTTTCTATAAGCATGTACATTATTTGTTACCATAAGTGACAATAATTACATATCCTCTTCAGCTAATTGTCAACGCCCACCTCCGCTAAATGATATACAACAAGATGGGGAGAGTAGGTGGTGCACTTGATTGGCTTGTCCTTTATGATAGCTTCTTTTGTGTGCTTTTCTATTGTACTATGTTTCTCCTGTGATATGTTTAAATGTTATATTCTTTTATATGATCTTTGTTACTTCATTGGTGCAAAGTGATAAAAGAATCAAACCTATTGTATTATTCCTCTCTATGTATCTCTATTCTTCCATATGTCATTTCATATTATGTTGTACTTGTGCTATCATTCGTGCATGTTTTGTTCTATAATATTTTTGGATCCATGGCTTGGTAGCACTAATTGTTTTTGTTCTCTAGACCATGGTCTAAAAAGATTCTCCTTTGTATTTCTTATGTGATCTTTCCTCCTTTGTGATTGTAGTTCTACTTTCTTTGGGGAATAATTTTAATTCATTTACAATAATATCATATATATATTATCTTATGATCATATTGACCCCACAATAGGTAGATCCCTTCTGTGTTCTCTATATGTTTATGTAATATTTCCCTTCATTTGTTTTCATCTAGGGGCATTTTGTAGTAGCAAACGTAATCAGTGGAGTTGCTTATGTTTCCATTAGAGCCATTGCTCCTATTATATTGTAAGCAATGACTTCAATGTGGGGGCATACGCTCCACTCACTTATTGTATACACATACACTTTTCAATACATATATATTATTTTTTGGGTAAAAGTACAAAGTTCTGTCACCTTTCAGGGTGACTCATCATAATGACTAAATTTGAGCATTTCTATCTAAAAATCAATTTTGTTCAAACATATGATCTAGATAATTCATCCTATCCAAGTTATATATGGTCTCACACTTTTACAATTAGAAATGTCTATTAAATACATGCTTTATACTAGTTTGTATCTAATTACTATAGAAATAAAATTGTTTCAAAAAAGTGGCATTTCAATATCTCTTACTATTTTTTATGATTCTTTTTTATAGCATATAAACACCATTTTATAGAGTTCAGAGTCAAGAATCTTCTCATATAGATTTTATAGTGTTTTAAATAGATATAGTATATTATAAATAAAAAATTCTACAAGCACATATTTTAACACTCAAAAAGATTTCAGTTTTGAGAAAGAAAACAATATTTAAATATATTAAAATAATTTAAAGTTTATATGACATTTTAGAGGAGAGAGTCCTCTTCTAGAATGTATAATTTTTCTCCTAGTTAGAATAGTTTTGTTTTATTAAATGTGGTGGGAGATGAAAACTATCAATTTTAGGTGAGTTGAAATTTGAATCATTATAAAAGAGGAAATATAGGTCTAAAGATAATTTTTATTTTTGATTGTTCTAGCTATATATGTTATGTATAACATAGTCTGAGGTCAAAGGGAAATAAGTTAAATTCTATAAAGTTTTGTGGTGGGAACTAGACCCCTAATTCTTAGCATTTTGCAGTAGCTAAAAAATCATCTATAAAAATTAAGAAAATTAATGAATTCTTATTCCAAATAATTATTAAAATTATAATCCTAAACTTCATCCATTTCTACACATTTCACTAGTTTACTTCATTTTTAAATTCAAAATAATAATACCATTTTTATGTCATTAAAGGTGAACAATTATACTTTTATTAGGCTTTTCTTTTATAAAAGGGTGACATAGGTTTTTTCTTTTACCCTTTCATGATAATTTTTCTCCCTTTTTAGATTAGTGACTAATCCTTAAAGCATGGATTTATATTTTAGGATCTCTTGATCCCTCCAGTTTCAAATATTGTTGATCCCTTAAGGTAAAAGGTGTCCTTAAGATTGGATCTCTTTTGGTTTTACTCTTATAGAAGAGAATATTCTTGATGGTGAATCCTTGGTGGGTTGACTAGTGAGTAGCCACATTCACTAGGCAGTTCAATTCCATCTTTCCATTTGCATAGTTTCCTTGTGTGGTTCACAATGGGACATAAGTTCTCATTGGGCAAGATAATCACATTCTTTTTCCTTTTCTCTTTTTTTTAGATATGTCTCTCTTATTATGATCTTGGAGTTGACAAAGACTTGATTCTCTGGGTGCTTGAGGGTTTCTTTGGCCCTTTGATTTTAATAAGATTATGTTTTTGTTATGATCTACTTTACCAAGAGTTTACATCGACTCCACACTCTTGCTAAAGTGGGGGCTTAATGTATCCTCTAAAAATGGAAGCACTTCCATATTAAGAGCATATAGCCCTCTTAGTAAGTGGTATGGGGTCATGTTAAGTTCCTTGAATGGGTCTTTGCATGGATATGGTTTTTTTCCCCCTGTTCTACTTATCTGTCTCCATTTGTAGCCTATTTCTGATAAACTGCTCTATGAAACTAAGAACCTTGGCCTCTAGGTCAAGGATGACCTTTTGGATCATGGTTGACCTTGAACATAACCTAGGTCAAGGATGATGTTGACCCTAACCTAGGGCAAGGTTGACCTCATACCTTACCCCATGTCCTATTTTCAATTTTTGGGAGTTTTGGGTTCTTGGCCTTTGGAAAGTTTCTTTTTTCGCTTTTGGGTCAACTGTTTCAGGTTTTGAAATGGTACACGCTTAAATTACATTTAATCTTTGTCTATTCTAAGGGGTTAACGTTAAATGGGATTTAATTCTCCTATGTCGTCCTTCTCTAGGAGTTAGTGCCCTAGATCTCTAGATAGGGAAGCCTTCGTCCCTCATTTTGACACCTACCTTTTATGCAACCTTCTACTTACTATGAACTAGGACCTACCCTTTATGAAGTGCATTCTATGAAGTGAAGTTCTACTATCATTCAGGCATTCAAGTGTTCAAGCATCAAATTCATCAAAGAGATCCATTGCAAGCAATTGAAGGATTCAATCTCTATGAATCCCTCTTGTTGAAGATTTTTCCATCCATATTCATCCAAGCCTTCTTCTATAGATTGGTGTCGAAGATCTAATGACATTGATTCGAGACATTTGTACTTGTGGATTCAAGGATTTGAATCCTTCACAAGGATTTCCTCGTAAGCAAGGTAAATAATTCCATTTTCTTTATTTATGTATGTATTGTTTCAATTATATTTCAAGGTTAATTCAAAACTTGGGTTTCTAAGGAAAACTCTCCTTCCAATAAACAAACCATTTTTCTTATAGATATAAGTGTGGAGCAACAAATTGAAGAGCAGATTCAAATACCCTTTTCATAGAACTTTTGAGATCTGCAAATGAAATTTTCATTTGAGAAAAAAAGGTCAAGGTTGACTTTCTAGGGCACAATTGTACCCCACAAATAGGGTCAAGGTTGACCTCCCTTCAAAAAGATAATAGATTTCTAGGTTTTCTTTGTTTGGACATTTCCAGTGTAGAATAGGTTGTAGAATTCCCCAAAACGTTACATAGACATTAGAAATCAGCATTTTCTAGATTCAAGGTTAGTATTTGTCTTTTATCTATTTCACAATTTAAGCACATACTCTCCTCAAAGTAGAGAGAACACTAATTGAGCCTCTTTTCACCCTTGTTCTCCATCACTTGATCCATTTCTCCATTAAACACTCTCTTGTGTTTAATCAATTTGGATCATTCCTTTTGGAAATTAGGGTTGAGAAGAGGTTTTCATTTCCTTTCTATTCAGTATGATCGAGATGTCAAACATATGATTCTCAATGGTCTTTCCCAATTTGTAATCCTCCATCTCCAAGATCTAAACTTTCAAGATGTTTGATTTCTTTTAAGAATACTATGCTCTAATATGAATTGTTGGAAGTTTATTGGGAAGAAAGATACTAAGAGCAGGATGATCAAGATCTATAAAACTTTTAACTCCTTAAGAAAAAATAATAGATTGACTAAATTCCCTACTAATCTATCTCATATCTTAGATCATTCACCATCTAAAATTGTAAAATAGATACTTATGCATCACATCCACCAACATGAAAAGTAATATGAAACACAAAACACAAAGATTTTGGTTACCCGAAAACACTCCAAGGTGAAGGTAAAATTGGGGTGGAGATCACACCTACAAATCTTCACTGCTGCAAAAAAAAAAGTTAGATTGTTAGGGCTACAATTTTTATCACTTCTAATGACCTACCCTATGAGGGGTCTTCCCTATTAAGATCTTTACAAGAGTGTTAAGTATACCATCATTAAAGGATTTGAATTCATAATTAAGTAAAAACATTTTTAGGAGATTTAACTAGCTCTGTTAAAAGTACCTTGCTAAGAGATTTTCTCTAATGCAGTGGTTATAATGTCTGAGTACCTGATCCTTTGGTTAGCACTCGATACCTTATTATAGATCTCCTCTTTTCTTGTTTGAATTGATCTCCTTGTCTAATTTTCTTTTTTCTTCCCTTTACTACTAGGTTTCTCTATCTAAATCTTTGTCTCTATCATCAAAATTATCCTTCCTTCATTCTTTCCTTGACCTTCATGTGCATACACAATCGTCCTTTGTATACACAATAATTTAGGGCTTGGTCCATTCTTAAATAGACAATTATAGAAGGTTTTAGAACATAATCAATGATCAAGAATTTATTCATTTTCCACTTAGTCCTTCTAATTTTTTGATTGGTTACTTTGCCTCCCTTTAGATTGATCTCCTTTGACAAAAGTATAATTATCTCCTTAGTTATGTGTACAATGCATAAATATAATGTAGAAGTCAGGCAATAAATAATTACCTAAACATGTTTGCCATTACAAACACATATGCCAAAATTGGTACACTTGACAATTGAATATCTTGAGACTCAGTCATAAAAAACATTCATGTTATACACCAACTTCTACAAGTTTGGCAGATACTGACTTACTCAGCATAAAATATCTCTTCTTTTCTCATCTTCCTTATCTATTACTCGACATATATTGTGACTCAGTCTACATTGGGGTTCTTGGTAACCTTTGACTTTCTCTGCATGTATTGAGAAGATAAATAAGCCCATGTAACTTGACCTTCATTAGGTTGCTTAGTCGTAGTGATGATCGACCAACACTTCCTAGGAAATAACTAAGTGTTGGACACTAATAGACAAAAAGGATTAGAGACCAACAAAAAATTCATATGATTTCAACCAAGTACTTTTAATTGAAAGTACCTACAAAGATACTTTCGATACAAAGTAAAGGACTTTCTATCAAAAATTTTAAGGGGTTTCTATAAAAACTTCATAAATAAATTTTTTGGCATTCCAACTAAACGAAGAATTCCTTCCTTTGAAAAACCATAACCCACTATTGTGGTTTTATGCTCCAAATATAACACTATAAAAAGTAATAAAATCTTGAAGAGACTAATTGTAAAGGTTCAAAGTATACTTTTGGACATGTTCTTTTACAATATCAACGATATTAAAATGGGTCCCCATGAATTTTTTTTTTAATATCAAACCTTTCTATAACCATTTTCAAATCTATCATCTTGATATTAGTTACTTGAAAATTCATAATAATATATTTAAATTTCATTGACATGATGCTTTGTATAGTTGGTATGCACACATTCCATACACTCTATTCCACTTTGTGACCTCATTTTCCTTTATACCAAGGGACTTCAAAAATGTTACCTTATTAGAACAATATGGAAACTTCTCTAGAACATGTTGACTAGAATGTAGAAACTTTGCACACACAAATTTGATCCATTCCAAACACCTTAACCAACTATCTTCAAATTTCCAATCAGTTTCTCTAAATTATTTTTGTCATATTTATGAACATGCTAAATCAATAATATGACCAATATCTTGATGTTACTTGAATCTTCAGTTTTTATTAGCATTCACATTCACTACCAAGCTTTGGAAAATTTGGAAGATAGGGAACAAGTAGATAAAGGTTTTAGAGAAATAAAAAAAAATTGTGAAAGCTGAAATAGAGGAAGAAATAGAGTACACAAACTAAATTGAGATTTTAATAGATCATGGAATCAATTTCAACATAAAGCCACTACCTTTCATTGATTCAAAAATCTATTACATATATCCTCCTATACAAGCTCTTTACAATCATTGTAGACTACTATTACATTCTATTCTACAACATTATATTGTGCAACTTAATAAAAAAATACCAATCATTTATCTTTTATAAAGTCTAAAACAACCATAGACTTCACCATGCTTAAATAAAGAAAATTAATTGTTCCACTGTTGCATGATAGATAAAACTTGTGCATACTATGCTAGAGAGAACTAGAGTTTTCATGATCTATGAAAAGCAATCGATGGAGCTAGAGTCTTAAACTCATGTAAAATCATGCATGAAGAACATCAATCTTCATACTCTACCTTAATGTTAAGACTCACAATTAGATCTCATGGCACTCAACCTTGACTCATGAAACTCACAATGCAACTTCTCATTGCTAGATTCTTATAGAATCACATAGTACTTCTAGTAGAAGTCCACTATCTCTTTTTTAGTTTCTCTCTTTCATGAGAGATCACAAGACTCAGTATTCCCCTACTTTCTCTAATATAGAGAATACTAATGAGACTTAAATGTACCAATCAAAACAAGCATTCATCAACTACTTCACTAAAACAATAGAACCTCGATCCATCACTATCACTTTTGACATGCAAATTTTAAGATTTGTACAACCTTCTCAACATCCTTGTTACCTTTTACCAAAAGGATCCATCGATCCATCCATAATCAAAATGCATACAACCTTTCATAGATTATCTAGTGCATTCTTTGTTCCAACATGTCTTTTCATTGTGACTCTTCAACCCACATATTCACAATGGTGAAGATCCCAATATTTATCTCCTAGATGTTCTTCACTATGAAAATCAAAATAATGCACTCTTTTAGCTAATTTCTCTAAACTTTTCATACTAGAAACATCGGATCTATCTTGCTTACCATATCCAAGTCCTTCAAATTTTGGACTCCAAATGGGCTATGTAGATGCCTTCATGCCTTGTCCATTGTTTCCTGATTCACTTCCTTTAAAACCCATTTTTTGTGTAATCTTGAAACTAATATTATTTTTAGAACATTCATTGTTATTATCGTAACAATTTCCATCTATACTTGTAAGTGTGTGCTGACCTTCATCTTTGCAATCTTTCCTTCAAGAAATTTTGACTACATCATCACTATTAAATGGGCACAAATCATTTGTATCACATGCAACTTCAGAAACTGATTTCTTTGAATTCAATTTTTTTTTAATCTTTTTCCAAAATTTATACCTTCTTACGAAAATCCTCATCCATTTTCTTAACATTCTCCAATTCCTTTTCAAGATTATTATTTTCACAAACTTTCTCATAAAAATTCTTTTCAAAACTTTCAAATTCTCTTCCACTTCTAAATTACACTTTTTTTATTTTCTCAATTCATCATTCAAAATATTATTTTCATAAATTGGAATTCCGTTTCCCTTCTTAACCTTCTATCCATATTTCCCCATTAAAACAAAGATTCTTTTAATATAACTAGATTTCTTTTACTTGAAAATTTTCTTCAATTTTTTGTCAAACACCTTTCTCAAAATCAAACATGCTCAAAATTTTTTTACATGCTCTCATCTTCTTTAAAAAAAATCCAACCATAAACTCATGAACACTCTTCACAACCCAAGATGTTTATTGACCCAAGATGTTTATTGTATCTTATATTATCTTGCCTCAAATCTTTCCAAAAATCTCTAATACAAAATGTAGAAGCTGAAATAGGGGAAGAAACATAGTACATAAGTGAAACATTTATTTTAATGGATCATAAAATTAATTTTGACACAAGTACACTATCTTTCATTGATTCAAGATTCTATTATATATTGCCTCAGTATGAGGTCTTTGCAACCATTGGAGGCTAGTGTTATATTCTATTAGATATAGCATTCTATTCTCCAACTTAATACAAAAATACAAATTAGTTATCTTTTATAAATTCTATATAACCACCATGCTTAAATAAATAAAACTAATTGTTCCAATTTTGCATGACAAATAAAACTTGCACATATAAATTCACGTAGAAAATATATGGTAGATACAATTGGAGTTCGCATCATCTATGGAAAGAAATCAATGGACCTAGAGTCTTAAAGTCATGCACACTCCCGCGTGAACAACATCAATCTTCAAAAATACCATACTTATCCAGAAGTGAAAATATATCACTAATATGCTCCATCAATAAATTGAAATACTTTACTACTTTAATATCAACCACCCTCATTGTCATGAATCTACTTGTTCTCTATAACATCTAAAAAATGTCAATATAACAAGTTCACATGTTAGATCTTTTATGCATAGAAAAACCTTCCATTGTGTTCAACTAAATGTGGCCTTAATGTCTCCCTCGCAGTCAATACTCTATGAGGAAACCTTAAATAATAAATTCCATGGCACACACTCACTCCTATAATTGCCCCTCCCTATTCACCAAAATGTAAAAGGATTGAATAAATTACAGTAATGGATCACCTATTAGAAGTAAAAGAATCACTATAGTTCAAGCTAGGATCAATGAATAATGTGCACTTCTCTCAAGAAATTTACTACACTCTTCACCTTACTTGAGTTCCTAGTCTCCCTTATCACCATAATAATGTACCAATAATAATGTGCAATCATAAGTCATACAGGTAATGGGATACTAACTATTGATCTCAGATTAGTTTTAACTAATGAGTGTCTACACACTTAAGTCATTTACTTAGTTCATGTCAAACAAGTAGTACATGTCGATCACAACATGTATATGATAGACCATGTTGAGTCCATAGTGAGTGCTGAGCCACTCATGTGCCAAGTCACTCAAGTGCCGAGCAGACAGTGTATGCCAAGTGATACAGGAGTTGAGTATGTAGTTCAGGCTGAGTCAATTAGATTCCAAGTCATAGTATATAATATAGTATATGCTGAGCATCAGAGACTTCAGATGTCAAGTAAGGTAGTTTTGTCATAGTGGTTTGTAATGGCACAAATTACTATGTAAACCATTTTTGAGTAGACTTAAATATTGAATTATGATATTTTGGAGATAAGGACAAATCTTAAGTTGGAATCCCTATGAATTACATTCAGCCAATCAAGTAAAGGGAAGGTTTAAGCAGTAAAATGGATGAATCAAAACCATTGATTCAAACCTAACCCTAAGTCACCGAGTTCTTCTTAAGGAGGACAAACCCTAAAATGTCTAAGGTGCACAGAAGGAGTGAAGAGAGAAGTTTGTATGCGCAAATAGAGAATTCATGGTGACCAAGGTATTGTGAATTGAAATTGTATTGCAAAATCAGTTAAAAGGGATCAGAGGAAGGGAATAACATATAGTAGAGAGACATTTGATCAAGAAGGATCAAGAGTACATCAGTTTAGAGGTGATCTATCATCAAGCAATCAAGTACTAACCATAGGATCAATGTTGATTTATTCTAGTAGGTGAATTAGTTAAATCTCCTAATAGAGTATTTCTAATAGGCTATATTGAAATCCTTTAACAGGGTGCTTACTTAATTGTGAGTTAAAGTCATTTAACAAGGCACACTTCTAATAGGGTGTTGAAATCCTTTAACAGGGTGAGACCTAATAGTATTTGTAATCATTTAACAGGGTAGACCTTTCATAGGGTAGATCATGTCTCATGATCAAACATTGTAACCTTAATTAGATACACTTTATTGCTGTAGTAGTGAAGATTTATGGGTGTCATCCCCATCCTAATTTTACCTTCTCATTGGAAGGTTTTTGGGTAATCATATCTAGTGTGATACATGTATGAATGTTTACTTACTTTAAATGATTTAAATGTACATGCTTTACATGGTATTTTAGTTTACTTAGTGAATGTATGAGATGGATGTGTGGTGAATGTTTCTATGGATCAAAGTTTAAACTACTAATTCACCCACTCCCTTAGAATTTTACTTTTCCTATTGTAATTCCAACAATTGGTATCAGAGCTTTGTTCTTTGAAAGTGAAGCTTTGCAGCTTTGAGGAAAGATCTTGGAAATGGAAGTCTACAAGTTGGAAAAGATTATTGAAAGCCAAGAGATTTAAATACATCTCATTCTACATCAGTTGAATGAAGAAAGAGAAGAGTTAAAGAAATCTTTAAATAGAAGGAAGGAAATTGCTATTGAGGAGAATGACACACAATACAAAGAGATGGACACTACTAAGCTATTTGGTAATGGAGACTCCAATGAATTTGATGCAACAGTTGTAGATCTAATGGAAAGGAATAGAGCCCAAGCTGAAGAAATCAGAAATCTCAATTTAGAGCAAGAATCACAAGCCATAAGTACTATGTGAGGTGACTGAATAGAAGAAGAAAGCTATGGAAGAAAAATCCATGATTGAAGAAGAAAAAAGAGTTTTGAGCAACAGACTGGAAGAGAAATCATCAGAACTAACCAAGATTTCCAACATGCAATTAGATACTTTGGGTAGAATGATGAATGCCAACTATGAGCTAAATGTCAAGGACATTGAGATAACAACATTGAAGTTGAAAAATGAGCAATTGAGCAATGACCTAAAAAGGGAAAAAGAACTTGCTAAAAGTTTCAATAAGCCAAGTGAAGCCATCAAATACTTTGAGCAATTATTGAGATCCCCTAGATCCAATAATGATACAACTGGATTGGGACACACAAGTACTGAAGAAGGAGAATCATCCAAAAGTGTTGAATAAAGGAGCAACAAAGGCAAGAACTTCAAGCTTGCTTGTCATAATCATGGTAAGAAAGGACATATTGCTAATGTGTACAAGAGAAAGACTATAGATTAGAATGTCAAACATAAGATCATGGTTCACTATCACAAGTGCAACAAACAAGATCATCAGGAACATGAATGTAGAACTAAGACCATGCGTACTCAAAGATTTGAAGGATATTGCTATAACTATCATAAGTATGGATATAGTGCTTTTGAGTGTAGATCCAAACCTATGTGGTCATCCAATAGGAAAATAAAGTTAAAGAACAATGGTAACTCTTATAACTGGGATTATAATATGAGCTATAGTTGTCATTATTGTTGAGAGTATGAACATGTTCCTAAGAATTGTATTAGAACACACTTTAGAGGTGACTACAAAAGGTGGTTGAGTCAAACCACATGTTTCAGTTGTTTGAATATTGGTCACATTAGTTGATATTATCCAACAAATTCAAAGGCACCAAGTTGGGAGCTCAATAAAGATAAAGGCAAAGGCAAGGAAGTTATTGAAAATGTCAGAAATGAAATGAACAAGACATGGAAGAAAAAGGAGGATTGTAGCAAATCAAGTGAAGAAGGGATCACTTCACCGAATGGGTCAGGTGATCACACCTCATCAATCTAAGCAATCAAAAGGTATGTGGGATTGATATTCAAAATTTATATCATACATTAGTTCCAAATAGATTTACTACTAAAAATATTACATAAGCATGAACAATGATATAATATGTTATTAGACATCAAATTAAATTCTTCAAGTTTTACATGTTACTACCAAGAATGAAAGGTTTCCTATGGGTGCTAAGTAAAAATGCTAGAGGATGCCAAACTAACATACTAGCTAGTTGATGTTGAGTTCATAATGGTTGTTGAATGAATAAAAATGCTAGTGGATGCCAAGTGAGCCTGAAATTAGTTGATGTCGAGCTTATAGCTATGTAAGCACTCAACATTAATTGCAATATTTCAAAAGGGTATTTGTTTGATTTCAACTCATTTTACATCATTTGAAAATCAAGAAAGAGTAAGAAGAGCAAGAGGCAATCTGGAAATCCATCAAAAGTGATTGTAGAAGATTTGACCAATAATTCAACACCATTTCATCAGATCTTGCAAGGTATTTATCAAGTGTTGGGTTACACTATTTTAAATTTTGAAAACCCTAGTTTCGCATAATGGCATGTAGTTTAAAGGGTGTAGAGGGTAAGGAGGTTTTGAATGTTCAATTGATTAGTAATGAAGTCAAATAACCAATTTTCAAAGCCATACCTGATATTACATACAAACAAGATCCCTCTAGAAACATGGAGATTAGGCAAGCATATGATAAAATTTGTGAGAGTGATGTGTTAAAGGAAGAATTCAAAACCATATAGAAGAAAGGGTTAGCTCATGCCCTAGATTTCTTGAATTTTTTCAAAACTAAATGGATTAGGATTGCATTGAGCAGGATACATGATAATTCACTTTGGTTAGACAATGGGCCTATCAAAATAACTAAAAGAATAATCCATTGGGTAATAGGGTATCTAACCCTAGATCAGCCTAAGACTCTGAGGAGGAATTCAAAAGAGGTTATTGAAAATAATACAAGAGCTAAATGGAATAAGAGAGGAATGATTATTGACACCATCATAGGTCCTCTAATTCACTATGTAGTAAGGGTAATTTCACACAAGTTTTACCAATCAAGCAGATTTAATAGTGTGCCAGTTATTCCAGTAGATGTTGGTTATAAGATTGTGAAATAGGATCACATGTATGATATTGCAGAACTACAATTACAACAGTTATTTGAGAACCTAGGTGCAATAAGGAATACAAAGAGTGCTTAGTGCAAATTTAGTTCTATCTTGATATGTATCTTATTTTATGTACAAAACACTTTTCCTACATTTGGCACTATGGCATGGAAAACAAAAAAATTAGTGGTAGTTCAAATTGGTGAGTTCATTGAACAATTGGGTGACAATTTTGAATCAGTAATGACAAGTTACTTTGAGGATTTTAAGCAATCTATGAAGAAAAGATTGAGAATTCTAGTATCTTTAGTGGAACAATATTATGATGATGTCTATTTCCTAGTTGATGTTGATTATACTTTTGTTCAAGTAGCAACCCCAAGGGTAAGATGGATGAGGCCTTTACAACTATTATAGCTTTACTTGCAAAAGAGATAGACAAAAATGCCAAGGCATTTGATAACTATGAGATGGAAAAATCTAAGATTACCATGGAACTCAAGACTGCCTCTGTCATAAAGAAGAAAGAAAATTTGGTGAAGAATCTGAAAGCTAATTTGGTTAAGGTTTCAAGTAGGAAGAAGATGAGGAAGAAGAGGAAGAAGAGGAAGAAGACATCTAGATAAAAGCACCACTTACACTAGCTCAAGGAATGGGAGAAGATCAGCCAAAAGAGGCATAAATTGTAGAAGGTGCCAAGGAAGAAGAAGTTGAGGAAGCACCTACTCCCACTGATCAAATAAAAGGAAAGGCTAAGGCCCAACTAGTGACAAGGCCCAAGAAGACTATCAAATCAAGCAAGCCGAATCCTACAGTACCCACCACAAGAGCTAGTGTACATGTCACTACACTAAAGGCTAAGGAGAAAGCCAAACCAATAGAGTAGGAAGGAGAAGCTCAGAAAAGGCCAAGGAGGAAATATGTGCACAAGCCAAATCTAATGAGAAGAGAATACAGTTAGATGACAATACCCAATTCAAAGTGGTGATCACAATCTACTATCAGATTTAGAAAACCTATGTGAAAATGTTAAGAATAGTGCAGATTTGTCAAGATTTACTCATGTTGATTTTGATAATCTTGGTAAAGTCAAAAATAATTAAGTGGAGGAAGCTATATATGCCATGATGGCAAATTTTAAGAAAGCCCCACTAGAAATTTCTAACTCTATGCCTAAAAGTTTATATGAGAGAGTTGAGCAAAAACGACACTATTGTTTGGACTTAGAGAAGAAAATAAGGAAGACATCACTTGCACAAGTCATGCCTAAAATCAATAAGGCATAAATTTCTAAGGCTATGAAGAAATATGTAGTTAGGTTTGTACCTAAATATAGAGCCTTCAACATATTGCAAAATAATATTGAAGATGTTATGAAGAAGTCCACACAGATGTGGAAAGTAACATATGGACTAGCAACAATAAAAGAAGGTGAACAAGAACCTATTGAGGTAAAAGATGATGAAGAAGATGATAATAGTGAAAATATTGTTGAGGGAGATATAGAAAAGAAAGTAGATGACCACGCAATAGCTGAGGCAAAGCAACAAGAAGAATAGAGTGTACAATATACACAATTGCCTAATGTCAACCCTCAACATGTAGCAAGTGTAAATACTTAAATAATTATAGTAAAGGATGTTTCTAATCTCAAACCTCAGACCATCAATCCCTGTATGGGGGAAGATCTGAAAAAGATACTTGATTAGTCTGCACTGGAGGAAAAATTATTTGATAATCCTATTTTACTAAGTGTAGATGAACTACAAAAAATAGTGACTAATTCAACAAGGGAAGATGTGAATACACAAGGACCACCTACTATCACCCCTCAAGTCACTAATGTACAACCTTTGGATAAAATCCCATAAGCCACATCCAATAAGTTAAATACACTTGGAAAGGACATAGTGGAAACTCAAGCCAACACTGAAGTACAGAGTCGAATAGGTCTGATAGACTTATTTGCACCTCTAGAAAAAGTACAAGGTGCATCACAAGGCATTGTGGAAAATAAGAACAAGCTTGAAGAGATGCAGTTGACACCAAAGGCGAAGGAGCAAGTAGCAATTCAAGCCCTAGAAACTCTACCAAAATCTGGCACTCCTACCAGTCACACTCTTCAGAAGTTGAGCATATATGCAACACCATTATAGATCTCAATATCAATTCCAAGCTCATCAAAAGTAGAAGAGGTAATTACATATGGAGATTTAAGCCTTGATGAAGAGATTGTTATGCCAAAGTATGATTTTTACACAATGACAATAGAGCAGATGGGTATATTACAAGAAGCCCTAACATGAAAGAAGCATTAGGAACTGCTTCAAAGGGAGCATAGATAGAAGCAAGCATTACTAGATATTAAAGACACCTTATTAGATGTGTTTAATCTTCCAACTCCAAATGAGACCAAACCACTAATTGAACAATTGACAAATATAGTGGAAAACGTTAGTGATGTAGACCTTGACACAAATGCAAAATTGTTAGAATGGTCTGAAAAGAAATTTCAGAATAAAGTTAATGAGAAAATATCAAGTGACATAGCTCTCACACAAGTTGCATTGGCAACTAACGTTGATGGTGTGAAGAAGGTACTTGAGAACATTTTATCACTATAAATAAAACTATGCAATCCAACACTCTTCACACAATAGACACAAAATCACATTTTGATCTTGGAAGGTTAAATAAGTTCATCAGGTGCAAAATTTCCTATAACTCCAACTCAAACTAAAAAAAATTTCATAGCTTTATTGCAAGCACAGAGTCAGTTAGTAGCATTATCTATAGATGAAGCCAATATAAGGGCCAAAGTAATTAGCATCCAAGAAACATTGACCCCACACATGGAGAATTTGCACAAGGAATTAGGTTATGCTAAAACTCTTATGAAGATAGACCCTAATCTTTCAAAATTAGATGACCTAGTCCACCTTGCTACCAAGCTGGCCATCCAAATTAAGTCTTTGGATGTAGCATGTGAAAATTGGGATGCAACTCTCAAGATTATACTAGAGGTCCATAAATCTTTTCTAGAAAAACACACTATTAGTGTATAGACCATTGACATAAGTGTCAAAAAGGGGGACAAATAAAGAAAAGGGGGAGATAGAGAAAATGGGGAGATTGAGAGAAAAAATACACAAAGTGGGAGCAAGTAAAGAACATCATAGCAAGCATGAAATGAAAGAGAAAAGTTAGATAAAAACATATTAGTTGAGGCATATCTACTCAGTAGGAGTACGTAATTTTGAGTACTGTAATAGACCTATCAACTCAAGGGGAGTTATCTAATTTTGAGGTATAAGTGTTCTTGCAAAATTTTGACATTTTGAAATTTTGTACATTAGCCAAATAAGAGATATGTTATCCTCGTAAGGATAAGCATATTAATGCATGACCAAGTGTTTTTGCCACCCATGTTAAAGGGGGAGATTGTTGATATCAGATTGGTTTTGACTAATGACTGTTTACACACTTAAGTCATTTACTTACTTCATGCCAAACAAGTAGTACATGTCAAGCATAACATGTATATGATAGAGCATGCCAAGTCCACAGTGAGTGCCGAGCCACTCATGTGTCAAGTCACTCAAGTGTTGAGTAGACAATGTATGTTGAGTGATATAGGAGCTACGTAAGTAGTGCATGTCAAGTCATTCAGATGCCAAGTCATAGTATAGAATATAGTATATGCCAAGCATCAGAGACTTTAGATGCCAAGTAAGGGAATTTTTCATAGTTGTTTTTAATGGCACAAACTACTATGTAAACTATTTTTAAGCCAACTTAAAGATTGAATTACGATATTTTGGAGATAAGGATGAATCTTAAGTTAGAATCCCTACGAATTACATGTAGCCAATCAGGTAAAGGGAAGGTTTAAGTGGCAAAATGGATGAGTCATGGTCATTGATTCATATCTAACCCTAAGTTACCAAGGTCTTCTTAAAGAAGAAAAACCCTAAACTTTCTAAGGTGTCTAGAAAGAGTAAAGAGAGAAGTTTGCATGTGCAAACAAAGCATTCATGGTGACCAAGGTATTGTGAATTGAAATTGCATTGCAGAATTAGTTAAATGAGACCAGAGGAAGGGAATAACATATAGTAGAGAGACATCTGATCAAGAAGGATCAAAAGTACATTAGTTTAGAGGTGATTTGTCATCAATCAACCAAGTGCTAACCATAGATCAATACTGAGTCATTCTAGTAGGTGAATCAATTAAACTTCCTAATAGAGTATTCTTAATAGTCTATATCGAAATCCTTTAACAAGGTGCTTACTTAATTGTGAGTTAAAGTCCTTTAGCAAGGCACACTTCTAACAAGGTGTTGAAATCCTTTAATAGGGTGAGACCTAATAGTATTTGTAAGATTTTAATAGGGTAGACCTTTCACAGGGTAGATCATGTCTCATGATTAAACATTGTAACCGTAATTAGATACACTTTATTGTTGGAGTAGTGAAGATTTGTGGGTGTCATCCCCATCCTAATTTTGCCTTCTCATTGGAGGGTTTCTAGGTAATCATATCTAGTGTCATACATGTGTGAATGCTTACTCACTTTACATGATTTAGATGTACATGTTTTACATGGTATTTTAGTTTACTCAATGAATGTATGTGATGGATGTGTGGTGAATGTTTCTATGGGTCAAAGTTTAAACTACTGATTCACCACCCCCCCACCCCTCGCCTTCTCAGAAGTTTACTTTTCCTATTGTAATTCCAACAACTAACGTCAAACATATTCTATCAAATGGAGTGGTTGATTTCACTCATTGGGACAAAATGGATTTTCTAACAATGATGAGTGGTATCTTTTAAACCATATATGAATTGGCAATTCATGAATTACTTGATGCAGAACAAGCATTTTTTCCTCTTTATAAATGCATACAATATATTGTATTTGCTACCAAAAAGATAAATATTAGGAATAAATTTTCTCTAATAGAAAATGAAGCAAACAATAGATAGATGTTTAATCATTTATTCATCCAATGGGGTGATCAATATATACAGAGGATTAATAGTTATGGTAATCGATTACAATGTAACTATATAGTAACTATCTTAGAGTTTTAATGTATTAACACTAAAAAGGTTGAATTAGGTTCCTTTTTATTATTAGATGTTTTTTTAACTCTATTATTCCTATTTTATTGTGATCCTCTCCTATCTAAAAGGACTAGTGTTTTTCATGGGAGTTATGGAATAGCTCACTGGATTCATTAGCTAAGAACTTGACATTGATCAAGTAACAATGCTCTAAAAAATTATCTCAAATTTGGGGATGCTTTCAAAACTCTATGATCCTTCTCTCTTTAAAGGTTTTTTTTCTTCCTGGTTAGTTCAATTTTCTTCACTTTTGTGTTAATGGATTTTAAGATTACAAGAGCCCTCTTAAAATATATTGTTCTAGTAAGGGGATCATGTAAAAGCCTATGGGTTATATTTAAGGTCTAGGGAAACTTTTAAATCTATTTTCTTTGATTTATGCTAATTTATCATATATTATCATAGCTTGATCTTGCATGATATTATCCTAATTTCTTTTTATTTGAACATTTTATTTTATAAGCTTCTATATATTTCATGCATGTATTTTTTCATGTTTTATTTTATATCCTCTCATATTCAATTTATAAATTATTTTATGGTCCTTTAAAACTTACTTTTCCCTTATCAAAGATATATTCTATCTTCACTACTTGTTTCTCAACTTATGACCTCAAAAATTTATTGTTGATGAAAATGAGCTTATAGGTCGAGTGGATTACTATAGTTTTAGAAATGTTAATGAAACATGCTATACAAAATAAAATTAGAAAATTTTATTTAAAAGTATTAATTTTACGATGTGTTCTACATCATTAGTTTATATAGAGACAAAAGTTTGTTTTACACTAAACCAAGAAACAAAACTATATCCTATTAGAAATATCCTACTATTAGTACTCCACCATGCCAACTACCTTCCCAAATTTTGTCTTTGAAATCCTCACCAATTAGGAACCATATCAAAAAATTCAATGAAATCTTTTCAATTTTTTAAATATTCTCTTCACTAATTCTACATTTTTTTCCTTAGGGACTTCTTGAAGTAGTGCAGTAATCATGACTACATGCACAGTGTCTAGTCTTAAGGCTATCAAAGAAATGAAATTTTGTATCGTAGATTTTAAGATAACTTGAATATATTTTGGAGAGTCATTATAAATACATATAGTATACCCTATGATCATAGGTGTGCTTGTTGCATCACATTTCTTTCTATTAAAACTTTTTAAAAAGAATTAATATATTTCATTTGTGAAATAATAGTTTGATCACTAAATCAACAAAATTTTAACCCTAATTTAATAAATAACTTTTGTTAAATATCAACATTTCAAACTCTTTTTTCATCCTTTGAGGAAAATATTAGCACCTATTAGCTTTACTATATCCAAAGATGATATCATCAATATATACAATAACAATCTATTAATGATTATCACTAATATGTTTAAGCACAAATTATTTTCTAGTTTGCCTCTTTCTATTTTTTAACCAAATTAAATTCTTTGTTTCAATTTTTTTTGAAGACCTATTCGATAACAATAACATTATTTTTGGGATTTTTTGACAAGTTTTTAGGTTTCACTATTCTATGATTAATCTAACTCATCCTCTATAACTATTACACAATTTGTGTCTTGGTTATCTTCCATGAAATATTTTTCTTAAATCATAGAAAATAAAGTTATTTTATTTAGTATGGTTTCCAATCTTCTTATTATATTCATTTTTGTTAGTGTGTAACTAATAACTGTGTCTACAAGATGATTTAGTTAAATAAACATTGATCTTTGGCTAGGTACATTTGTTGGTGTGATAGGATTATAAATTTTAGCTTCATTTTCTTTATTATCTTTTTAATTCTCTTCAACTTGAAGAGATAATTATTTATTTTTATTTTTATGATATATATTATCATCAATATCATTACGTTTATTTTACTCTATGAATCCTAATATTATAACACCCACTTGCTTTGTTTATTGAAGAATAGTAAAGATATATTATTTTACTAGATCTATCATCCAAATTCCTAATTTGTTTTCAATTCTTCTAATTTACCACTTGGTATCAAATAATATGAATTGAATTACCATATAATATCTTACCTCTAGAATTTCATATAGATTCATAACATTATTGACTCTAATTTTGTTAGATCGACCTCTTAATGATAGTGTTTGCATGTGTATATGTGGGATCACTGTAGTGATTACCCCTAAAAAACCTATTATTGTAATACATACATTTGATACATACTATCTATGGGGACCTTGAAATGTATTTAGTCACATGGGAACTACATGGAAGATAGGTAATATTATTCATTATTTAAGGATCGGCTCTAGGTAAACATACTTCAATTGATATTTTGGTCATCTTTTTTCCTTATTGAGAGTTTCATTATTGATTACATAGTTCTAAGAGAGACATTTCAAATATTATAGTATAATGAACATTCACCTTGACAATTTTTAATTATATATTTTTTATCCCCAAAATAACCTTAGAATTTTCTTAGTAAGCCCAAGATGGAAGATAAATATAACCTAATAGTTGGAGATATCTCCATTGAATGGGTCACTTTGCTTTATACTTTAGAAGTTCAAATCACTATATGATATAGTTTGATTTTCAAAGGTATTATTTTAACCAAAAGGTAGAAAAAGAAAAATATCATTTGCACATAGTTGTGAAATAGACTCAAAACTAATTTATAGTGTAGATTGAAAGGGGGAGGATAAAATAACATAAATTAAATTAAATTTCACAACATTTGAAATAGAAAGAGACTGGACAATTTCAACCTAAAATTAATAAGCACATTATAACTTCCACATTTAGAAGGAGAAATAAAAATGTAAAATATAGCTAACAAGATTGAGAACTAGTAGAAACTCCTTTATATAGGTAACCTAGATATAGGAAAAATGTGAAAAAATGTATTATTGCACCTCAATTTCCCATTAGAAGAAGATATATTCCTTTGAAAATAATAGAGTCATTAGAAAAATGACTCTAAGAAGGATTTACTACCAAGCCATGTCAATGTTCAAGAGTGAGGTACAATAAAACATGATTAAGATGATTAGAAGGTCTTCACATAAAAATAAGAATATCATCAATGTATGGAAATATTAATTTAGTCTCTTGACAAAATATGATACCCACATGTTTTGATTAAGTAAAATTAGGTTTTGAAAGACCCAAAACCGTTTGCATAGTATCAGACAAAAAAAGCTTAGAAAGCCCACAAGGAACTGTGCATCAACACCAAAAAAAAAAAAAACTAAGACAAGAAGCCTTAATAAAAAAAATAGCAAAAAATAGCAAAAAGATAGCAAAAAGACAACACCAGGATAGCTACAAAGTCTTTATTAAATCAACAACCTGATCTGCAAGGATATTCATATTCACAATAGAGGCTTTCAACTCATCAATTTATTTGTCTTCCATAACCTCTATCTTCTTTGAATTAGCCTTGGTACATTTAGTGGGGCCTTGATCCTATTGCATGTCCATGAGAGCTTAAATTCTCCCCTATTCTAGTTTGTCCAATAGATTTTTAACGTTATCCACCATAGTCTTTAAGATGGAGAAACTCTAGTCTACAAGTTTTTTAACTGCATTCTCTATGTTGTCAACTTTGTTTCCTGTGACATCTTCCTTTTTCTACATATCCTTCACCATTTTTTCCATAGCTCTATTCTTCACTTCAAGCACTGGGATTCTCTTCATTAAATTCTTGACTTCTTCCACATTTCCAATAAAATCAGAAAGTCTATCCAAATGTTGACCAAAAGTCCTCTCACCTCTGGTAGTCTTACTTAGTTGATCAAAATCTCTCCTAATCTCCTGCATATTTTCCTTCATACTACTAATATCATCCTGTTTTCCAATGAGTCCCTTCATATACCCCTTTTTATCATAGTCCTTGCTTTGATTTAGGCTTTTCTCATCCATATCCATGTCTTTTTCAGTATCTACCGCCTTGATGCCTATGTCTTCAGCCTTCCCTTGAGATATCACTTTCTTACCTCTCAACTCTTTTTTTTTATCAAATGCACATCATTAGAGGGAATTTTCATAACTTGGTCAATCTTCTTCACCTTGGTTCTAGTAATAATACTAGTTTTGCCTTTGGTTTTCTTCCCTATAACCTCCTAAAGATCCTCATCAGATTCTATCTCTATATCATAATCCACCTCCTTATTCTTCCTTTTCTTAGTAGATGAGCTCCTAGGTGAAAGATTTTTCCTCTTCTTGTCAACCATCTCGTCTTCTTCCTCCTTCATTTCCTTTTCATAAACCTCATCATGATCACTCCCCCTAGTATCACACTCCAGGGTTTTTTTTATTGATATAGGGTTTGTCCATTTTTTTCTCTTTAAGAAGATTCATGATCAACACCATCAAACCCTCATGGAAAGCATGATCCCTATCAGGGTCATTCTGGATAGCTAAAATGGTATTATCCAATGACTGCCTTAAGTAGAAAGGGAAATTAATTCTAAACCTATGCTTAAAATGATTTACCAGCATAAAATGGTGCCCAAAAATCTTAGTAAAATGACCATCAAGGGTTAGGTATTGAATCAAAACAAACATAATAAACCTCCAAGTTCTGGAAATGGAATGAGGGCTAAAATATGAGTTTCCACTTTTGACCAACCTATTTCTCTCCTTGGTCATCTCTACAAACTCATCAAAAACATGATTAGATAGCTTCCTATCTCTGTAGAAGTTGATCCCATCCATATTAAGACTGGTGGCTTCAGCTATAATGTCCTTCATGACTTCCATTCTCTAATTTCCCACCAAGATATTGTCATTCTTCAAATTCTTGATAAATTGGTAGGTTTTAGACGAATTACTACCTTTTATCTTCTTCTTCATGATACTTGCATGTTGTTGAAGTATGATTGGAGTACTTTTTATAATAAGTAGAAGCATAATTCATTTATGATGTCCTCTAAGTGAAAATGTTTTTATTATATTGATCATCAAAATGAACAAATGTCGACAAATATTTACGAGTGTAGGTTAAGGGTCATGTTATATAACTACATGGCTCATAGGTTGATTGTAAGGGCTGTTAGGAAAATTATTGGTGAAGAGTTTTTGAGAGTGGATGAATGGCCTAAGTCAAATGTGGATATTATTGTAGTATTTATCTTCACAATATTGCATGTGGGTGGGGATAAAAGAGCCATATTATAATTATGTAAGAGGTTGTTTAAGGCTCCTCTAGTGATAGAGTTCAGAGTAATCCTTGATAAAATTAATGAAAATCTATGTATCCTAAAGAACAGTGAATTTGGAGTGGTGGACAAAGTTCTGGATGTGAAGCATGTCCTGATAATTGAGAACCAAGATGCTTTCAACTTGAGTATGCACTCAATTTGCTTAAATTGGTGGTTTTTCCTTGATAATTTTATTATATGTAACCCCCATGAATGGCATGGAATATCCTAGTTCCTTCTTTTTTACCATATGGAGGATAGTGAATATGAAATCAATTTCTCACATTAGGAACGATGTTGATAGTTACAAGTATCTCTCTTTTTGGTTTAATCGAACTATCTTTATAAATTGTTGTTCAAGGCTTTTTATGTTTCTAATACTTTGGTTGATGTTAATGTATACATTTATTAATCTAACTCTCTAATTATTATTGATAATTTAAATTACCATTTCACACTCTCTTAGTTCAATGCAACCATCTTTAGTTTGCAGTATTGTCAAGCCTTGAATGATAATAAAGTAGAATTTATTGTTTGGATTTTTTGGTTTGGATAATATAACATATCAAACATTCAAACATATGGTACCATATAGGATTTCAAATACTTATTAGGTCCACTTAGTTAAGATATTTTATCTACTACAATTGTAAGAAAATAAGACTAACATTATCTACTAGATTTTAGAACTACCTTGCTTATTTAGATCTCTACTTATCTCTATATCTTTCTACTAATCCCCTTTTGACCTGTATTTATACACTCACAATTAATACTTCCTCCACTTGATCTTCATAATATTTTTCTATTGGGTTCAACATTTGTCTTCTTCTTCTTCTTCTTCAACACAAAACATCTTGTTCATCCCTTAATTAGAAAACAGTTTCTATTCTAGAATCTTCAAGATTTTAGAAATGAATTATAATCATTAGATATTTACCAATTTTAGAATTAATGAATCTAGATGCTTGGTAAATATAATATTGCCTTAAATTTTGTGTTCAATTTCAAAATTTTGAATCTCCTTCATTAGGTCTTATTTGAACTACTTCAACTATTGATTTCACAGCTAAGTTTTTCCTTATCCTTGAAGTATCTCAAAAAGTCTTAATTTTCTCCAATTTTCGGCCTTAGATTAAATATTTTCACAACTTATTCATCATTTTCATGCTTGATAAATACTACAACTTTCTCGGCCAATACTTGACTTGGTTAATATTAAAATTATTCAGTTAACACTAAACTTCATTACTTCTTTTCCAAATGGTCGATGACAACTATAGTAGCTTGATTAAAATTGTACACCTTCATTCACAATGTTCTTGAACATAAATGATATTATACACTATATTATTTGATTAAGTGTAAAATAATCAAACCAACCTTATACTATCAAATTCTAACTCATTCAAGTGTCCATTTAATACCATACACAAGTATGAATACTCTGACTCATCATACTTTCCTCAAATCCTCTTTATCAATCAAATGATATGGAATCCTATTGAATTAGCATAAATCCAACCAATTAAGGCTTTCCATAAATGACAACATAAGAATTTGTATGATTCTTTCACATGTATTAACAACATTATTAGTTGGGGTTAAGAAATTACATATGATAGACATAATCAATTCTTGTGTTATCTTGGAGGACTTCATAAAGAAAATTGGGGACCAAGTTACAATTTAGTAGTACCTATTATACTAAAATTGATGGGAAAATAGAGGTAGTCAATCAAATATTTTCAAGTTTATCACAATGCATTGTTGCTAAGAAGCCAAAATAGTTGAACTTAGCACTACCCTAGGGAGAATTTTTTATAATAGTTCTTTTAATAGATCAAAAATAAAATCTTCTTTTCATATTTAATATGGTAGGAAGATTCAAGGTGTTCTAGATATCATGCCACTACTATTAGGAGACACAATTAGTGATGATGGAGTAGCTTTTGTTGAACACCTTCACCAACTCCAACAAGATGTCATGACAAAACTTATAGCACAATAATGAGAGTTATGAGATTATTGTAGGTGCTGGTAAAAGACAACATATATTTTTTGAATGTGACTTGGTGATGGTTTACTTGAGACATGAGACGTTCCCTACTAGCATATCCTAAGTTGAAGTACAAATAGATTGGCCCTTAAAATATCATCAATATAATTAATGATAATACTTACGAGGTTAGATTACAAAACAATATAGACATCTCTCATGTGTTTAAAGTTTCTCATTTGTATTCATTCCATAGATATATTTTTGTGTGGAGTAGATAATTGAAAATCAGTGGAACGACAACATCACTTCCTAATAAGAAGTAAAAGATTGTTAGAATTCTAGACAAACAAAGTACATCCATAAGGCATGGTTAGTACAAAAGATATTTGATAGAGTGGAATAGGTTACTAAGAAAAGAGAGTACGTGGTTATATAAGTGATAAATGATGTATTTGGATCCAATAAAGTTGTACCAATTCACAAACAGTGACTTGCAAGAGACGTATTTCTTTCAACGAGGCAAGGATGATGCTAGGACTTCTTGGGGTAATAAATTTTGACTTGGATGTGGTTTTCTATTGAAAATTTTATGGTGGCTTCATTAAGATAAACTTAGACCCTTAAATTTAGCATTACATTTTTTTTTTCTTTCCTTTTTATTTTTCTTTCTTGTAATAACTTTGAATGGGCATCTCAAAATTAAACACTTAGTTGGATGTTTTACTTATCATGGTTTAAGGAAAGTTTAAGTTAATTTTCATCTTTCTAGGAGTTATTTTTCAAGGTTACCAAAAATGACAAATTTCAATAATTGTAAAAATTTGCCAAAAAGGGTAAGTTTCTATTTATTTTTAATTTTAGATATTTTCTAGTTACTTAAGAAGTTTTTAAACATTGTAGATGGATGATTGGTGAATGGAAAATAAGTGAATTAAATTAAATGTTTGTATTTCATCTATGTTTTTATATCTGGTTTCATGCTAAAGAATGCATTACTTTGTATAGATACCTTGGTATTGCATCAATTTTACAATTGAGTACAAGGAACCATGAAAAATCTTATCTTGTTAATTCATGTATCTCATGGAATTCAATGCAAAAAATAAAATTATAATCTCATATCCCTTGGATTCAAGAAAAAATGTAGAAAATAACATAAGATTCTAAAAGAAAAAAGGGAACACTTTAAAATATGAATATAAACTACATATAATGAAAGATGAGAATATGAACCTATTAAAAATATATTATGTAGTTAGTTACCATGATATGTGCTATGAAAACTAGTTGCCAACACATCGCACACTAGCTTAAAATTTTACTTTTCTAGAAAGAATTATTCATATTAGTTTATAAAAGTATGTTTAGTGACGATTCTTCCTACTGTATAAATAAAATTTATTTTAATTTTTACATCATCTAAAATTTCACATTGAGTTAAGATCTAATTTAATTTCATAGTAACATGAAATTAAATGTACAACATTTCACTTGGAGATAAAAAAATAATTTTAATATCTTAACTCCATGTTTATAATTTCTAAATGTAGTATTTTAATATTTAGGTATTTATGTTATATACAACATAAAATAAGTAATATATTAATTATTTAATATGTCTATTTTTAATAATATATATTATATAAAAATGAAAGTTTATTATTTTAAAATTTCATTATGTCAAATAAATATATGATTTAAAATTTTCTTTTTATTTCTCTGTTAGAGAGAGAAAGAGAGAGTTTGAGAGATATAATTTTATAATAGAGAGAGAGGGTGAGGGGGACAGATAGACACAAATTATTATAAGAAGTAGGTATAGATAAATAGAGATGGAGAAAGGGATAGAGAAATGAAGGGAGAGAGAGGAAGATAATAAAGAAGAGGGATGAGAGAGGAAGATATAGCTAAACGTATTTAGAGGAAGAGTGTGTGAGCTACTTTTGAATGGATTGATTCATTGACAAAGTGATTATGCGACATGTTCATTGATATTTCCCTATGTGTTCTTATTTCTATCACTAAGTTTGTATACAACAATAACAATACAATGATGTACTATGAATTGTCTAGCATTAGTACCAATAATTTTCTAATAATCATCTTCATAGCCAAAAATTTAATTTTTGATTTCAAAAAATGGTCTAAAATTTAGTAAAAATGACCTTCCACACTTCTTCAACATACCCATTACATACATAGATGTATTTCCTAATTTATATCACATTCAACCCACTTCAATAACCTTTCCTCCATTTGATAGAAAGCTAACAATTTATTTTATTAGAAAATTTCATTTGCTTGATATTTGTATTTAGAACTAAGTTCATATTATATCTCAATCAATTCTATTAGAATTTCTACAATTATAGTGCATGTAGAATCATGTGATGATCAATGAACATAATAAGAAAGCCAAATATCATTTTTAAAATATCTATAATATCTATCTTCTGCTTGGGTTTAACGATAGAAGCATGAGAAATAGTCATGATGTCAAACACAATAGAGCTAGCCCCACATGCATAAAATGACACACATACTTAGCCAAATGAATATGATGGATCATGTTGTTACAAGCTAGAGTTGTCGTTGCACCAAAAGATTGACCTTTTAATGCTTGATACAACCGCTAGACTTATAGAATAGAGGAGGTGGTTAAGTCATGTCAAAAATCTTGAAGGGGAAGGTTGGCGGTTAGTCCAACAATTTCCCCCTCAGTGTTACTTGAGGAGATTCGAACCTGTGACCAAGCTCTAATACCCCTTGTTACAACCTAGAGTTTTCGTTGCACCAAAAGATCAACCTTTTAATGCTCGATACAACCACTAGAATTATAGAACATAGGAGGTGGTTAATCCATGTCATGAATCCTAAAGGGGAAGGCTAGTGGTTAGTCCAACACATGCAACATATCAAATTGTGAAAACTCATTTACAATTTATTTATGTGGATCTACAAACTTTTTAATCCTAAGTAGAATTTACCAACTAATGAAATATTCTACTTTATTTTGACAATTTAATTTGAATTCAAAAATAAAAGATTTAAAGAGTCAGACATTTTTCCTATTAGATTACATTTTGTCTCTTTTTTTAGTTATTATCTATATGTCAAGAACTTTTCATTTGTCATTTCTTCCTCTAGAGATGTTCATGGGTTTAATTTCACTTAATAAATTGAATTATGATATTGTTATTTCACAACATTCTAAATATTCTCAACCAATTCAAGAACCATGATATTATTTCTTGTCTATACCTTATTTTGTATTCCATGGAAGATTGTGTCTTTAAGGCTAGGAAAAAGAAGAGGACGACAATCTCTTTTATATCATCCACTAGGGTTTCATGCACAAACTTTACAAACACCACCTTGCCTTAAACCTACCACTTCTGGTCAACCTGTTCACTATTATTACTCTCGAAATATCTATGGACCCTAGCCCTATCTCAAGCCATAAAAAATGCAAAAGAAATCCTCATTTTGAGGTGAAAATAAGCCTTATTCTGCCTAATATGGGCATGAGGAGGAGCAACCAAATTGCTCAGAGAGCTAGTAAATGAATCCAAATTAAAAAATTCAAGTCCCCCACTAAACAAAACTTTAGCTCTAAGTCTATCAAGAGTGATAAAAGGCCCACCAAGAGGAAGAGGGCACACCAAGACATTGGAAAGAAGACAGTCTTTAGCCCGCCTAGTCCCTCACACATCTCGAACACCCTAGAAGTCATTTCATCCCCAACTAGAAGGGGGAGGACATCGCCTCCCCCATGAAAGGAACTCCCAAAGGTGGGGGGAAGAAAGAGAAACATAGCCATGGATAGTGCCAAAGAAAGGCTCAACTAGAGAGGATGGAGCACTTGATGAAGGAGCTGGTGGATAACCACATTGGCATTTGTTAAAAATTTAACACCTTGGTGGAATTCTCCATGAATGGCATTCATTCTATTGCCACCACTCTCTATTTCCTATAGGTGAACAAGGATGAGAAGGATTTCGGCAAGGAAAGCCAAACTACACACTCCATTTACAATTTCTTGGCAGAGGATGGCTAAAGATGCTCCTTGATAAACCCATCAAAGAGTAGGGGGTGGACTTAAACAAGGAGGAGCGTGAGCAAAAGAAGAACAAGGAATGGGGAAAGAAAGTGGGCAACTAGCCCTAGTTCTAGTTTTTTTTGGTTTTTATGTTTTAGGTCCCACTAAACTCGGTGCCCTATGCAGATTTTGTATGTATGTATATGATCAAGTACTAAACTAATAGAAGCAATATGTCTCCTTGGTACTGGTATATTTTTCTATTTTATATGATGGTTAGAAATAAGACTGATGGTAAGGATTGCTTTGTTTTGGAGCTTGTCTTTATTTGGTTTTTGAAGTATAAAATTGACATCAATTAGATAGGTGGGAGGTAACCTCCAGCTGATTCTTCAACCTTTTTGTACTCCGGGGTCAGCCCCCCTTTCTTGACTACTATCTAATACTTCAAAAACATTCTAAATATTAACATAAAATGAAGGCCACCTTGATAACAAAAGTGATGAGAAGAAATGCACAATTGAGAAAGGAAGGTTGAGATAAATAAATAAGAAGACTATTGGAATAGTAGATATTTACTTAGAACTATACTGATCAAAAGAAAATCTAAATCATTGATCTATCAAAAAGTGAATTTTAGACTATACATTAACAATTGATTTATAGACTAAAAGTATTAAATAGTCAAAGCTGACTAATTATTTCTTGATCCATTTGTTTAGGAATCACCATGAAACTTCAATCATAGAGCACTCCATGCAGAAACTGTGAACAATGGCGTTCCTTTCAACTTTAAAATAATGGCATGTCCATCAGCATCCAGAGTATAATGTTCTCTGGAAGCACACTCTTGTACGAACAATTCAGCCTGATACATAGCTCGAAACTTGAAGCTCTTTTCGCTGAACCCTGCTTGGTTAAAGAAATGCCTCCATACATCAGTTCCAACATGCCTAACAAACCTCTCCTTCCCACCATAGACTATCATATTCCTTATGCTACTTCCAGCGAAATATTCTTCATGTCTCATCCTTCTAATACCACTTTTGTTCGTCATGCTAACATCCACCATATCAAAATATGCCATGTAATAGAAAAACATTCACCATGATGCTCGGCCTCAGTTTCCTTATAGCGCTTAATAGATTTTCAACAATAACATGGTCGTATAACAAAGTTCTCAGAACAAATGGAGCATGAACTACCAACGCCTCGCCAGATTCAACGATGAACATATGTATAAATTTCACGTTTACTTTGATGTTGTAATATCATCAAATGCAACAAGATATATGCAAACTTTGCGTTGTTCTTGATGTCAGAATCTCGTAAATACGACGATGTATATGCAAATTTGGCGTTAATGTTGACGTCATAATCTCACCCAATACAAGGAGATGCGTACAAGTTCGGTGTGATGTTTCATGTACTCGTTACACACAAAGTAAAACCAGAAACATACAAATTTAACAATTTAAAATTATATATAAATTATATTAATTTAAACATAAATAAATATTATTTTATTTTATTTTTAACCAATTATACATTCATATATATCTTTATTCTAATACCAAAATAGTAAATTATTAGTAATTAAAAAAATATTTATTGTAAAATATAAAGAAGTTAATAGAGTAGAGAGCATTTATAATAATTAAATAATAATTTTTAATTAGAAATTGACAATGTTATGTTCAATTATTTTATTTATATTTATGTTATAGATAATTTGCTATGTTTATTAAAGTCATTTATGAAATGTAAGTATTTTAAATGAAGATTCAATAAAAGTTTTTAAATAATAATTTATAAATTTATGTTGATAAAGTTATGCTTATCAATTATTTTGTTTATATGTATGTTGATAAATGACTTTCAAATTCTAATTTATGAAACATTTTATGTGTATTATTTAAATTCTATTTAAATATTATATTTAAAAATATAAATTTAAACATTACTTTTGTTTTTAAACTATTAATCTGTATTTAATAAAATAATAATAAAAATAATAATAATAATAAAGATTTGAAAATTTACAATTTATTATATATAAATATATTTCTAAAAATTATTTGCTAATTTTCTTTTTCATTATTTATTTTAAAAGGTTTATTAAATTTAGAGTTAGATTTCACTTCATTCCTTTTCATAAACTCGATCGTTGTTATAAAATAAAATGAATTTATTCCCTGCATTCATGTGTGCATTTCTAGATGGAGACGGAGGCAGAGACAGAGTAAGTAACGGCACTGCATATATTCAACTATTTAGCCAGTGGTCTATTTCACTGATTTTCGTACTGAATGCAACTGATACGACCTTTCCACAAGGAAAACATTGAGAAGCTTGGGCCCTCATTGCCATTTTAAATAGGAAAAGATAGGAAAAGATTTGGTTAAATTTGTATGTTTCTGGTTTTACTTTGTGTGTAACGAGTACATTAAAGATCATGCCAAACTTGTACGCATCTCCTTGTATTAGGGGATATTACGACGTCAACATTAACGCCAAATTTGCATATACATCGTTGTATTTACGAGATTTTGACATCAATAACAACGCAAAGTTTGCATATATCTCGTTGCATTTGATGATATTATGACATCAAAGTAAACACGAAATTTATACATATGTTCACTGTTGAATCTGGCCAGGGATTGGCAGTTCATGCTCCATTTGTTCTGAGTCACAATCATGTCCATCATAACCACATAAAAAGTAGTATGTTTTTATCAAATTTTCTGAATCTTTATTTTATGTCATTAAGATAATTTTATAATTTAAATTGTAAACTTAAAAGCTAGCTTAAATGGTCTTTATGTTTTTTATATATTTTAAATTTTATATTATTTTATGAGATAATATTAGAGGTTAAGATTTTAAAATTTAATTTATTTATTTTATGTTATTTTAAGAAATAGTTTTTATGTTTAAAATTTTAATAAATAAATAATATAAAAAATAAATTTATTATTTAATTTTACTTATTTACATTCTAATTTTTAAAGTATATTTTTAGAAATTATAATATTTCTTATTTCAACATCAATATATTGAGAAATATAATATATATTTAACATTTAAAATTTTATTAGGAAAATATATTTTTTCAAGTATTTTGATGACAATATGTAATTATGTGTGAGTATTTAAATTTGAATTTTTTTAACATTTATGTATATATTGATGAATTTAATCTTATTGAAAATTTAAATTTATATAATGAAAATTTTTAATTTCTATATTTTTATTAAATTAATTGGATTTGTTATATCTAGTTATATCAATGAATGACTTAGATATATAGTGAAGTTATTGTTTGATATATGAATGACTAGTTATTAAAATAACAAATATATGTATTGGATTAGAAATTAATGTTCAACAATTTTAAAATTGTAACTATCATTTGATATATATCATTTTTTTAATGGATAAATTAAGGTAAATATTTGTTTTATAGAATTATAAATGTATGCATAAGTACAGATTAATATATGAATGTAAAAAGACAAATAGATGTGTTAATTAGAAACTAAATTAAATTATTTTAAAAATAATGCATAATCATAAATTGAAATAATTAATTGAATATATTGATTTTTTTATTTTTTGAAGATATGATACTTTTACAATTCATAGTTAATTATTCTAGAATAGAATTTAGAAAAAGTAATTTAATCATTTTTTAAATACATAAAATAAAAATATATTTTCTTAATCTTTCACTAAAAATTTTTATATAAAAAATAAATATAAATAAATAAAAGAATTAAACTTTAAAATTATCTTTAATTATATCATGTATGTAAATAAATTACTTTAAAATAATGACAAACTTATAGATTTATCTAACTTAAATTAAAAACCTAATATTCACTATTTCCCTAAAATAATATATCTGCTTACAGATTCAAAATTCGCATGCAATTCAAAATTCACATGTAGTTTGATTGGACATCACAAGTACTGTCAATTTTTCTGCAGAGAGTAGTCACATAATATTATGGCATGTATGGTCATAATAAAAGCATAGCCTAATCTGGTGCAAATATGTTGAACTATAGTTGGTGTTGAAGTTTAGGCCTTCAAAGCACATTCAAAGAGTTGACCCTTTCAAGTTGCCGATGTGGGGCTGAGCCATAACCCGCCTGTTTAGCATTCACTATTTAAGAAGAAAAAATTATTTTAACTATGGGACATTCTATGGCTTTCATCAAACCAAATCTTTTCCAATCTTTTCCTATTTATAATGACAATGAGGGCCCAAGCTTCTTAATGTTTTCCTCCTGAAAAGGTCATGCCAATTGTACTCAGTCAGGAAATAAGTGAAATTAGTCCTATTGTCCTTAAAAGAAGCACATTCAATGAAACAGTGGTGCTCATTTAAGGAAACTATAGACTATGGACCATAGGGTGATGCAAAAAAATGACATGTCCATTCATGTACCTTTTATGCCATAACATGGCATCCATAGAGTCCAAGATTTGAAGTTTTAAATATAGAGCCTTATTTAAATGTATAGCAACATTTATTTTATGAAGTGGAATAGGAACATAGGGATATTTTTTAAATTTTTTTATTTATCTATGTAATTTTTATTTTTTAAAAATGCATGAATTTTAAATTCAATGTTAATAATTATTAAATTTTATTTTTTTTCTTATATAAAGGAAAATAAATTATGCAATTAGTAATATATATGTACACATATATTATCAATTTAGTTACATTAATATTAAATTAATATAAATTAATCTTCATTTAATATAATATTGTTTAGTATATATATTAAATTTGATGTTTAATTTAGTATCATCAACAATAAAATTCTCGATATAATGTATTACTAAAAGATTATTATTTTATTTTAAATCATATTTAATAAAAAAAAATTAATTAAAATAATATAAAATAAAATATTATAAATATTATTAAAAACAATTTTTATATTACTAATCATTTTTATATATTTTAAACATCTTGAAATCATAATTATTTTAAATCATATTTAATAGTATAAAAATTTATTAAAATAATAAAAAATCAAAGATCTAAACATATAAATTTATGTTCCTTTATTCTAAATTAAATATATCTTCAAAGAAATATAGAAATAACATATATTTATATACAGATAGTATAAATTATACATCTTTTCCCAAAAATATAAGTTTCTTCCTATAGTGATATATTAAGCACTATTAGAGCAATTAGAAGGAAATAAATATTTACATATATGAAAGAAGATAATATATTAGAAGATATAAATTTATAAAATTACTATGTTATTATTTGGTCGGTAAATGGCTAAAGCCTAGATTAATTATTGTTAAGTGAATTCAAACTCAAGACCTCCCACATGAGAGACTTGCAAGTTACCGTTGTGTTGTAGGCTCTTGCCTTAAAATTAATATATTATTACTATATATTAATAGCCTAATTATTTCTCATCATATAATCAAATCTAAAACCTTCTACCTTTGTTCATTCATTTATTTTCCATATAAATTACTTTATTATTTCAATTTAAATGTCTAAATCCATATATTAAATCAAATTTCAAATAGTAGAAACAAAACTATTAATTTAAAAGAATTAAGAAACATAAATATTTATAATAATATAATTTAAAAAATTGAGAATACAAGATATTTAAATATTAAAAAATGTAAATATGTAAAATTATAAAAATTTAAACATACAAAATAGCATCATTCAAGTGTGTGCCTGAGAATTATAAAGCAAAAACAAAGTATATTTATGTGCTAAACATAAAGTACAAGGATATTATTTGAGTTTTGTAATGGACAATAGGATACATGTCAACATATTAATAAAGATAATTTTTATTTAAGATGGATTTAGAGCCAAATTGTGTAAAATGATAGACATAGTTAATGCAATCTAGTGAGTTAATATTTTTTTTTAAAAGAATAATTTAACCCCAAACACTAGATAAAGATCAATTACTAATTTAAAAATAAAATATTTTTATACTTAGGAATTTAGAATCTAGATCAGGTTTTTAAACTTGCACAGATTAACAGGGTACAATTTGTATGGCATGGTATGAGAGTAGGGGGTAGGTTTTGGCTATAGGGCAACTTGTATGTAGTGCTAAATAGTCTCTCTTCTATTATAAACTATTGAAATACATTGAAAAAGTAGTGCACATAAGTTTCCTGTGGGAGGCATGACATCTAGCGAAGTCAAAATAACTTCCTAGATAGACGTTGTCCATAGAGAGAAGGAGCCACACAGATCCAGGAAAGACGTCCACATACAAAACACGAAAGCCCTTCTCATCACTTTTGCATCTTTTTTCCCTTTTTTTCGTTGATTTTATTTTGATTCTCTAAAACTACATTTTCTTATTCGCAAGATGGAATGGATAGGGCCATGTAAATAACCCTTGAGGGTGCTTCTGCCTTTGATCATGTCATCAACAAGTTTTTTAGCTCTTCCTGTGAGATGGTTGCAGGGCTTTGTCTTGTTGTAGAAATGGTCAAGTATTTTTGGATGTCATGACTTTTTTATCAGTATCATGGAGATGTCATGATGTCTTGTTGTAGAAATGGTCAGATATTCCCCATGGCTTTTAGCACCTATACTAAACTCATGGTCATCATCACTGTCAACAATAGAAGAAAAATGAGTTGCATTAAAAGAAGGGTATTGGCACAAAAGAAGATTCTCATGTATTGGAATATGGACGAGTCATATTCGCTCACCATTCATATTGACAAGACTATTTATGAAGTAATTAGCTATAATATATCCATGCCCACTAAACATATTGGCATGAAATAAGATTCTCATGTATTACAATATGGATAGGTCATATTTAATCACCATTCAAATTGACAAGAATATTTATGAAGTGATCAGATACAACATATCGAGGGCATCGTATAGATAAATAGCATGCTTTTAAATTGATTTCTAATCATATCTCATTAAATAGGAAGCCTCTACCACAATATGCCTCTCTCAATTTGGATGGGTTGTGATTCAAGTTATTGAGAATATGTCCACCCGCGATACATATTTCAAGATGTAAACATTATGATATGGCTATTATAGGTGGTCATTTTAATACCCCTCTAAACTTGACAAGTATTAGTATAGTCTAGAGATAGTATAAGTACACTTGTGCTATTTTAGAAGAAAAGGTTATCTATTATACACCTTGATTTCATATCTTGATGAACACTAGCATAAGTAAAATTGTAAGAACCTTCAACACTCACTAACCATTGATAACTATCTATGAGGAAACCTTATGAAGATAATTGAATCAACTAGATTCCTATAATATAATATATTTATAAATACCTCTATCCTTAGCACACATCCTTGTAATACTATTTAGAGCTTTCTTACAATATTTTGTACCAACCATATGATCATGTTTTATATTTAATTTGACTCCCTAATGGTACTCTTAGGAGACTAAATATATTGTACCATGAATAATGCTAGATATGTTGCTTAGAATTCTTATTCAATGTTATGCTTTTAAATACCTTGTTTGAACATATTATTTATATATACTTTTAGTTTATTATTATAATTTTATTTTAAGCTAACCTAGCTAACCCTTTGTGCTTAGTATACATATATGTCTATATTTGCTATTCTTGTTATGTCTTTTGAATGAGGGGAGGAAGTCATAGTCACTTCATTGGGAGATCTACACACTGCAACACCCTTCCTTCCTTATTTGTCACTATTTGTATATATGCATATGTATTGTATCTTATGATGTAGTGATGTAGGTCTATCCAAGTATATATGGGTCCACACATATATGCCTAAATAAATATACATTTATTATTAGTTGCATGTGTGGCATCAATTTGCATATATTGTGAATCTTAGCTTAATTATATAGTTTTGATGACTAAATCAAGTAAAATAAAATCAATACATAAGAATTTTTTCTAGAATTTTATTGTGTCTGAATTTAGTCACATTCAAATTCCAGAAAAAATTCTTATGTATTGCTAATGGATTGTGGAAATCAAATGACATTAAAATAAAATTAGACAAAAGATGACTATAAATAAATAAATAAAACCAAAATGGTAACTAAACGTAACATACTCTTGAGACTTGAACTCGTGACCTTCCAACCACAAAACCCTTTTCTTAAGATCTCACCTAGTATGATTGTTAAGAACCATTATAAAGGAAATAGATTATAATTTGTAATTAGGGAGTATGTTAGTAAATGATAATTAGTAAAAGGCCATGGGAGTTGAACCCTTGACCTTGTGAGTGATAGGTAAGTATCTTGACCAATGTGTTATGTATAAGCAATGAATTATTAAGATAAAAGCCTTGGGATATATTAGATAAACTTGAAACTAACTAACAATTTAAACAAAAAATTATAAAAATAAAAAATAATTTGATTTAATTAATCAAACCATATTAGGAATTCATTTCCAGTGGCTGCAACAAAATGGAAATGACATCTTTCTCTTATAAATAAGGAGATTTCTAAAGAACCAAAAGCATTCAACTAAGGATGCTTAATATACATCAGCAAAAATTACTTTCCTCAAAAATTCAAATGAGGTTTGAGAAGGAAGGCTTTTTGGGGAGATTCTAGGAGATCTAAGGGGAAGGATTTAGTCATCTAAAAATCTATAGGGCTAAAATCCAAGTAGGTCATTTATCCTCTCCTTTTCCTTCTCTGATAATAAATTAAAATTATGAAAGATAATTAATGAATAATCATGAATAAAATTTCATTATGTGTATAAGAACAAATGTATTAATTTTTAGTAAGTTATGTGTTGATGTGTTAAGTCATATTTTGTACGATAATTCTTCCTATAACTTGAAATATGCTTTGTATAATGATATTGTGTTGCTCCTAGATGGCCTTAGGGAATTCTACACTATGACTGTTATGGGAAATATGATGAACAAATCTCCCAGGGATAAGGGCTATTGTTAGGATAAACCACAGACAGAAATAAAAAACTACATGCAAATATAACCAATAACAGAAAATAATAGAACACACAGAAATGAACACAAGGCACCAAGATTTAACGTGGTTCACCCAATCCCTGGGCTACGTCCACCAAACAACAAGTCCAATCTTATTACAATCCAGTGATTACAACCTGATTACAATTCGTAATCCCTTACAGCTCAATACCGCCGCAAGAACCAATTTCGTATCACCACACATAAAAAAATACCCAACCCTAAGCCCATTTTATACAAGTATTAAACCGCTTTAGGGTTATAACATGTCGGCCATATTGTCGGCCATAATATGTCGGCTACTTCCCCACTATTTATGAAGTATGTACAGTACTTTCCTGATCAGTCACCACAATCTAACAATCTCCCACTTGGGGACTGATCAGGCTCCACACTAAACAACAATCTCCCACTTGGAGACTGATCTTGTAGCAATACAACTACCGCATGGGGCTCTCACTGGATCAAACCACGCTGGACTCTGCTATTATTTTATTCACATTTATAGTCGAAAAGACCAACTGAAGCTGAAGAGGAGTTCAGCTTCTCCCTTGATACAACCTTTGTCAACATATCTGCTGGATTTTCATGGGTATGTATCTTCTCCAGCTTTAACTGTCCATCCTCCAAAACTGACTGAATGAAATGGTACCACAACTGTATGTGTTTGGTCTTAGAATGTAGAGCTAAATTCTTAGCAAGATGAATGGCACTCTGACTATCTGTGAACAAATAATTATCCTTCTGAGGATGTCCCAATTCTTCCAAGAAGAATTGAAGCCATATCATCTCTTTGGCTGCCTCTGTAGCAGCAACATACTCTGCCTCTATAGTGGAGAGAGCATTAATCTTCTGTAGCCTAGAAACCCAGCTCACGACTGCCCCACCAACAGCAAAGACATAACCTGTAGTACTCCGCCTGGTATCAATATCCCCAGCCAAATCTGAGTCAACATAGCCTTGTAAATCAGTAGTAGAGCCCCCAAAGTGTAAACACTTATTGGATGTTCCTCTCAAATATTTGAGAATCCACTTGACAGCATTCCAATGCTCAAATCCTGGATGACTCATATACTTGCTAACGACTCCCACTGCATGTGCAATATCTAGCCTAGTGCATACCATAGCATACATCAAACTTCCTACAGCTGAAGCATAGGGTACCTTGGACATCTTATCCTCCTCTTCCTATGTCTTGGGACACATCTCTTTAGTCAATTTCAAATGACCAGGTAAAGGTGTGCTGACAGCTTTAGCATTCTCCATAGAGAAACGTTGCAACAACTTCTCAACATAATCGGCTTGAGATAGCATCAATGTTCTATTCTTCCTATCTCTGCAAATCTTCATACCAAGGATTTGTTTTGCTGCCCCCAAATCCTTCATAGCAAATGCATGTGCTAATTGGCATTTTAGCCCCGTAATATGAGCCATGTTAGACCCAGCTATAAGCATATCATCAACATATAAACATAAAATAATGTAGCTATCATCATCCAACCTCTTAAAATAAACACAGTAATCTGAATGACACCTATTATATCCATGCTCATGCATAAAACTGTCAAATTTCAGATACCATTGCCGAGGTGCTTGCTTCAAGCCATATAAACTTTTCTTCAATTTGCACACTAAGTTCTCCTTACCTTTGACCTCAAAACCCTGTGGCTGAGCCATATATATTTCTTTATCCAAATCACCATGAAGAAAGGCTATTTTAACATCCATCTGCTCTAAATGCAAATCTTCAGTAGCCACAAGACTTAAAACAGTACGAATAGAAGTCATTTTAACAACAGGAGAAAATATCTCATCAAAATCAATTCCCTTTTTCTGTGCAAATCCTTTTACAACTAACCTGGCCTTAAATCTTTTCTTACCTCCTTCCTCTTCTTTCAACCTGTAAACCCATTTATTCTATAAAGCCTTTTTACCTGCAGGCAACTTGCACAAATCCCATGTCTTATTTTTCAGCAAAGAGTCCATTTCATCTTTCATTGCAGACTCCCACTGAATCTTAGTATCCACCTGCACAGCTTCATCATAACTTTCAGGTTCACCAGCATCATTAAGTAAAATAGAATACAAAGAGGGAGAAAACCTTTGTGGAGGTCTAATTGGCCTTATTGACCGTCTAACATTCACTAGTGTGTGTGGTATTTGTTGTTACAGTTGTTGCACATCATGAGGAATGGCTGGAACATCAGCTTTTGGAGTATGATCCAGCACTACATAATCATCTTCTTTCTTCTCATGCTGCTACAACATATCTTTGTACAACACTTTTTCATTGAATATGACATCCCGACTTCTTATGATTTTATGATTTTCAAAATCCCAAAGCCTATAGCCAAATTCATTAATGCCATATCCAACAAAGACACATTTCTTTGATTTAGCTTCTAGCTTGGTTCTATTTTCAGAGTCTATATGAGCAAAAGCTTCACAACCGAAGGTCTTGAGAAAAGAATAACTCACCTTCTTACCAATCCATGCTTCCTCTGGAATACCACAGCCCAAAGGAGTAGAGGGACCTCTATTAATCAAATATACTGCAGTATTGACAGCCTCCACCCACATGTGTAAGGGCAACCCAGCATGCAACCTCATGCTCCTTGAGCGCTCCATTATAGTCTTGTTCATGCGTTCAGCCACTCCATTTTCCTGTGGAGTCCTTGGAACAGTTTTTTGTCTACGAATACCATTAGTGGAGAAATAATCTTCAAATTCATGACTGCAATACTCACCACCATTATCAGATCTGAGACATTTTAATTTCTTACCAGCCTCATTTTCAACCAAGCATTTCCATTTCTTAAAAGTTTGAAATACATCAAATTTCTGTCTAAGGAAATAAACCCATACTTTTCTAGTTGTGTCATCAATAAATGTAACATAATAATGAGAGCCACCAAGGGAAGATACCTGAGCTGGTCCCCATACATCTGTATGCACAAGCTCTAATTTCTCCTTTTTGTTTTCCTTCCCTGTCTTTACAAAACTCACTCTCTTTTGTTTTCCATACACACAAATTTCACAAAAATCCATATTCACACATTTTAGACTTGGTAAAAATTTCCTTGAATGAAGTACTTTCATACCTTTCTCACTCATGTGCCCAAGTCTATTGTGCCACAGCGCTGTATCAGAATCTACAGCAGCTATTTGTTCTCCCTGCTCAACTGCAGTAATTGTTCCTGAATATTCATTTTTCTCTTAAACAATCAAAGTAGAAGGAACAATATGACCTGTACAAAGATATAAGGTGCCTACTTTCACACCTTTTGCTACTACAAGGGAACCTTTTGAAACCTTCCAATTTTTATCATTAAAAGTAACTACACAACCCTCATCACCGAGTTGCCCTGCTGAAATTAAATTTCTACTTAGTTTTGGAACATGTCTTACCTCATGTAGTAGCCAATGATTCCCATTCTGCAACTTAATCTTAATTTTTCCCTTTCCAACAATCTGACAGGGTTCATTATCCCCCAAATAAACAAGCCCAAAATCCCCTTGGACATAATCAATGAAATAACCTCTATGAGGTGTAGCATGAAAAGAAGCACCAGAATCTAAAACCCATGAATCATCAACACTCTCTAAAGATAGAAGCAAAGCATCCTCTTCAGATTTGTTACTTACCACATTTGCCTCTTTGTCTCCATCTGATTTATCTCCTTCATTTTTATTTTGAGTCCAGCAATATTTCTTTTTGTGCCCTGGTTTCCTACAGTACCAGCAATCATTTGGTCCTCTCGATTGAGACCTCCTCCCCTTTGACTTTCCTCTTGATTTCCCACGATTTCCAGAGTTACTTGCTCTTTCAGTCGTTCTGTCCCTACTTTGTGCATTTAAAGCACTTCCTGATGTAGATCCACCTGAGGATTTTCTACGAGTTTCCTCACTTAAAATAACACCGATCACATCATCATATTTTAGGGTACTAGATCCAGGAATAGAATTACTCACTGCCATTACCAAGCCATTCCAGCTTTCAGGCAAAGAACACAAAATCAAGAGAGCCCTAATTTCTTCATCAAAATTGATACCCACAAAAGATAATTGACTAGTAAAAGTATTAAACTCATTTAAATGATCTGCAATAGATCCACCTTCTGCCATTTTCATATTAAATAAATGCTTCATGAGAAATACCTTATTTGAAGCAGAGGGCTTTTCATACAGTGTCGCTAGGGTTTTCATCAAATCTTCTGTCGTCTTTGCTTTTGTAATATTAAATGCCACCAATGGTGCCAAGCATAACCGAATGCTTCCGAGTGCCTTTCTATCCAAAAGATCCCATTCAGCCTCTGACATAGTTCCCTGATTCTTGGCTTTTCCTTCCAACGGCTTCCATAAATCCTTCTGATATAAATAGTCTTCCATTTGCATCTTCCATAACTGGAAGTTCTACCCTTTAAACCTGTCAACCCTCAACTTACCCTCATCTGCCATCGCTCCCACTCAACTGTGAGACTCCCACTTAACCGTGAGACTTTCCTGCAAAGGATAACTGAAAGACAACCTTGCTCTGATACCACTTGTTAGGATAAACCACGGACAGAAATAAAAAACTACATGCAAATATAACCAATAACAGAAAATAATAGAACACACAGAAATGAACACAAGGCACCAAGATTTAACGTGGTTCACCCAATCCCTGGGCTACGTCCACCAAACAGCAAGTCCGATCTTATTACAATCCAGTGATTACAGCCTGATTACAATGTGTAATCTCTTACAGCTCAATACCGCTGCAAGAACCAATTTCGTATCACCACACATCAAAAAATACCCAACCCTAAGCCCTTTTTATACAAGTATTAAACTGCTTTAGGGTTATAACATGTCGGCCATATTGTCGGCCATAATATGTATAGTATGTCGGCCACTATTTATGAATTATGTACAGTACTTTCCTGATCAGTCACCACAATCTAACAGCTATAAGTTAGATCCAATAAAAAACTTCACTTCCTCATATTTCTTATATTTTCTTGTATTCTCTAGAATAAATGTGTAGGTATACTACACAAATGCACAAGAATACCCTACATATAAACAACTTTGTGCCTTCATAAGCTCTAATCCTCAACCTTCACTATGCTTTACATACTGATACTCGACTTTTGAATAAATTAGCACACTCTGTTTGGTCAAGACCTGAAACACTCGGTACACTCTAACTACTCAACACCTAAGTGACTTGGCACACACTATCTTCTCGACACATACTAGGGTGATCCCAAAATAGTGGGTGCCACTTTTGTGGCACAAAGAAATTCTGCAAACATTGGAAAAAATGCAATTTGCATTTTTCATATGTTCACACAAACATATTTGTATAAAAGAGGTCATGTTCCCATGAACATAACTACAATACATGTTCGTGTGAACATATATTTACGGTGATTTATGGTTTAAAACCCCTACTTTCTATTTTACTATTCATTTTTATGGCATGGTAGGTTTGTTTCAAACGTTGGAGCAGCTGTATCAGAGTGTTGAGCGAGCTATGTCATTTAGCATCATTTTCCTCTAGATTTTAGTCATTGTGCTATTTCGAGTATGTTTATATATGATTATTTGAATTTTTTTTTTAATCTTTATGTTTTCAAAGAATATTATCATGTAAATTTAATATTTTTATTACTTATTAATGTTAGTTAATTATATTTACTTTTTGTTTATAATTTTTGTATTTGATAATTATATATTGGTTTTATTAGAAAATACATTAGAAAATATTAGATAAACATTAGAAATTATTAAAAAAACATTAGTCTAGAATATTAGAATATTAGTCATCATCTTCTTCTTCTTCTTCTTCTTCTTCTTCTTCTGCTTCTTCTTCTTCTTCTTCTTCTTCTTCTTCTTCTTCTTCTTCGTCTTCTCCTTCTTCTTCGTCTTCACTAAATCTTTCTTTAAGCTTCTTCATCATCTTGTTCTTCTTCCTTATAACTATGGTAGTCTTCAAGTCTATGGTGATCCTTGACTTGGCTTCATCATAATTTCTAAATTTTTTAGCATCGTTAGCTACCTCTTCTACCAATAATATAGTAATAGTTGCTGAAGTTTCATTAACATTGATTTCATATGATAAAGGTCTTAACCATCTTACCCTTGGAACTACTACTTGTACATATATGTAGCCGACATCAACTTAAAAATATATATCATTATAGTGTTGTTCGACTAGTGACATGGGAATTTTTTACCTCTACTTCATGGAATTCTTAAAATCTTCAAAGTAATCGGTCATTACAAACTCAACATTTTCACCTCATTTCTCAATGAGCTCTCCTATCTGATGTAACAAGTCTATTTGTCTTCCATGTAATCTTGTCAAATGTAGGAAGATTATTTTGCACATAAAATAATATGAAAATGATAAGTGATCCAAACTTACATGAGGCACTCTTAGCTTTCCTGATAACTTCCAGATTTTCTAATATTTGTTGAAGTTGAATCTCAGCTAACTCATAGCTATGATCGCTCTTAACAATCTTATAACCTAGGTCAAATGCAATACATGACACATTGTTTAGTCAGCTTGAATGATAGAATCTATGTCCTATCACTCTCACTACAAATGTTATAATGGGGTCTTTGATGGTGGCAACTAACATTCCAAGTTTTTTCCACATTGCTCCAATATTTTTTTCAATAACCTCTTTTGCATCGCTTCTCAATGTCTTCGGTCAATCTAGGGTTGGATACCCTATGACTCTATGAAGTATCCTCTTTGATATTCTGATTACTCCACCTTCTAACCAAATCTTATGGTCATGAATTGGGTTCAATATAATCTTAATCTATTCAGTTTTAAACATTTGTGGGAAATCTAGGGCATGTGTTAACCCTTTAATTTCTACAAAAAAATTTCTTCCCCCAAAACGCCACTCTCACATAACTTTTGATAAGTTTCTCTTATCACCAAATCTCCAACCTCACTTGGGTAAAAGTACAAAGCTATGTCACCTTTTAGGCTAACTTATTAAAATGACTCAATTTGAGTATTTCTATCTAAAAGTCTATTTTGTTTAAATTTATGATCTAGATAAATTAATTCTAGCTAAATTATATATGGTCTCACACTTTTCCAATTGGAAATGTCTATTAAATGCATGTTTTATACTAGTTTGTATCCAATTACTAAAGAAATAAAATTATTTTAGAAAATTGACATTTCAATAACTCTTACTATTTTTATGATATATTTTTAATAACTTATAAAAAATATTTTATAGATCTCAAAGTCAAGGATATTCTCGTGTAGATTTTATAGTGTTTTAATTAGATATAGTATATTGTAATTAAAAAATTCTATAGACACATATTTTAACACTCAAAAAGATGTCAATTTTTAGAAAGAAAATTTTTTTTTAATTATATTATGTTCTAGAGGACAGAGTCATCTTCTAGAATGTATAATTTTTCTTTTGGTTAGAATAGATTTGTTTTGAAAAATGTGGTGGGAGATGAAAACTAATGATTTCAGGTGAGTTGAAATTTCAATCATTATAAAAGAGAAAATATAGGTCTAAAGCCAGTTTTTCATTTTGATTTTTCTAGCTATATATGTTATCTATAACATAGTCTATGATCAAAGGGAAGTATGTTTATTTCCATATAGTTTTGTGGTGGGAACTAGACCCCTTATTTTTAGCATTTTTTAGCAACTAAAAAGTTACTTATAAAAATTAGAAAAATACATCAATTCTTATTCCAAATAATTATTAAAAATGATAATCCTAAACTTCTTCCATTTCTACACATTTCATTAGTTCACATCATTTTCAAATTCTAAATAACAATACCAGTATTATGTCATTGAAGTTGAATAGATATACTTTTGTTACCTTTTTCCTTTACAAAAGGGTGACACAGGTTTGCCCATTTACCCACCTACCTTGTAGGTATAACAACATCGTACATCTTGGATCATTAAAACCTTTGGTGGTACCATAGATAGCACACTAGATGGATCTCCTTTATAGGCAATATTAGGAATGGAATGGAATGGAGGTTGTCTCACATAATTGCTAATTAATTGAATATTAAAAACTTCTTTCCCATCTTTTCTAGGTTCAGTTGAAGAACTCACTACCATATTGACTCACTAGGGCTTTCAAAACATGAAATAGTATAACTTAGCACAAGTTAAATACATCTCAAATCTACTGAATGATATCAAGTTACAATAGAATCTGGTTTGCAAACACTTGAATCTCTTTTCACAAATTGCCTTCGTGCTCTTTAGACTCTAGAAGTGCAAATAACTCAAAAGATTGAGTATACAGCCTTCAAAACCTTGCATTTAATGTTTGGTGCATTTACAACTATTCATTCAGTATCTATAAAATTTTCCAATATGACCAGCTATCATAGCAAGCTTGGCTATCACTACCATACCTTCCTTACTCAGTAGTAACTACAAAACTTTCAATGCTCAACTACAACAAAGAAAGTAACAAAATGATAGATTTTCTCTTTTTTCTAATCACTTGATTACATCTTAATATATGCTGATAGATATTTTACATTGCTTCTATACTTGGAACTCATGCAAGATATATCATTTTAGATGTCAGTTCCACACATACCTTTGATTGCTTAGTTGGGGGGTGATGTGATCAGTTAATCCATTGGATGAAGTGACCTCATCTTGAGTTGATGTGCTACAATCTTCTTTCTTCTTCCATGTCTTGTTCATATGCATTCTTATCTTTTCAACATCTACTTTTGCTTTACCTTTGTTGAATTCACTGCTCAGTGCAGGTGACCGAGTTGGACAATTTCTACTCATGTGACTAGTTTTAAGACAACTAAAGTATACAACCTCACTCAACCATCTACTATAATTACCTTTGAAATGTGTCCTAGTGGAATTTACAACAACATGACTATACTGACCACCATAATGGCAGCTATACCTTGTATTATAATCTCAATCATAAGTATTCCCATGATGATGTACCTTGGTTTTCCTTTTTGATGTCCACTTGGGTTTATATTTGCATTCATATCCCTTGTGTCCATATTTCTGATAGTTGTAATTGTATCCTTCAAATCTCTGAGTGTTCATGATCTTGGCTCTGCATTCTTTTTCCTAATGTCCTTTCTTTTTACATTTATGGCAACGTCCCTTGAATTTCTACTTAGGATTTTGACTTCCAGTGTTGCTTCTATAGGCATTTGTTGTGTGGCCCAATTATCCACATTTGTGACAAGTGGGCTTGTTGATCTTTCCCTTATGGTTCCTGTTAGAATATATAGTCCACCAATATAACTGGTGGGGGGGTGGTGAATCAGTTATCCAACTAATATCAAAAATATCAACCTTATTAAATGTTAACCATATGAGCAATATAATTTGAAACCACAACAAGATACTCATCTTACAAATAAGGAAAACATCTTTCCTTTATACCATATCTTCAAAATAATTCCTTGAATCAGCCTTGAGGCTTTCCCAATTAATTATAACAAGATAATTAATTAATTATAATTATAATAACATTGTTGTCTTGCAGTGTATACAAAACTTCATGCATGCAATACTAGGGCTTACGCACCCACTGAAACAATCATCAAATTATCCTCTATCACTGGCTGATTGTGCATCTTCTTATTACATCTCAGATGAAAATATCATACCAAAATTAGAAACTACTTTCTAAGAACTTTGTCTTTGTACTGCTCTCAGTAAATCAAGTACAACTTGTGTACATCTTTGACTTACATGTTGTGCATTAGACCTTGTCATCAGGACACTATACTAAACCTCTCCATGAATGCACATCACTAGACACTCAAAATCATGTTCGTACAACTAAGATCTCTCACTTCTACTCTACTAGTCTTTACAGACTTACTCCTATGTTGAAATCAATGAAAAACATACTCATGAATACATCATGGCAATACTCTCCAATGCTTAGGACACTCCCATAATGTAGTATCATCAAAATTCATGCTAACAATCTCCCCCTTTGGCATTTATGGCAAAATAAATGAAAAATATCAAAGTCTCATGAATACCAAAATAATACTTTGTTGTTGTCTCAAATCCTCTTCATTAATCAGATCTCAAATCCTCTAAAACACTGCTCTATTCTTCTTCTTCTTTAGGATCATCAATAGTTGTTCACAGTAAGTTCAACTCACCATACAACAAAATTCCTTATGCTACATATCTCCCCCATAGAGATATTCCTCTTCTTTCATTACATGAATCTCTCTAAATCTCCCTAATAAAGTAGAGACTTCCATGCACTCTCCCCATACATACTTAGGACATTCATGCTATTAGTTCCTTTGTTCACCACTTCTAGATGATTCTCCTTTCTCAGTAGTAGAATAGCCCAAACCAGCAATGTCATTGTTTGTGCTTGGTGTTTCCATCAATTTTTAAAAATACTTTATGGATTCACTAGGATTTTTAAGATGTTCATTCTCAGTCTTCAATTCATTTTGAAGTAGGGTATTCTATATTTCCAAATTTGTAATCTCAATGTCTTTTCTATTCAATTCTTGATTTGTAATCATTAGTTGATTCATCATATCCAATTGAATTTTTTATAATTTTTGCACATCTGATGACTTCTCCTCAAGTCTATTAGCCAATAATATTTCTTCTTCTTCAATCATGGCTCTATCTTCTTTAGCTTTCTTTTTTAGTTCAGTTGTCTCACACAACAATATTGATTGAGTTTCTTGTTCTATCTTCATATTCCTAACTTCTTCACTTAGGGAACTCTTCTTTTCCATCAAATTTGCAATAGCTCCATCAAACTCTGTTGAGTTCCTATCATCAAATAATCTACTAGTGTCTTCTTCTTGATATTGAGTGTCATTTTTCTAAATGGCCAATTCCTTTCTTCTCTTCAATGAATGCTATAACTCAGCTCTTGCCTCCTTGATTTGATGTAGCATAAGTTGTATTTCAATCTTCTGGTTCTTAATAGTCTTTCCCAATTCGTAGACTTCCATCTTCAAGATCTTACCTCCAAAGTTGTCAAACTTTCCTTTCTAGAGAAAAAAGCTCTGATACTAATTGTTGAAATTAATAATGGGAAAGTAAGTTTTGAGATGGGGGGTAAATCAACACTTAAAACTTTTACCTCTAAAACATTTCACCATACATCCATCTTAGAACTTAAGATGCAAACTGAAATATGTAACCATTCATCTCATCTAAAATATCAAATAAATCAACACATAACACATTTGATTTTGGTTTCCTTAAAACCCTTCAAGGAGAAGGTAAAACTGGGGTGGGGATGACACCCAATAATCTTCACTACTATAGTTGTAACATGTGACCAATTATGGCCATAATGTTTCCTTCATAAACTATGATCTACCCTATGAGAGGTTTTCCATGTTAAAGGCTTACAAAGACTGTTAAGTCTCACCTTGTTAGAGGATTTAAACTCACAATAAAGTAAGCACTTAGTTAAGAGATTTACAAAAGTTTGTTAGGACTATATTAATAGATTTTCTCTGTATCACCTGTTAGAATGATCCAACACCTAATCCTTTAGTTAGCACCTTACTACTTGATGTTAGATCTCCTTTTTACTAGTTATGGGTATGTGTAGGATCATGGTGTGCCAACAAGTGGCGATGTGAAAAAAAGAGAGTTTGAAGACACCTAAAAGTGCTTCAAAATCCGCTCTAACTTTCTTTTACCTATCCAGGAACCAAACCTAGAAGGTTAAGCCGAGCCTTATCGGATATCCTATTCTAAATCAAATATCCGACTAATAAGTATAATCATATAATAGTATGATATATTATTTATTATTATTATTATTATTTAATATTAATACTTATTTAATGATATTATTATTATTTAATATAATATTATTATTATAATAATTATTATACTATAATATAATAATATTATTAAAATTATTATTATACTATAATATAATAATATTATTATTATAATAATTATTATACTATGATATAATAATAATATTATTATTATATTATAATCGTATAATATTATACTATAATAATAATAATATAATGTATTATATTATAATAACATATTATATTATAATAATATAATATAATATTTCATATATTATAGTATATAGTAATGTAATATAATATATATAAGATATAATATAATAATAAAAAGTAATATATTATAATATAATATCTAATAAAAAATTATAATATATTATAAATTATAATAATATAATATAATATATATTAAATTAATATAGTAAATATAAAATATAATATAAAAATATATAAAATGTAATATATATTATATGTTATATGTTATATTATATATATTATACTCATTTTATGTTATTGTGCCATATCGAATATCCGATGTTATATCGGATATCCGATATAATATAGGATATCCAATATAGTATCGGATATCCAATACCAGTACATTGGATTAAATAAAATCACAGACCCGTGAGCCCTCATTTTATGCGAATTTGGGGCCAGTATTGCCATAGCAGATCGGATATCAGATACGAGATAGGATATCAGATAACAGGTATGTTTCCTCCCCCCCCCCCAACTCATTTTTAACCTAAATTTAATAGATTTTAACATGATTTTTTTTTGTTTTAGTTGAATCTAGGGTTTTTTCGACAAAAATGGTTAAAATTTAGATGTTTTTTAAATATATATTACGTTTCGCAATTCAATAGGAATGGCTGATCAAAATGATGACACTAAGGCAGGGAATAATATTCCTCGTAACCCACCACCAAATGATCCAGTATCCCCACAAAAGCCTCCACCAAATGATCCTCTACCTCCTCAAAACCCTCCTCAAATTGAGGATTTGATAAATGAAAATCTCACTGAGTTGAGAGGTTTTCATAGAACATATAATAATATACCTGCACTGGCTCCTATGTTATCCATGTTAAACACCATAGTGGAGAACATTGAAACCCTTTCAAACCAAAAAAATGCCGCTCTTTGTTGGCGTGATGAAATGCACCAGATGTTTGATGATGGTTTGGATTATGATGAGGTCGCGGCCCTCAACATAACCAAAGATGATTTGGCTAGCCTTTTTGCTAACCCAAAAATGGGTATACCAGTTGACCCAAAAAAATCAAACTATCGATTAAATGGTGCACAAATGATGCCATACGTGCAAATTTTTGGGACCGTTGGTGGATGGTCTTTGATATCCCTCCACATGGCAATTAAGACATACCATTTTATTTCCTTAAAAAATTATATGCAGAATTTGTGTTGAAACTTAAAGTGAACTATTGGAGCATGAAGCCCAACATGGGCTTAGGGCTAGGAGCTCCTCAGGATAAACCCTCTTCCCAGCGGAAGAAAATTGACACTTTTGTCCCCCCCCTGATATCTCCCCCCCTCCTCGAGTGTAGCATCCAGATATTATGGCAGAGGCTAGCTCTCAGACCATCAGAGCCATTCATAGGCTAAGTAGCCTAATGATATCTCAGGCTAGGTTAGTCCTGCCTCCTCGTGTTGATGATGTTGGTGCCAATTCATCATCGGCTAGCTCATCACACATTTGTGTGCCTCACACTTGCATTACATGCAAGAATATTTTCTTGGGTCCCATAGGTGATCTTCCTGAGTATCATTTTGTATTAGACGAGGATACACCAGACGCACGTGCAGAGGCTACAGACCCTAATGTGAGAGAGGAGGGGAATGCAGAGGCATGGACTCCTTCGGTGTTGGTACGTGTATACATTTTTTTGTTATGACATATGTGATTTCAAGTTAATTTTTATAATAGAGTAATTTTAATTTTTAAGCCATACTGACTTTTACATGTATGTGATCTTCATTCATGTTTAGTTGATGACCGAGGAGGAGCTCAGATAGATAGATGATGCTACACTCTCGGCCATTTCATTTGGCCTTGAGACATCTATGGTACATTATTTTTTGTTCGCATTTTTTTTTTCTATTTGATATTGTAGCATAAATGGTTTCTAATCTTTCTTTTATCTTGCATATACCACCTACCCCGGGGGGACAAAGTGCGGGGGGTGAGCCAGCATGCATTGACAAAGGAAAGGTAATTAGATTTTTTCTAATTGATTAAATATTGATGCATTATTGTAAAATGTTTGTGGTAATCTCATTTAATTACATTCTTTATTGTATATAGGGTGTGGCTACTGGCGATGAACCTGTACAGATTCGGCATCCTAGATCATTAGGGATTTTCATTCGCACAGAGAGCCCCATTGTATGTTTAAGTATCATTTATTTTTTATTTTTTTTATTGATGCAGAGGAAAGTATGATTGTTGTTTTGTACAATTTTTGTGATTTTTTCCATACCAATAATGATTCATGTCTTGCATATGTTCATTACAACTTAAATAGGCTTATATGCAACCTATCCAACCAACCAAGTTGGTTACAAAGGTTTATTTAATCAAACAAATACCAAATTACTACTTTCCCTCCAAAACTAATATGACCATTTGAATTTGAAATTCAAATTTCAAACTATAGTTTTTATGCATTCCCTAACTTTCTAAACTATTCCATTAACTCAAAATTGGTCATATGGATTTATTAAATGCAACTAAGTATGAAACTATCCTAAGACTACCCCATATGGCTCTTTTGGCCATTTTACATCATGTTGCCCTTAGGTCCTTACTAGGACTTTTATGACTTTTGTCTTTCAAAGTACATTGTTTATTACATAATTCTATTATTGGTTTTAATATATCCCAATTAACAATCAATGATGTCTTTGATCCTCTATCTTCATCTGGTACCAAGGCTCTCTTAGATGATTTAATAGGTGCCCCTGCACCAAACACCCCACCTTCAAAGCAACTCTTGTCCCAAGAGTTAAGGGGTACTATCTTCTTTCCTCCCATCCTTCTAGAGGGATGTTTGCAACTTTGCACCTACAATGTATTACCCTGCACACCTGCATACAAATCATTAGAAACAAAAAGCATTGGATCCTTGTTACCAGTCATGGTAACCTTACTGCCTGCTGATTGTGAACAGTCACGTTTTATCCTTGACAAAGGCTGAATAACTTGTTGTCTGAGGTCATGCTGACCCTGTCTCTTATCCTCCATGGATATGTTCACTTCTTTGTTCACTCTCGTCACCAAAGGACACCATACTATTCCTATCATTGCTCCTTTTGCTGTCACTATCTTCTTATAAGAAGAATTATGAGTTTTGTCTTGAACAATCTCATCCTTCATAACCAAAAGAGATGGCTTCAGTGGCAAATCTGTCATATCATGTTTACTCTCCCTTTGCTCCTACAAGTCCACAAACTCTTTCTTTCCAAAAAAAATAACTCTTTCCTCATCATGACCAGTCAAAGGATTTAGCTTAAACTTCACACCATCTTTGTGTACTATATAAACATTTGATGAACCAAAATGAATAGTGTTCCTTGAGGCTTGCCAAGGCCTTCCAAGGATTACATGGTAGCATGTCATTAGAATGTGATCACATATAGCTTGATCTTTTATATTCTCCTATAGAGAAATCCACTATTTCTTGCTCCCTTACAACAATATTTTGTGCACCACTGACCCAAAATGCCCTATATGGTCTATCAATAGAATACTTCTTCAATCCTAGTTTATTTACCATTTCATAAGACACTAAATCATCAAAGGAACTAGAGTCTATTATCATCTTACAAATCCTACCATGGCTCATGCAATTTGTCCTAAAAATGGATGGTCTAGTCTCCTTTTGATGTTGCATTTGTGGTCCTCTTCTCACCATCAAAGATTCTCCTTCAAGTTCAGGGTCTGCATTATCGTACTTCTTTTCTTCCTCTTCTCCTTGGGTCAAGGTGACTCTCCTCTCCTCCTTCCTGAAATCCACACCTTTCTCAGGGCACTTGTAGGATTGATTGCCTACTCCTCCACATGTGAAGCATTTACCTGTGAAAATACTATTACCTCTTCCACTTCCAAATCTTCCTCCCCTGAAACTTCCTCTTGTCTCAGATGTAATCTCTTTTCCTTTATCTTTGTCTTGATTGTTTGAAGTGTCAAACTGACTTCTTACACCTCTTCCTCTCATTGTTCCACCTCCTCTCTGATTTTCTTGCCTCTCATTCTTTCTTTTCAACTTCTCCTCTGCCCGGATTGCCAACTGAAAACATTCTCCAAGTGTCATTGATACATTCAATCCTATTTCATCTTGAATATTATACTTAAGGCCATTAATGTATCTAGCCACCTTCTCATCTTCATCTTCCAGTCCTCCCCTAATACTCAGGGTATGGAATTTCTTAGTATAGGACATGACATCCATATCCCTCTATTTCAAATTGTTCCTTCTTATCTTTAAATTTGGATTGCTAAATCAGATGGCAAGAATTGATTTCTCGCCATGGTCTTCATTCTCTCCTAGTTTGAAATCTTATTCAATCCCCTTTTGATGCAGAGTCTATAGCAACTACCTTCCACAAGCAAATAAATGGCTGTCACAATCCAACTTAGGATTCTAGGACTTCTCACAAGTCCTCTTACCCACTCCGGGTATACTCAACCTCCAAGCCAAACAAGGCAATCCCACTTCAAAAGCCTCACCAACTATCACCAGAAATGGAGACAATCATGGACATACTATTCCAACCCAAACTCATCAATTTATTTGGTTCCACCAAACTCCCAACACACCTTTGCACTTCTAGGCCTACAAACCTTGTAGGCTTCCAATTAGCTTCTTTGAACTTTTCTCCCAGTATCCCTTAATAGCATAGGGATTTCTCCATACTTCCAAACACCCTTCTTGGCACCTACTAAGAATCCAAAACCTTTTGGGCTGATCTTGCTCCAACACCCTCCAAACTGCTTCTTGGTACCTAGGCCTAGTTGATCAAGTTAGGCTAGGGCTTCAAGGAAGAATGGGATAGGTGGGTTCCCAAGACCCAAAACACTTAAAGAAATCTCCAACATAGTCAATGCATCCAACTCTAGCACTCAAACTAATCAAAAGTGCTTGCAACCATGACTGTCACCAATTACCTTGCAAAAACTGGTCAAGCACATGGGCTTGCTTCACCTAGAGCCGACTTGGAAAAATAGTTGCCCTTCTCTCCAAGCCTCCAACCGCTAGCATTATGTTTCCTAGTCTCCTAAATTGCATATCCCTCAGTTTTAAAGGGTGCCACTAGTGGGAATGCAAGTTAGGGATGCTTTTGTGGAAGGGTCTAGGAAACAAGGCTTTTCAGACCACCTTCTACTAAAATGCAGATAACTTTTAAACCCCAACTCCTTTTTGAGTCAAACCAAAACCAAAAGTTTCATAACTCACTCCTACAACTATTTCATACACTTAGAAATCATAAAAGTTCCGTATGGATTTGTATCAGTGTAACAGTTGAGCGATTACTAGTAAATTTCCAAAAAATTGAAGTTTTTATTGTTTTTTCTCCAAACCACCATAGCCTCTGATCTCCCCCTTTCAACTGAGATCACATATGACATATATAAAGGTCTACATGACCATTGGAACAACCATATAGGCGTTCCCAACCATAAAACAAAAAAACAACCACTTTTTGCTAATACTATTTAGACTCTAAATACCCTATTCTAAGGCCTTTTGGTCCCATGGAGTCACTTCGTTTATAACCACACCAAAATGCTTGTGGGCCTTACATGTGCCTTTATTACAAAACATAGACCAACTTGTCAAATATGGACCAAACCTTTATTCCAACTTCCTAATCTACTTGAATCCTTGCTTTCATGGAGTGGCAAGGTGTTCGGCAACATAGATACTTGTTCCCCTTGCCAAATAGGTTAGTTTCCCTGCACCACCTTTCCTCTCTCTCATTCTGAACACTAGTCCACCAAGTGAGTGATGTTCCTCTTAGTCTTACTGTTGCTACTTTTACCTTCTTATCTGCCTCTATGTCTTCAAGATCAAAGTAGTTCTCAAGGGCCTCTATCCACCCTAGCACTTCTTCACTATCCATTTTACCCTGGTATATTGGAAAATCAATATGGTTCTTCCCACCATTACCTTGTATGCCTTAATGATTCTCATAAATCTCCTTTCTTCAGGATCATCTGTTGTCTCATGCTCTTGCCTTGCATTACCAACCTCTTCTTCTTCATGGTTCTCTCCATGATTTCTTCCTGTAACCTCTTCTCCTCTAGGTTCTTGCCTTTCCTTTTCTAAGGATTCTATCCTTGCAATAAGCTTCAGCCTCTCTCTTCTCATCTATCTTTCTTCCCTCACTCTAGATGCTTCAAGTTCTCTCCTCTCTCTTTTCTCTTTTTCCAACTCTTCTCTCAATTCTTCAAGTTCTCTAGCCATTTTATTTTTAGGAGGCATTTTCACAACAAGTTTTCTTCCTTCCCAAGGGCCAACTCACTTATTCTCTTTCTTTCCTCACCAAGAAATCTCTGGACACCACTTATGTACCTTTCAACTCTGGGACACACAAGGAGGAATTAGACATGCCAAGGCTTCAACAAAGGGACCAGCACTAATGATTTTCAAGATTATAGACAATGGAGTAAGATAATGTGGAGCCCATGTGTCCACCTACTCACTTGACTCATAGTGATCCTAATCACACTGAAAAAAAGTACGACAAAAATAAGCTAGTTGTCGTGTCCAAATGGTCCATGTACTAGAATTAGAGTTCCGAAATGAATGCATTTTTGATGAGTCTCTCACTGTAGCACAATCTGATCTATCACCTATGGACCCTTCCTCAACCAACCAAAAGAACCTGCATACCACTGAATCAAGAGTCCCCCCTATGATAATGCTAAACTACACCAATCAACAATGCTACGAGCATCAAGAAGCTCTGTTGTTGAAATCTTTAGTTGCTCCTTAACTAGAGCTCTCTTCACACATGCCCCTACTCCATCATGTTCCCCTTTTCCATGGCCAGACTCAAAAAAACTCCAAATATGAGGCACCCCTCTCTCTACGTGCATCCTACACAACCAAAAAAACACGCGAGCATTCTTGAATTGACCTGTACAGTTATATGACCAAATGATATATCTATACATAGCAATTGCATGCTCATGTAAGAAATCAAAAAATTTCTCAAAACAATATTGCACAAACTTGTGAGAGTGAGATCTATCATCACTCATATAAAAATGATACTCTCTAATAATCTTTCAATTATATTCCGCACTATCAGGGGCATGTCTATATGTTATGTGAACAAAAATTGCAATTAGAATGGAGTTGTAATACTGAGATTGTGTCTCATTTTGAGGTTGCAATGTGTAGTTCTTAGCAAAATCAACAACTAATATAATAGTGCCAATGGGAAAAGTCTCCTTACACATTCTAAATTGTTGATCCAACCATTGAGACCTGTGACTATGTCTTGCATACTTGTAAAAAAGATTTGCCTTGAAATCTGAAATAAAATTAGCCACTAATATCTTTTCCAACCAATTCACATCTAGAACTCTCACTCCCACTCTTCAATGTGTATTTCACCATTTCATATACCTTTTTTTTTAGTATTGTCTTTCCAAGATCTTGTTCGCACCCCTCATGGAAACATGTCTTAAACTTGGATAAGCCACCACATTCTGAACACTTCTCATTTAAGCAAGCATTTCTATAAAAGGAACAACCATCAACTCTATGACATAAGAGTTGATCTAGCAAGTTTGTTGATGATTTTGGAAGCCCACTAGCCCCACAATCCTCCAACATTTCTTTACTATGCAAAGTAGAATGGATGGAGCGTAATAGTTCATGGTGCATAGAAAATTCAACATGATATTTGCAACAACATGTATTTCAAATTTTGAGTGGCACACAATAAAATGGCTTCAAAGATTCAAAAGCCCTTTGTGATATATGAAGACTTGGATGACTCTCTCTAAATTGTTTGAACAACATAGTTTGACTTACTTCTAAATGGTGTTTAGGATGTGGCATGCGATCTCTGATGCCAATTCTCAACTTTAAGATGTCTTTAGCATTGGGTGATACTCGTGAGTTAGAGTGCCAAAATTGTGTAATTTTTTCCTTCACATCGTTGGATAGCTTCTTATCAAAACATGGAAGTCTCCCACCAAATGCCCATTTTTCATTTTGAAGAGGATCATCAATTTTCTCTCGTTGACTAAGTGCTCTTCTCAAAGTAGTATGATTTAGATTCAAATCAATACAAGTTTGTCTCATATATCTACCCTTTCTCAAATGATGACTTACCAAAGAGGTTGTAATGACCCTTCGAGCAGCTCTATTATCTTTCTCTCTGCTATTTTTCCCAATGCTATTGAGAGCACTGAAAAGATTCTTCACGATAATGGCATTTCTTTCCAACTTTTTATTGACACGAATCTTCAATTTGGAAAGCATAGGTCTCATCTTTTGCATCTTTAATAAGTGCATGAAAAGCTGACATTGCTCTACCACTGTCTTGTTGCTGAAAAACATCTGATATAGTCTTGAAGCCCATAACCGAACGGTTCTTTCTAATTTTTTTCCTTCCAAACTAGCAATAATCGTTTCATCAATTTCAATTATCCATTTTGGTGTTTTAGAAGCTTCATGCCGATTTTAATTAGGAGATATGTAAGGTTCTTGTGCATTAGGTTCCTGTGCATTGTCATCTTCGACATGGTCAATTATGCAATTTGGATTATGACTTGGTGGCATTTCTTCTTCAAAATTTTCATTCTCCAAATTTTCAATTTCGGCATTATCATTTTCAATAGGTACATTTTCATTCCCCAACTGTACATATTCATTATCTGACTCTATGATTTCACCTTTGATTTATTCATCGTCAACTTGACTGATATTTAGCATACCTTTTCTTTTTCTTTGGTGTTCCATTTTGTCCCTTTCTCTATATGTCACAATGTCTTCATTGGATATCTTCCTTTTGCATTTATCCTTTCGACGACTGATGCTCCCCATTCAGATGACAAATTCGAACACCTAAAGTTATATTTTCAAAAAAAATTGATTAGTTGGGCACAAAAATGCGACATTTTTCAAAACCCGTGAAAAAAAAACTAAAAAAGTGATGTTGTCGGGTCTGCAGGGACAGGGAATTATTGGGAATTGGTGCCCGTAAAATCAGATATCTGATCCTAAATCAGATATTCGATATTGCAAAGTGAATTTTTGGAGGGAAAACTAGCTATAATTTCCCTCTTTTGTCATAATTATATTAATATTATCAAAATCAAAATTTGCTATAATTTTTTGACTTTAGTTTATTACTAAGCTAATAGTATAGTAGTATTAATATATAATGGTATTAATAGTATAATAGAATTAATATAAAGTATCAATAGTATTAATATATAATAGTATTAATATATAGTAATATTAATATATAGTATTAATATAGCTATAGTATCAATATTATTATACCCATAATAGTATTAATATTATTACTATAGATATAATAGCATAAATATTTAGTGTTTATTTATATTATTATTATTATGCTACAATATAGTATTAATATATATATTATTATTATAGCTATAATAGTATTATTATTATTATTACTATAGATATGATAATATTAATATTTCATGTTTATTTATATTATTATTATTATTATCATAAAATCCTATAAATACTATATATCCTTTCATTTTTAAACCCATATACATACGAATGATTTGAATATGTTCATAGGGGTCCTAAGACCCCTAGAGACATATGTCATCGTTTAATGGGTCAAAGACGGTCGCAGGTCAACCTATGACCCCCTTTGACCCATATGGCCCATTCGAATATGTCCCTAGGACCCTTAGGGACATATGTCGTCGTTTAATGGGTCAAAGGGGGTCATAAGGAAACCCTATGACTACCTTTGACCCATATGAATGATTCGAATATGTCCTTAGGGGTCCTAGGACCCCTAAGGACATATGTCATCGTTTAATGGGTCAAAGGGTGTGATAGGTCACCCTATGAACCCCTTTGACCCATATGAATCATTCGAATATGTCCCTAAGGGTTATAGAACCCCTAGAGACATATGTCATCATTTAATGGGTCAAACGAGGTCATAGGTCACCCTATGACCCCCTTTGACCCATATAAACGATTCGAATATGTCCCTAGGGGTCCTTGGACCCATAGGGAAATATGTTGTCGTTTAATGGGTCAAATGATGTCATAGGTCACCATATGACCCCTTTTGACCCATATGAAAGATTCAAATATGTCCCTAGGGGTTATAGGACCCCTAGACACATATGTCATTGTTTAATTGGTCAAAGGGGGTCATAGTTGACCTATGACCCCTTTTGACTCATATGAACAATTTGAAGATGTCCCTAGCGGTTCCAGGACCCCTAAAGACATATGTCATCGTTTAATGGGTCAAAGGGGGTCATAGGTCACCCTATGACCCCCTTTGACCCATATAACCCATTCGAATATGTTCCTAGGGGTCCGAGGACCTCTAGCGACATATGTCATCATTTAATGGGTCAAAGCGGGTCATACGTCACCTTATGACCCCCTTGACCCATATGAATGATTCGAATATATCCCTAGGGTTCCTAGGACCCCTAGGGACATATGTCATTGTTTAATGGGTCAAAGGGTGTCATAGGTCACCCTATGACCCCCTTTGACCCATGTGAACGATTCGAATATGTTCCTAGGGGTTATAGGACCCCTAGAGACATATGTCATCGTTTAATAGGTCAAAGGGGGTCATAAGTCATCCTATGACCCCCTTTGACCCATGTGTATGATTCGAATATGTCCCTAAGGGTTCTAGGACCCCTAGAGACATATGTCATCGTTTAATGGGTAAAAGGGGGTCGTAAATCACCCTATGACCCCCTTTTACCCATATGAACAATTCGAGTATGTCCCTAAGGGTTCTAGGACCCCTAGAGACATATGTCGTCGTTTAATGGGTCAAAGACCTATGACCCCCTTTGACCCATATGACCCATTCGAACATGTTACTAGGGGTTTGAGGACCCCTAGCAACATATATTGTCATTTAATGGGTCAAAGAGGGTCATAGGTCACCCTATGACCCCGTTTGACCCATATTACCCTTTCGAATATGACCCTAGGGGTTCTAGGACCCCTAGTGACATATGTTGTCGTTTAATGGGTCAAAGAGAGTCATAGGTCACCCTATGACCCCCTTTGACCCATATTACCCATTCGAATATGTCTCTAGGGGTCTTAGAACCCCTAGGGACATCTGTCGTTGTTTAATAGGTCAAAAGAGGTCATAGGTCACCCTATGACCCCCTTTGACTCATATGAACGATTCAAATATGTCCCTATGGGTCCTAGGATCCCTAGGGACATATGTCATCATTTAATGGGTCAAAGGGTGTCATAAGGCACCCTATGACCCCCTTTGACCCATATGAACGATTCGAATATGTCCCTAGGGGTATTAGGACCCCTCGAGACATACGTCATCGTCTAATAGGTCAAAGGGGGTCATAGGTCACCCTATAACCCCCTTTGACCCATATAGCCCATTTGAATATGTCCCTAGGACCCTTAGGGACATATGTCATCATTTAATGGGTCAAAGGGGGTCATAGGGCACCCTATGATCCCCTTTGATGCATATGAACAATTTGAATATGTCCTTACGGATCCTAGGACCCCTAAGGACATATGCCATCCTTTAATAAGTCTAAGGGTGTCACAAGTCGCCCTATGACTCCCTTTAACCCATAAGAATGATTCAAATATGTCCCTAGGGGTTGTAGGACCCCTAGAGACATATGTCATCATTTAATGGGTCAAAAGGGGTAATAGGTCACCCTATGACCCCTTTTGACCCATATGAACGATTTGAATATGTAGGACCCCTAGGGACATATGTCAACGTTTAATGTGTCAAAAGGTGTCATAGATCACCCTATGACCCCCTTTGACCTATATGCACGATTTGAATATGTCCCTAGGGGTTATAAGACACTTAGAGACATATGTCGTTGTTTAATGGGTCAACGGGGGTCATAGGCCACCCTATGATTCCCTTTGACCCATATGAACAATTCGAATATGTCCCTTTGGGTTCTAGTACCGCTAGAGACATATGTCATCGTTTAATGGCTCAAAGGGGGTCATAGGTCACCTTATGACCCGCTTTGACCCATACGACCCATTCAAATATTTTTCTATGGGTCCAAAGATCTCTAGCCGCATATGTCGTTCTTAAATGGGTCAAAGAGGGTCATAGGTCACCCTATGACCCCCTTTGACCCATATGAATGGTTCAAATATATCCCTAGAGGTCCTAGGACCCCTAGGGACATATGTCGTCGTTTAGTGAGTCAAAGGGGGTCATAGGTCACTCTATGACCCGCTTTGACCCATATGAACAATTTGAATATATTCCTAGGGGTGATAGGACCCCTAGAGACAAATGTCATCGTTTAATGCGTCAAAGCGGGTCATAGGTCACCGTATGACCCCCTTTGACCCATATGACCCATTTGAATATGTTCCTAGGGGTCTGACGACCTCTAGCGACATATGTCGTCATTTAATGGGTCAAAAAGGGTCATAGGTCAATCTATGACCCCCTTTGACCCATATGAATGATTCGAATATATCCCTAAGGGTCCTAGGACCCATAGCGACATATGTCATCGTTTAGTGGGTCAAAGGGTGTCATAGGTCACCCTATCACCCCTTTGCACCCATATGAACAATTCGAATATGTCCCTAGGGGTTATAGGACCCCTAACGACATATGTCGTCGTTTAATAGGTCAAAAGGGGTCATGAGTCTCCCTATGACCCCCTTTGACCCATATGAACAATAAAAATATGTTTTTAAAAGTTCTATGACCCCTAGAGACATATGTCATCATTTAATGGGTCAAAGGAGGTCATAGGTCACCTTATGACCCCCTTTCACCCATATGACCCATTTGAATATGTTCTTAGGGGTCTGAGGACCCCTAGGGACATATGTCATCATTTAATTAGTCAAAGAGGGTCATAGGTCACCTTGTGACCCACTTTGACCCATATGAACGATACGAATATATCCCTACGGGTCCTAGGACCCCTAGGGACATATGTCATTGTTTATTGGTTCAAAGGGTGTCATAGGTCACTCTGTGACACCCTTTGACCCATATGAACTATTCGAATATATTCCTAGGGGATATAGGACCCCTAGAGACATATGTCATCGTTTAATAGGTCAAAGGGGGTCATAAGTCACCCTATGACACCTTTTTACCCATATCTACTATTCGAATATGTTCCTAGGGGTTTTAGGACCTCTAGAGACATATGTTGTTGTTTAATGGGTCAAAGGAGGTCATAAATCACCCTATTACGACTTTTGACCCATATGAACGATTCGAATATGTCCCTAGGGGTTCTAGAACCCCTAGAGACATATGTCGTCGTTTAATGGGTCAAAGACCTATGACCCCCTTTGACCCATATGACCCATTCGAATATGTTACTAGGGGTCCGCGGACCCCTAGCGACATATGTTCTCGTTTAATGGGGCAAAGACGGTCGTAGGTCACCCTATGACCCCGTTTGACCAATATTACCCTTTCGAATATGACCCTAGGGCTTCTATGAACCCTAGAGACATGTTATCGTTTAATGGGTCAAAAAGAGTAAAAGGTAACCCTATGACCCCCTTTGACCCATATTACCCATTCAAATATGTCTCTAGGGGTCTTAGAACCCCTAAGGACATATGTCGTTGTTTAATGTGTCAAAAGGGGTCATAGGTCACTTTATGACCCCCTTTGACCCATATGAATGATTCAAATATGTCCCTATGGGTCCTAGGACCCCTAAGGACATATGTCATCGTTTAATGGGTCAAAAGGTGTCATAAGACACCCTATGACCCCCTTTGACCCATATGAACGATTCGAATATGTTCCTAAGGGTCTTAGGACCCCTAGGGACATATGTCATCGTTTGATGGGTAAAAGGGGGTCATAGGTCACCCTATGACCCCCTTTGACCCATATGGCCCATTCGAATATGTGCCTACGACCCTTAGGGACATATGTCGTCATTTAATGGGTCAAAGGGGGTCATAGGACACCCTATGACCCCCTTTGACGCATATGAACAATTCAAATATGTACTTAGGGGTCCCAGGACCCCTAAGGACATGTCGTCATTTAATAGGTCAAAGGGTGTCATAAGTCACCGTATGACCCCCTTTGACCTATATGAACGATTCAAATATGTCCCTAGGGGTTATATGACCCCTAGAGACATATGTCATCATTTAATGAGTCAAAGGTGGTAATAGGTCACCCTATGACCCGCTTTGACCCATATGAACGATTTGAATATGTCCCTAGGCGTCTTAGGACCCCTAGAGACATATGTCATTGTTTAATGGGTCAAAATGTGTCATAGGTCACTCGATGACCCACTTTGATCCATATGAACGATTTGAATATGTCCCTAGGGGTTATAGGACACCTAGAGACATATGTCGTTGTTTAATTGGTCAAAAGGGGGTCATAGGTGCCCTTTGACCCATAAGAACAATTCGAATATGTTCCTAGGGGTTCTAGGACCCCTAGAGACATATGTCATCATTTAATGGCTCAAAGGGGGTCATAGGTCACCTTATGACCCACTTTAACCCATATGACCCATTCGAATATTTTTCTAGGGGTCTAAGGACCTCTAGCGACATATGTCGTCGTTTAATGGGTCAAAGGGTGTCATAGGTCACCCTATGACCCCTTTTGACCCATATGAACAATTCGAATATATCCCTAGAGGTCCTAAGACCCCTAAAGAAATATGTTGTCGTTTAATGGTTCAAAAGGGGTCATAGGTCACCATATGACCCCTTTTGAGCCATATTAACAATTTGAATATGTCCCTAAGGGTTATAGGAACCCTAGAGACATATGTCATCGTTTAATGGATCAAAAGGGGTCATAGGGTGATCTATGACCCCCTTTGACCCATATGACCCATTCAAATATGATCTTAGGGGTCAGAGGACCTCTAGCGACATATGTCATTATTTAATAGGTCAAAGCGGGTCATAGGTCACCCTATGACCCAGTTTGACCCATATGAATGATTCGAATATATCCCTAGGGGTCGTAGGACCCCTAGGGACATATGTCATCATTTAACGGGTCAAAGGGTGTCATAGGTCACCCTATGACCCCCTTGGACCCATATGAACGATTCGAATATGTCCATAGGGGTTATAGGACCCCTAATGACATATGTCATCGTTTAATGGGTCAAAGGGGGTCATAAGTCACCCTCTGACCCCCTTTGACCCATATGAACAATTTGAATATGTCCCTAGGGGTTGTAGGACCCTTAGAGACATACGTCATCGTTTAATGTCTCAAAGGGGGTCATAGGTTACCTTATGACCCACTTTGACCCATACGACACATTCAAATATTTTTTTAAGGGTCTGAAGACCTCTAGCGACATATTTCATTCATTAATGGGTCAAAGGGGGTCATAGGTCACCCTATGACCCCCTTTGACCCATATGAATGATTCGAATATATCCTTAGAGGTCCTAGGACCCCTACGGACATATGTTGTGGTTTAATGGGTCAAAGGGGGTCATAGATCACCTTATGACCCACTTTGACCCATATGAACAATTTGAATATGTCCTGAGGGGTTATAGGACGCCTACAGACATATGTCATTGTTTAATGGGTCATAGAGGGTCATAGGTCACCGTATGAACCCCTTCGACCCATATGAGCCATTCGAATATGTTCCTATGGGTCCGAGGACCTCTAGCGACATATGTCATCCTTTAATGGGTCAAAAGGGGTCATAGGTCACCCTATGACCCCCTTTGACCCATATGAATGATTCGAATATATCCCTAGGGGTCCTAGGACCTCTAGAGACATATGTCATCGTTTAATAGGTCAAAGTTGGTCATAGGTCACCCTATGACCCCCTTGGACCCATATGAACAATTCGAATATGTTCTTAGGGGTTATAGGACCTATAACGACATATGTCATCGTTTAATGGGTCAAAGGGGGTCATAAGTCAACCTATGATCCCCTTCGACCCATATCAACAATTCAAATATGTTTCTAAAGGTTCTAAGTCCCTTACAGACATATGTCATCATTTAATGGGTCAAAGGGGGTCATAGGTCACCCTATGACCCATATGACCCTTTTGAATATGTTCCTAGGGGTCTGAGGACCCCTAGCAACATATGTCATTGTTTAATGGTTCAAAGGGTGTCATAGGTCACTCTACGACACCCTTTGACTCATATGAACAATTCGAATATGTTCCTAGGGGTTACAGGACCCCTAGAGACATATGTCGTCATTTAATAGGTCAAAGGGGGTCATAAGTCACCCTATGACCTCCTTTGATCCATATGAATGATTCGAATATGTCCCTAGGGAGTCTAGAACCCCTAGAGACATATGTCATCGTTTAATCGGTCAAAGGAGGTCATAAATCACCCTATGACTCCATTTGACCCATACGAACAATTCGAATATGCCCCTAGGGATTCTAGGACCCCTAGAGACATATGTCATCGTTTAATGGGTCAAAAACATATGACCCCCTTTTACCCATATGATCCATTTGAATATGTTACTAGGGGTCCGAGGACTCCTAGTGACATATGTTGTCATTTAACGGGTCAAAGAGGGTCATAGGTCACTCTATGACCCCGTTTGACCCATATTACCCTTTCGAATATGTCCCTAAGGCTTCTAGAACCCTTAGAGACATATGTTGTCGTTTAATGGGTGAAAGAGAGTCATAGGTAATCCTATCACCCCATTTGACCCATATTACCCATTCGAATATGTCTCTAGGGGTCTTGGAACCCCTAAGGACATATGTCGTTGTGTAATGGGTCAAAAGGGGTCATAGGTCACCCTATGATGCCCTTTGACCCATATGAACAATTCAAATATGTACCTATGGGTCCTATGACCCCTAGGGACATATGTCATCATTTAATGGGTCAAAGGGTGTCATAAGACATCCTATGACTCTCTTCGACCCATATGAACAATTCGAATATGTCCCTAGGGGTGTTAGGACCACTAGGGACATATGTCATTGTTTAATGGATCAAAGGGGTTCATAGGTCACCCTATGACCCCCTTTGACCCATATGGCCCATTCGAATATGTCCCTAGGACCCTTAGGGACATATGCCATCATTTAATGGGTCAAAGTGGGTCATAGGGCACTCTATGACCCCCTTTGACACATATGAACAATTTGAATATGTCCTTAGGGTTCCATGGACCCTTAATGACATATGTCATCATTTAATGGGTCAAAGGGTGTCATAGGTCACCCTATGACCCCCTTTGACCCATATGAACGATGCGAATATGTCCCTAGGGGTTATAGGACCCCTAGAGACATATGTCATCATTTAATTGGTCAAAGGGGGTAATAGGTCACCCTATGACCCCCTTTGACCCATCTAAATGATTTGAATACATCCCTATGGGTCTTAGGACCCCTAGGGACATATGTCATCGTTTAATGGGTCAAAAGGTGTCATAGGTCACTCTATGACCCCCTTCGATCCATATGAACGATTTGAATATGACCCTAGGGGTTATAGGACACTTAGAGACATATGTCGTTGTTTAATGGGTCAAAGGGGGTCATAGGTGCCATTTGACCCATATGAACAATTCGAATATGTCCCTGGGGGTTCTGGGACCCCTAGAGACATATGTCATCATTTAATAGCTCAAAGGGGGTCATAGGTCACCCTATGACCCACTTTGACCCATACGACCCATTCGAATATTTTTCTACAGGTTCGAAGACCACTAGCGACATATGTCATCGTTTAATGGGTCAAAGGGAGTCATAGGTCACCCTATGACCCCCTTTGACCCATATGAATGATTCGAATATATCTCTAGAGGTCCTAGGACCCCACCTATGACCCCCTTTGATCCATATGAATGATTTGAATATATTCCTAGAGGTCTTAGGACCACTAGGGACATATGTCATCACTTAATGGGTGAAAGGGGTCATAGGTCACCCTATGACCCCTTTTGACCCATATGAACAATTTGAATATGTCCCTAAGGATTATAGGACCTCTAGAGACATATGTCATCGTTTAATGGGTCAAAGGGGGTCATAGATCACCCTATGACCCCCTTTGACCCATATGACCCATTCGAATATGTTCTTAGGTGTTCGAGGACCTTTAGCGACATATGTCATTATTTAATGGGTCAAAGGGGGTCATAGGTCACCCTATGACCCAAGTTGACCCATATGAATTATTCGAATATATTCATAGGTGTCCTAGGACCCCTAGGGACATATGTTATCATTTAACGGGTCAAAGGGTGTCATAGGTCACCCTATGACCCCCTTGGACTCATATGAACGATTCGAATTTGTCCCTAGGGGTTATAAGACCCCTAGTGACATATGTTGTCGTTTAACGAGTCAAAGGAGGTCATAAGTCACCCTATGACCCCCTTTGACCCATATGAACAATTCAAATATGTTCCTTACGGTTATAGGACCCCTAGAGACATATGTCGTCGTTTAATGGGTCAAAGGGGGTCATGACCCATATGACCCATTCGAATATGTTCGTAGGGGTCTGAGGACCCTTAGCGACATATGTCATCGTTTAATTGGTCAAAAAGGCTCATAGGTCACCCTATTACCCCCTATTACCTATATTACCCATTGAATATGTCCCTAGGGGTTCTAGGACCCCTAGAGACATATGTTGTCGTTTAATGGGTTACAAAGAGTCATAGGTCACTGTATGACCCACTATGACCCATATTACCCACTTGAATATGTCCCTAGGGGTTCTAGAACCCCTAGGGACATATGTCGTTGTTTAATGGATCAAAGGGGGTCATAGGTCACCCTATGACCCCCTTTGTCCCATATGAATGATTCAAATATGTCCTTATGGTTCCTAAAACCCTTAGGCACATATGTCGTCGTTTAATGGGTTAAAGGGTGTCATAAGGCACCCTATGACCCCCTTTGACCCATATGAATGATTCCAATATGCTAAGACCCCTAGGGACATATGTCATTATTTAATGGGTCAAAGGAGGTCATAGGGTGATCTATGACCCCCTTTGACCCATATGGCCCATTCGAATATCTCCCTAGGTCCCTTAAGGACATATGTCATCGTTTAATGGGTCAAAGGGGTTCATCGGGCACCCTGTGACCCCCTTTGACCCATATGAACTATTTGAATATGTCCTTAGGGGTCCTAGGACCCCTAAGGACATATGTCATTGTTTAATGGGTCAAAGGGTGTCATAGGTCACCCTATGACCCCCTTTGACCCATATGAACGATTTGAATATGTCCCTAGGGGTTCCAAGACCCCTAGTGACATATGTCATCGTTTAATAGGTCAAAGGGGGTCATAGGTCACCCTATGACCCCCTTTGACCCATATGAACAATTCGAATATGTCCCTACAGATTCTATGACCCCTAGAGACATATGTTGTCATTTAATAAGTCAAAAGGGGTCATAGGTCACCCTATGACCCCCTTCGACCCATATGACCCATTCGAATATGTTCTTAGGAGTTCGAGGACCCCTAGCGACATATGTTGTCATTTAATGGATCAAAAAGAGTCATAGGTCACCCTATGACCCCCTTTGACTCATATTACCCATTCGAATATGTCCCTAGGGGTTCTAAGACCCCTAGAGACCTATGTCATCATTTAATGGGTCAAAGAGAGTCATAGGTCACCCTATGACCCCCTTTGACCCATATTACCCATTCGAGTATGTCCCTAGGGGTCCTAGAACCCCTAGAGACATATGTCGTCGTTTAATGGGTCAAACCCATTTACCCATATGAACGATTCAAATATGTCTTTATGGGTCCTAGGACCCCTAGGGACATATGTCATTGTTTAATGGGTCAAAGGGTGTCATAAGGCACCCTATGACCCCCTTTGACCTATATAAATGATTCGAATATGTCCCTAGGGGTCTTAGGACCCCTAGGGACATATGTCGTCATTTAATGGGTCAAAGGGGGTCATAGGGTGACCTATGACCCCCTTTGACCCATATTGCCCATTCGAATATGTCCTTAGGACCCTTAGGGACATATGTCACCATTTAGTGGGTCAAAGGGGTTCATCGAGCACCCTGTGACCTCCTTTAACCCATATGAACGATTCGAATATTTCCTTAGGGGACATATGCCATCGTTTAATGGGTCAAAGGGCATCATAGTTCACCCTATGACCCCCTTTGACCCATATGAATGATTTTAATATTTCACTAGGGGTCTTAGGACCCCTAGGGACATATTCGAATCGTTCATATGGGTCAAAGGGGTATGTCATTATTTAGTGGGTCAAAGGGGGTCATAGGTCACCCTATGACCCCCTTTGACCCATATGAACGATTCGAATACGTCCCTAAGGGTCCTAGAACCCCTAGGGACATATGTCATTGTTTAATAGGTCAAATGGTGTCATAGGTCACCCTATGACCCCCTTTGACCCATATGAACGATTTGAATATGTCCTTAGGGGTTATAGGACCCCTAGAGACATATGTCATCGTTTAATGGGTCAAAGGGGGTCATAGGTCACCCTATTACCCCCTTTGACCCATATGAACAATTCGAATATGTCCCTAGGGGTGCTAGAACCCCTAGAGACATATGTCATCATTTAATGCATCAAAGAGGGTTATAGGTCACCTATGACCCTCCTGATCCATATGAATGATTCGAATATGTCCCTAGGGGTCCTAGGACCCCTAGCGACATATTTGAATATGACCCATTCGAATATGTTCTTAGGGGTCCGAGGAACCCTACCAACATATGTTGTCGTTTAATGGGTCAAAGAGGGTCATAGGTTGCCCTTTGACCAATATTACCCATTCGAATATGTCCTTAGGGGTTCTAGGACCCCTAGAGACATATGTTGTCGTTTAATTGGTCAAAGCGAGTCATAGGTCACACTATGACCCTCTTTGACCCATATTACCCATTCGAATATGTCTCTAGGGGTCCTAGAACCCATAGGGACATATGTCATTATTTTATGGGTCAAAGGGACCTATGACCCCCTTTGACCCATATTACCCATTCAAATATGTCCCTAGGGGTCCTAGGACCCCTAGAGACATATGTCATCATTTAATGGGTCAAAGGGGGTCATAGGTCACCCTATGACCCCCTTTGACTCATATGAATGATTCAAATATGTCCTTCAAGGTCCTAGGACCCATAGGGACATATATCGTCATTTAATCGATCAAAAGGGGTCATAGGTCACCTTATAACCCCCTTTGATCCATATTAACCATTGTAATATGTCCCTAGGGCTCTTAGTACCCCTAAGGACATATGTTGTCGTTTAATGCGTCAAAAGTGGTCAATGGCTGACCTATGACCCCCTTTGACTCATATATATTAATAATATACATATCTATTAATAATATATATATATATATATTACATTATTATATTTAATAAAAATATTAGGTTATTATATATATATATATATATATATTTATATATTAATAACATACATATTAATATAAAAATATATATAATACATATTATATATTTATATGTAATATATTACGTTATATATATAATATTATTATACATATTAATATAATAATATATAATACATATTATATTTAATGAAAATATTATGTTATCATATATATATTAATAACATACATATTAATATAATAATATATAATACGTATTTTATATATATATATATATAAATTACATTATTATATTTAGTAAAAATAATAATAATATAAATTGTATTTATAGATTGTAATAAGATTAACATAATATATTAGTATATATTGTTAGATTATATCTTATATCTTTACATTACGTTATTTATATATAATATATTAAAATACATCTTTACATAGTAATATAAGTGAAATAATTTAGAAATAATAAGTTGTGACGTTTAAACCCAATTTTCCCTCCAAAATGGGTTGAGATTTTAAATTTGCCCACCTCAACATATCGGATATTTGATTTCAAATCAGATATCCGATTAGGCTTGGTAAATACCAAGCCTACCCGATCAACCCAAAAGACGTGTTTGAAGAGGGTTTTAGTGATACTCAGACTTCGGGTAGCCTTCTGACAATGTTATTTTGATCGAAATTGAATAAAATGAAAAGTTTTTTTTAATATCGATCTCTAGATTCCATAAATATAATTTCTGTCAAATTCTGAGTTCGGTAAGTATTTATTAGTTAATTATCAATGAAGATAATTGTAAAGTGCTGATTGACATACTGATTAAAAAATAGCTATAACTTTCAAACGGTATAATTTTTTTTAAATCTAAAAGTTGCATCACATTCTATACTTCGGCTAGTATAAGAAAAAAATGAAAAAAAAAAATTTGGTAAAATTTTCTATTAGTTAGGGTGGTCAGACACGAGACTTTTTTTTTCGAAAAAGTTTTGGTAGAAAATTCATAGTTAATTATTTATTTGGAAGAAACATATCAAAAAATATGCGTCACATCCAAGCATGAGTCTACTTTTCATATCTATAATTATATTAAAAAAAATATTATGATTTGATTTTGATTAAGGTGGTTAGACATACACCTACTTTTTATTTTCGCCTTGAAATTTTCTTAGTACAACATTAAAATTTAAACTTTTGACCAATTAATTATTTTTTCTCTTGATAAGGCCTGGTAGTTTAGAAACTATATTCAATTTCTTACAGATTATTTTCTTACAACTTTTTGATATAAAGTCCATAACCTTTTCAAAATTATGTGTCAAGTAGACATAAACCTGATTTGCTGATTTTTCACTGCCACTTAAGGCCATAGTTTGGTACACCATGATCTGCACATACCCTTATCACTTAATCTTGTTGATCAGATCTATCTTCACTAACCTTTCATTGCTTATCTATGTTCCTCTCATACTAATTCTTCATTAAAAAATCTATCTTAGCCATCTTCTCCAAGCTTCCTTCACACCAAAAACTCTCCTTAGTATCCTCCTTCACAACATTAGGTTACCCTTAGGGTTTCCTTATTTTATAAAAATCATGGAGATGAAATTAGGTTAGAATCAATGGTTGTGGTTGATCCACATTACTGCCTAATACTTCCCTTAATCTAATTGGTTGCATGCATTGCATAGGGGTGCATAATATGACTCCCTCATTATTCCTTATAATAAAAAATTCATGTTCATATCCACCAAAAATAATTTATATAGAATTTTGTGCCATTACAAACATCTATGACATAAACTATTCACTCAACATCCATAGGTTCTAATGCTCAGCCTTGATGTGCTCTATATACTGATAGTCATCTTTTGAATAGCTTAATGCACTCTATTTGCATGACACCTAAATCTCTCGACACACTTTGACTGCTCAACACACACCATCTTCTCGACACATACTAGTGCTCAACAATAATTTTCATATTACTTGGCATGTATTATCTAGAGACTTATGCTCGACATGCTCTATTCGCTCGGCTTGCACTATTCACTTGGCTTGCACTGATCACTCAGCAGACTCTATTCACTCAAGATGCACTATGCATTTGGCTTGCATTATTCTCTGATGAATAATGACTAAGTGTTTGGTCACTACTTTGTCAAAACCAAAATGAGATTAAAATTCATCATAAAATCTTGATAATTAGAATATACAAATTATAGGAGAGTAGTAAATCAAGATAACTTATAACAATTTTATTAGCGTCTAAAATTTAAATTCACAAGAATATTGTGTTTGACTTTGTGAAATTTTTATCATCAAAGTTTCAAATCATCTTTTGTAATAAACATCAGTGATAATTAGAGCAGACAAATTAAAGAAGGGTAGTTAATCAAGATAATTTATAATAATTTCATTGACATCTAAAAGTTAAATTGGCAAGAATTTTTTGTTTGACTTTGTAAATGTTTTTATCATCAAGGTTTCAAATTAGATTTCGTAATGCAACATTGAAATAATATAATTCAAATATTAAAACTAAATAAATTTATAAATAATTATATTAATGCTATTTATCATTACTTCCAATTATTTATCATTTATTAAAAATAAAATTAGGATTTAAAGTTAAATGTTATTATTCACACAATT
>CM053786.1:349053632-349171132 GCA_028749045.1 Cupressus sempervirens | reverse complement strand
TTCAACAAAATTAAACACCACATGTATAAATACTTGTTTTCTAGAAATTAGAGTCATAGACAATACTTTACTATGTAGTAGAAAAAAAAGAACTTTCCATTAAGGAAAATGAGGCTTAAATGAATATATGGAGCATACTTCAAGTAAGAAATTGTGCTTCCACTTCTTACATCAGATATGGATGTGCTCTAGTAAGAGTATAGGAAGAAAGAGAGAGAGAGAGAGTGTGTGTGTGTGTGGGTGGGTGTGTGTATGTGTGTTTATAATTTGAAGCTATTAGTTCTCAATTGATACCTTTATTTTTGAAATTGAAAGAAGCCAAAATGAGGGCTAACTCTAAGTACAAGATGTTGAAAGACAACTAACTAATAGGAAATTCAATAACTAACCATCCCCCTTTTTCAATTTTTCAAAAATCTCATATTAATGTGTGCCAACTATGATACAACAAACCAAAAATAGTATATAACTTTAAAATATACAAATTTCATAATAACTGAAGTCTATAAAAGCACTATTAACAAAACCCTCATGGTCTGAGTGTTGTAACTATAAAAAAAACCAAAACTAAAACATGAAAAAAGGGGGTATTAATTCCCCTTGTTCTTCTCCTTTCCCTCAGGCTTGTTTGGTAGGAGTTGGAGCCAATCATCAGATAAAAATCTATAAAGAAAGCTTGCGGTATCCCACCCCACTACAAAATTTAGGTCTTCCTTCACCACATCTAGTAAGTGTAGAGTAGAGGCCGTCGAGTGCATCACCCTCACAAAAAACCTAGTGATCTCATGGAACCTTTCTCTAGGATCTCTTTCCTTTCTTCTAGCTTCAAGATTTTCTTGTCAATGACCCCTAGATCATCATTGTGAATAGTGGTAGATGAGGAGTGAGGGGTATCCTTCTCAAGTATATGACCACCTTTTCCAGTGACCTGTTGGGGGGAGTGAGGGTCTCCCCCCTATTACCCCCAAGCATATCAGGGGAATTATTCTTTTATGTATCATACATATGGGAAGTGATGATGCTAAAGTGGCTAGTATCTTCATCCTTTCCCTCACTAATAGTTTCCTCCTTTTCTCTCTCTCTCACAAGTTTCATCTGGGAGCTTGTGTTGTTTTATTTTTTCTTAGACGATTTTTGTTTGCCACTACTAGTGGATTCAGAGCTAGGGGAACTTTCCATCTTAGGTCCAAGATCCACATGAACCCTCTTCTTCTTGTTCCTCATGGGCTTTCTCCTACCACCATCAATTTCAATATCTAAGTCAAAAATCTGGACATTTTCTCCATTTTGATTTGTTTGAGGATGGTGGACTTTGGGGTTTTGTTTTCAAGAGTGTACATGACCTTAATAAAGTTTTGAGGGGTCGAAGTAGACAAAGTTGGGTTAGGAAGAATCACTTGAACATTTATAGGTTGTATGGGGTAGAGATTCTTATGGAAATCATATAATTTTTATACATAAAGGCCTAATGTGAGATAGAGTAGGGCTTCCCTTTTTTATCTTCTCCCTAACCCTAAAAATTGTATCCTCCATAGAATGCTAAAGAAGGAATGGGAAGGATATGATGTCCCAATTACAAAAATAGTTCAAAATGGGGAAATGGTAGTAATAGAAGATCTAAAACCTACTATCAAGAGTAAGATACCTCATAATAGTATAACATACCCCCTTCCAAGGATCTAGAAGCTCCATTCCAACAAACCCAGGACGATCATGCATAGGGCTCTCACCATGTCAAAAGAATTGGCTAAGGCTCACTTCATCAATGACATAGGTTTTTTTCCTTCATTTTATGTCTTCTAGAGACAACTCACCAACTTTTGCAATGACCTCTTCATTGATCTCAAATGAGATCCCATTTATGATAACACTCCTAGTATTCCACAAATTCATGAACTACATAGAAACTACCTTGTCATACCCTTCAATGCATTGCATAAATGACACTAACCCTCCTTCTATCAAATATGTCCATCCTGCCTCCTTCTAATTTTCAATAGGGGTCAGTTTAATATGAATAGGGTTTCCACCGATTTCTCCACTCTTTTAAAAGTCCTTAATGAAATCTTTGGAATCGTCCAACATAACCTAAGCCCTACCGATAAAGAGAGTAAAAAAGCCAAAAAGAACACCCAAAACCTTCTGGTTTAAGAAAATGCTATGATGGATACTCAAATGCAAATGCTTAAGGAAGTAATACCACTTCAAAAGCTTGATGCACAAAGTCTCATTATTATACTTGATAGTCTCCACCTCATTTAAAAATCCATTTGCACTCTTTCCAATATGGGTTCCCTTTTTCTTCTGGCACGATCCTAGCAAATCTCATAAATATTTGCACATCGACTTTGGAAAATTTTGTCATCATTTTTTTCCTTACACCAGCCAATCATAGTACCATCCCAACTAATAGTGATATGGTCATCTGCTGGTGAACCTTTTATATTAATAATAACACACCAAAAGACTAAAACTAATCCCATTATATATGATTTCCTCATCACTTAGCTTATTTAATAATTAATTCTTGAATATTATCTAGAAGCTCATTCATACTCCCCTAGGTGCATGTGTCTAGGTTGGGTACCTAATCATAGCCAGTGCATCAACCACACCATTTCCCTCTTGGTAAATGTGCCAAATGGACACATCTTAGAGTCTATATATAAAGTTTCAACTATCTTTAATAAGATGGGAGATATTCCAGACAACATTACTAATTCCTTTTAAGGCTTCAATTATTAACTAGGAATCTCCCTCCACAATTAAATTTTGAATAACCTAGAGGGTGGATAGTTTAATCCCCCAAAATAGGCCCATAGCTTCCCCATAATTACTTCTATTTCCTCCACAGTTGCAGGCAAAGGGCAGAATACAATTTCCTTGGTGGTCTCTTATAATAACCCCACAATAGCCTAATCCCTTTTGCAGATCCATCAAAGTTCAGCTTGAACCATAGGGCGGTGGAGCTTTCCATTTCACTCTTTGCCAAGCCATTAGTTTAGAATTGTCAAATTTGGAGACCAAATCCTTAATACTCCAGTTATCCATGATAACCAACTCATAGGGAATCAAGGGGTAAGTAAGGGTCCACCATTTCCAATTGAGACCTTTGTTGTGCAAACATTATCTTCTATTTCATAGACTATAATTCAAACTCTTATCGTTCATTAATATATACAAAAAATGGATCAAAAAGTCTCATAGCTGACATTCAACAACTCTTTGGCATGCCTATTATATGTATAGGTGTGATTTCTATTTTATATCACACTCAAAATAGTTCAATAATCTCTCCTCCATTTGATAGAAAGCTAGCACTTCCTTTTGATTAAATTTTTTCATATGTGCACTATTTCTATTTTAGAATTTAGCTACTATTATATTTCACTCTAATATATTGAAAATTCTACAAATATAGTGCATTTACCATCAAGCTATTACTAATGAATAGAATAAAAAAGAAAAATATTAGTTTGAATCATATATAATATGTATCATCTTTTTATGTTTACTAAGAGAAGTATGAGAAACGGTCTAGATGTCAAACATGTAAGAAGTGTGATATAGTAAATTGTACAAACTATTTTACAATCTGCTTTTCAAATCTATCAACTTTTTACTTCTAAGTAAAGTCTACTCACTAATAAAATATTCTCCATAGTTTTGACTATTGTATTTGAATTTAAAAAGTTGGCAAAAGTGACATTTTTTTAATTACATTACATTTTGTGCATTGATTTAGTTATTATTGATCTCAAGCATTTGCACTATTTGTTGTATCCTTTAGATATACTTGACAAAGTTAATTTCACTTAACAAATTGAATTATAATATTGATTTTTCACAACATTCCAATTTTTAACATAAATTAAAGGTCTCCTCCATAACAACATTCCAATTTTAAACCTCTAGCTGATTTTTTAGTCCTTTTGTACTTTGGGGTCAACCCCTTGTCTTTTTGGCTGCTATCTGATACTTCAAAAACCTTCCAATTTTAACATAAACTGAAGACGGCCTCCTCCACAACAAAATTTTTGAAATTTTTTTCCTGTGTTTTCATAAATGTTTAAAAAAATCATGTTTGACATTTTTTAATCTTTGATGCATTTTATCTGGAAATTAGCCAGCACCTAAATTAAAACCCTCCTCCATAACAACATTCCAATTTTAACATAAATTGAAGCCAGCCTCCTCCACAACAAAATGATGAGAAGAAGAGATGAGAAATGAAGGTTGAGATTAAAATTATAATGAACAAATGAAAATTTAAATCATTATTCTATCAAGCAGTTTGACTTTTGACAGTATACTATAAACAGACGATTAAGTACTTAAAATTGACTTTCTTCTACACTTAATTTTTTCCCGTTTAAGACGGGTCCATTTATTTCACCATGAGAATTGATTCAGACAGCACTCCATGCGGAGACTGCAAATAATGGTGTTCCTTTCCACTTTATAATAATGGCATGTCCATCGGCATCCAGAGTATAATGTTCTTTGCAAGCACATTCTTTTAATAACAGTTGAGCCTGATACATAGCTCGAAAGCTAAAGCTCTGTTCACCGAACCCTGCTTGTTTAAAGAAACACCTCCATAGATCAGTTCCAGCATGCCTAACAAACCTCTCCTTTCCATCATACACTATCATATTCCTAATGTGACTTCCAGGTAACAATTCCTCATGCTTCATCCTCCTAATATCACTTATGTCCGTCATGCTAACATCCAACAGATCAAAATATGCCATGTAATAGAAAAGTACCTCGCTGAATCTGTCCGCAAAAGATGGACAATTATGCTGCGCTTCTACTTCAACATTCACCATGATGCTCGGCCTCAGTTTCTTAATAACCCTTAACAGATTTTCCAGAAGGGAAGGGTCGTATAACAGACTTTTCAGAACAAATGGAGTATGAACTGCCAATGCCTCCCTTGATTCAACGGTGAAAAAGCCTTCCTTAATCCCCTCTACTCTCGCAATCTCCATCGTGTTGTACGATAATGGAATCGCCAAGGATTCAGCGAGCTCACGAAGTCTTTCTCCGCTTTTGAGAAGCTGCTCGCCGTCCATCCCAACTAGTGTAATCCCGAGAAGCTGAAGCGCAGGGAGATCAAATGAAATGGATCTGTGTGCCAGATATTCCATCAATACTGTCCAGTGCGAGCCAGTTCGCATCCTCAAATCGATCACATGAATTTTCTCGGCGTTCCCCCCGACTTCAATGATTGCCTTCACAGACGTGAACTGTGTCACTCTGACAAAGGGCAGAACTTTGTTAGAGTAAGCAATGAGACTGCAATGTTAATTATTGTTAGTTGGACAGCAGTTATTTCTGACCCGAAAATAGCAGCACTATTTATGGGTAGCTTGGACAGCTGTTCGTCCTTATCTATGAATAGTAGTTGTATTTATGGGTGGTTTGGACAGCTGTTTGTCCACTTGCCAAAAATTAGTAAATGGTTATTATTTACTAATTTTAGAGATTCCTTTTTGGACACCTTGCAACCAATTCTATTATTGGCTGTTGAGTTGTCTTAATCTCAGCCGTTGGTTTGATTTAATCTCGGTCGTTGGTTTACCAACGAGAGTAGTATAAAAAGGGGTCTAGGGGGCATCTGGAGAGGTAGGCGGTGATGCTTTGGTGAAGCTGTTTGCAGTGTTAGCAAACAGTCTTGCAGTGTTAGCAAGGGCACAGAAGAAGAAGCGTTTTAGAGAAGCAGTTTGCAGTGTTAGCAAACAATCTTGCAGTGTTAGCAAGGGCGCAGTGTTAGCACAGGGATAGCAGTGAGAAATATCAGCGGGAGAAATTAGGAGGTTGTCGGAGTTCTGCCAGTGTGAGGCAAGGAATTTTGTATCTCTTGATTTGCTGAAGTTTAATATAATTTCTCATCTGTAGAACTGGTTTTCCCTTAGGGGTTTTTCCAGGGACAATTTGTCCGAAAATATTGTGTTGATTCTGTTGTGCATTTCTTTCCATATTTTAAGTGAAGTTGCAGTTGTGTTATTTTTCGATATTAGTTGGGAATTTATTTTCAGCAGTTTAATAATCATTTGTGATAGGAGATTAATAATCAGTGACTGCAATAGTTTGATTTTTCACATGGTATCAGAGCATTGTTAAGGGTAGAAGAGTTTTGCCCTAGGAAAGAAATTTTGATCTCTTTAGATTTATTATTGCTTTAAACCTTGAGATGGCTTCAGCTGGTTTGAGAGATCAGGATAGATTGGATGGTGCCTTAAATTTTGGTGTCTGGAAGGCCAGAATTTCTTTATTGTTGGAAGAGAATGGTATCAAGGATTATGCTACCAGTGGTGTACCTGTACCAACGGATGCAACACAGCTTGTAGCATATAGGAAGGACGATGCCAAAGCGAGGAGGATTATCCTTGATGGTGTCAAGGATCATATTGTTCCACATATCTCAGAGCTAGATACAACAAAGAAGATGTGGGACGCCATTCTAAATTTGTACTAGAATGCTACCACTAACAGGAAGTTGATTCTCAGAGAGAAGCTAAAGAATACCCGAATGAATCAGGGAGAAGACGTCACAAGTTACCTCACCAGGCTCAGACTTGTCAAGGATGAGTTAGCAGCTGTTGGAGATAGCCCTAGTGATGATGAGCTAGTGAGAATAGTCCTAAATGGGTTTACTAAACAATGGAGTGTCTTTGTTCAAGTTGTCAGTGGACGAGATACTTTACCGAGTTGGGATCGACTATGGACTGATTTCACTCAGGAGGAGTTTAGACTAAGTCTTGTCAATGGGGCCAACAAGAGTCAGAAAAATGAGGTGGAACAAGAGAACGTTGCCCTAGCGGGTAAAGGGAAAGCAAAGAAGGGATCTAGCAAAGGATCAAATTCACAAAGTGAAAAGAAGAAGAAGGACCTTTCTAAGGTTAAGTGCTTTGGATGTCACGAGTTTGGCCACTATGTCAGTGATTGCCCAGAGAGGAAAAAGGGTAAGAAGCAGGTGACAGCTTCAGCAAGTGCAGAAGAACTCTCCAGCAGAATGGAAGATGAGTTTGCACTCATAGCTTGTATGGTTAGCTCAACCTCACAGTGTGTTTGGTATATAGATAGTGTGGCGTCATTTCATATGACAGGAGTTAGAGAGTACTTCTCCAGTTACAAGGAGGAGGACACCAACATCCAGATTTCTATGGGAAACTTGTCCAAACTCAACCCTGTTGGGAAAGGGACTGTTCAGTTTCAGAGGGAGAATGGAAAGATAATTCCTCTTCATGATGTGTTATATGTGCCAAGCTTAGGTATGAATTTGATTTCTGTATCTGTTCTTCAGGATAGGGGGTATAATGTACTCTTTAGAGGGACACATGTGTTGATTAAGCACAAGGATTGGAAATCACCCATAACTATTGGAGTTAGGAGTGGTCACCTTTATAGATTGCAGTTTGATACTCCTAAGGCACTTATGAGCAAAAATAATCCTAGAGATCTTGGAGAGCTATGGCATAGGAGGTTGGGCCATATTCATCATGGAGCACTTAGATTGCTTCGTGAGACCGTGACAGGTGTTCCAGAGGTGAGCACAGAGCATGATGATGTATGTAAGGGATGTGTGTTGGGGAAGTTTGCGAAAGCATCTTTTCCAAGGAGTGACACCAGATCTAAGGGTGTTCTTGATCTAGTACATTCAGATGTTTGTGGACCAATGTCAACGAAATCTCTCAGAGGATATGAGTACTATGTTACTTTTATTGATGACTTCTCTAGAAAGACCTGGATATACTTCTTGAAGACTAAAGATGAGGTTTTCAGTCGATTCCAAGAGTTCAAGGCTCTTGTGGAGAACTCGACAGGAAAGAAGATAAAGGTTCTTCGGTCAGACAATGGAGGCGAGTACAAAGGAAATGTCTTCCAGGAGTTCTGCATCAGAGAAGGAATCAAGAGAGAATGGACTGTTCCTTACAATCCACAGCAGAATGGAGTTGCTGAGAGGAAGAACCGTTCTATATCGGAGGCAGCAAGAGCTATGCTACATGACCAGGACATGCCCCGTTACTTATGGGCAGAGGCGTGTAATACAGTAGTCTACATTCAGAATAGAGTTCCACACAAGGTGTTAGGGAAGATGACACCAGAGGAGGCTTTCACAGGGAAGAAGCCAGATGTTAGTCACTTCAGGATATTCGAGAGTTTGCCATATTGTCATATTCCTGGGGATACACGTACAAAGTTAGATCAGACTGCAGAAAGGGGGTACTTTGTTGGGTACAGTGAGACCTCAAAGGCATACAGGATTTTCATTCCGGGGACTAAAAGAGTTATTGTCAGACGGGATTTCAAGTTCTTGGAGGACAAGGCATTCAAGAGATCCAGAGATTTGCCAGCAGATGATCAGAGTGAGCAGCCAACAGAAGCTCCAAGACCAAGTCAAGGGCATCAAAGCTCAAGTACAGTTACCAGTACGAGTGTAGACTCAGTTAGTGAAGATTCACAGAGTATGGAGCAACAGGTGCAACAGGAAATGCATTTGGAAGATTTAGAGGTTGACATTTCATCCTCTACAGTTGGCAGCAGGAACCATATGGTTCCAGATACACAAAGGGATACTCAGGAGTTTGTGGGAGCTCCTAGGAAGAGTACTAGACAGCGAAGACAACCAACCAAGTTCAATGACTATATGGCATTAGTTAGTTAGTTGGTAGATAGTGAGCCTTCTAGCTATCAGGAAGCTGCAGAACATCAGGTATGGCGAGATGCTATGGTTGAGGAATATTCTTCAATAATGCAGAATGATGTGTGGGAGGTAGTACCTAGACCAACAGATAGGGCTGTAGTTGGATCACGCTGGATCTATAAGATAAAGCACGGTGCAGATGGTAGCATCGAGAAATACAAGGCTAGGTTTGTGGCAAAGGGGTTCTCTCAGAAGGAGGGAATAGACTATGAGGAGACATTTGCTCCAGTTGCCAGGTATACTTCTATACGAGCTGTAATCTTACTTGCAGCACAGATTGGATGGCAGATCCATCAAATGGATGTCAAGACAGCATTCCTCAATGGTGAGTTGAAGGAGGAGGTATACATAGAACAACCAGAAGGCTTTGTAGCACACAACAAAGAGACCCACGTGTGCAGATTGAAGAAAGTTGTTCGACTACAATACATACCTACAGATGAGCAGGTAGCAGACATTCTGACGAAGGCTTTGGGAAAGGCCAAATTTATCTTCTTCAGAGATAAGATGGGTGTCATGCAGAACAACTTCCTCGCTAAGAGGGAGTGTTAATTATTGTTAGTTGGACAGCTGTTATTTCTGACCCGGAAATGGCAGCACTATTTATGGGTAGCTTGGACAGCTGTTCGTCCTTATCTATGAATAGCAGTTGTATTTATGGGTGGTTTGGACAACTGTTTGTTCACTTGCCAAAAATTAGTAAATGGTTATTATTTACTAATTTTAGAGATTCCCTTTTGGACACCTTGCAACCAATTCTATTATTGGCTGTTGAGTTGTCTTAATCTCAGCCGTTGGTTTGATTTAATCTCGGTCATTGGTTTACCAACGAGAGTAGTATAAAAAGGGGTCTAGGGGGCATTTGGAGAGGCAGGCGGTGATGCTTTGGTGAAGCTGTTTGCAGTGTTAGCAAACAGTCTTGCAGTGTTAGCAAGGGCACAGAAGAAGAAGCGTTTTAGAGAAGCAGTTTGCAGTGTTAGCAAACAGTCTTGCAGTGTTAGCAAGGGCGCAGTGTTAGCGCAGGGATAGCAGTGAGAAATATCAGCGGGAGAAATTAGGAGGTTGTCAGAGTTCTGCCAGTGTGAGGCAAGGAATTTTGTATCTCTTGATTTGCTGAAGTTTAATATAATTTCTCATCTGTAGAACTGGTTTTCCCTTAGGGGTTTTTCCAGGGACAATTTGTCCGAAAATATTGTGTTGATTCTGTTGCGCATTTCTTTCCGTATTTTAAGTGAAGTTGCAGTTGTGTTATTTTTCGATATTAGTTGGGAATTTATTTTCAGCAGTTTAATAATCATTTGTGATAGAAGATTAATAATCAGTGATTGCAATAGTTTGATTTTTCACATGCAAAACTCAGTTTTGTCAAATTCACCGACAACATCGAAAGCAAAATTGGGGACTAATTTAGCTGTGCTATTTAAAGTTCTGAGTTGGATTTTCTCCTGCAGGGCGGTGGAGATATAGTAGCCGAGCCTCTGTGTGGCATTCCCTGTCTGACAAGACAATTGTTTGCATTTGGTCACCATAATTTCAGCAGCCTCGTCATATTTATCCTCGCCTATCAAATGTCCACACTTGAGCAGAATTTGAACCAGTTCCGTCTCCTTGTCTTTCTCTCCGTCAGAAAGAAACTTTTCATGGTCTCGCAGACGTCCAAAGCTGGCTTCGATGGCAAAGTATCCTAAAAAGTATAGTAAAATGGTAGACTTCAATTAGCAGACCACAATGTTAATGATGTCCTCCTCCCATCAAATACAACCAGGTAGATATATATATATATATAAATTTCGCGTTTACTTTGATGTCGTAATATTCATCAAATGCAACGAGATATATTCAATTTTTGCGTTGTTCTTGACGTCGGAATCTCACCAAATACAATGAGATATATGCAAATTTGACGTTGATGTTGACGTCGTAATCTCAACAAATACAAGGAGATGTGTACAAGTACGGCGTGATGTGTAATGTACTCGTTACACAAAGTAAAACCAGAAACATACAAATTCGACTTGATTTAAATCGGTAGAAACATGTAAATTTGGAGGCCAGACCTTTAAGGAACATTCGAAGCGTTGACCCTTTTCAATTCCCAATGTGGGGCTGAGCCATAGTCTACGGGTCGTGGTTAAGAAATGCTTGCATGATATTCTTGGAGGAGCCGGAGAGTTCATGTGTTAACAGCGGCCGCCATATTTAGCTGTGATTAATGATATTTGCATTAAGAACAAAAAGAAGAACAAGAGCAATATTGTGTGTTCATATTGTGAACAGTACAGGAGATTCTATGTTTCAAAATATGCTATTTTTTTTAATGTTGGCTCTTATTCATTATTTTCTAAAAATGATAAATCGACAGAAATTAATTAATTTTTTTTAATGAATAGTTTTTTTCTATTAATAAATTAATATACTAGTTACAAATTTACAAAAAAGTGTTGGGGATTACAAGATCACCCTGCGAGAGTTCACACGGCCGAAGTCGGAATCAACAACTATTCATAAAAAAATATATAAGCAACTCCTTCAAGCCGCTAGAATAGTGTCAGTTGAGGAGGCGGATTATCACGATCATTATAACCCCAAGAATCTTTGGGATTGTCAAGAGGACTATGAACAGTCCAGCCATCAACAACATCATTAGTAGCAACGTTTTCCTTGTCTTTCTTCTCTACCCATGACGGAGAAATAGCTAGATCTAGGTGGCGGAAAGACCATTTGGAGCCACCAGAGCTAGGAGGAGCAATAGGAGGGGGAACCATAGAAGTCGGGGACCAACCAAAGCCTCGGTGAGGTGGAGAAGCCAAGCGGTGCCACCAACTAGCATTGCCACCACTAGGAGAGTAGTGGCGGGGAGCCTATGAGCGCGACATGTGTGAGCGATGAGCAGAAGAACTGTGACCCCAATGGTGGCCCTAGAGTGGATTGTGGTTAGCTAAGGAGTATTGCAAAATGAATAAGTAATCAAAACACTTGAGAGATAAATGAGAGAATACAATATCTTATAGGCATTAGAAATAGGAAAAGCATAACAAGTTTATAAGAATAAAATAGAAGTCATTTTTAGGAGTATTGCATAATGAATGAGCAATCGAAATACTTGAGAGATAAATGAGATAATACTATATGTTGGTTTTTAAGAGAGACTTGTTGTAGGAAAGCTTCATCTTTTTTCCCTATAATTATATATGGATTATTTTTCATTTTCGTGTATCTCTCATAGCTGAATGTTAGTTAAATGTAGAGTTGATTTAATAGCTTAATCCTAAATATTGTTGTGAATGTGAGACCTCATCTTTCCACTCTACCAATATGAGTGGTTTCTTTGTGTAATGTTAGGCCTTGGAATTTTTTTACAATGTATGTAATTATGAGTGACATCTAAATTTAAATACCCAAAGATACATGAATTATTAGTATACTTTTGGGGCCTTTGAATTTCCATGGAGGGTCACTATAATTATCAAATTTTTCCACTACATACATTGGAATATCACGTTGTTTGGAACATAGACTATAAAATAATTTTGATTACTTCACCAAGAGCTCTATTAACAACATTTTCTTGTATCAATATGTTAACTAAGAAATATACTTTGACCTAAAGTAGTAGATATTTAACTATTTGTTCAACGAGACTCACATTTTCTATTGTGTTACTAGTGCTTCTTGAAATACTCATTGCAATTGAATCAACATTTTTAGCATTTTTTAGTTGCATAATTTGACAAAATTGTTGATGGCAAAAAAGTAAGTATTGAATTGTCAAATAGTTCCTCAATCTCATCTCTTTGTCTCATCATATTATACATTATGGGCCATCTTTGATGAAATCATGATTGTATTGTAGACTCTTCATATTTTTGAAATATTGCTTGTAACATTACAATTGTTGTGAACTTGTCCCAAAATATTTTTGCCATTGAACATGAGGCATAGATAGGCTTTTACATTACAACAGGCCATTTTATGAGATCCCCAACAATAATTATAATAGCACAGCCAAAACATAGATGTTAACCTGATAGTCATTAACAATGTATTTTTCACATATTTAAAATGGGAATAAGGGTGTTGTCTCTCTTCAAATTTGAAAATATGTGTGTATCACATCCTTCCCTTAAGGATGTCATGGAATCCTAGTGGAATTACCTAGCAAAGGCATCTCTGATGACAAAGTTGTGTACTAAGCTAAGGGGATAAAATATAAATTGATGGGATGGAGTAAAAATTTCCTTTGGTAATATATTTGATAGAAAAAAAAGGATTTGGTTGGGAAAATGGAGAGAGTACAAAGGCAGATCTAATGAGGATGTAGAGTTGTGGGTCTTAGAAAGAAATCTACGAGAACAATGGCTAAAATTATTAAAATAGGAAGAGGTCTTCTATATACAAAAGTGAAGAGTTAAATGGATCATGGAAGGAGATAGAAACACTAGATTCATCCATCAAGCTACTCCGAAGTATAGATGTAGAAGAAAAATAATAACACTAAAAGGGAAGGATAGTACAATGATTTCTAAGGAAGAAGATATCAACACTATGACTATTATCTACTTTATAAAGAGTAGGAACCTAAAATAACCTATAGATGACCATGGAGATCTAGTAAGTTGTATTACATAACTTGTATCATAGGAGGAAAACTATACTCCTGCAGCTAAGGTTAGTATGAAGGAACTTAGAAAGGCTACCTTTTAGATTTTCAAGCATTCAAATCCCCTAGCCTAGATGGGACTATTAGGACTCTGTGGATAAAGATGTACTTAAAGCTATTTTCCACTTCTTTAGATAGGATCATTAGAAAATAAATTGAATGACACTTATATAGCCCTGATTCCTAAGAAGGACAAACCTATCTCTATGGTTGATTATAGACCTACAAGCTTGTGCAATACTATTTATAAAATAATCTCCAAGGTTATGGTCAACACACTTAAAAGCATTATGGATAAGATTTTTTGAAGAATTAGAAAGGCTTTGCGTCGAGTAGGAACATCATGCATGTTTCTATTACCACTAACAAAATGATTCATTCTATGGACTCTAAAACTAAAGCTACCATGGCTCTTAAACGTGAAATTTCTAAGGCCTATGATAGAGTCAATTGGATTTTCATGGAGGGCATTTTTAAAAAGTTTGGGTTTAAATGGAAGACCCTAAAATGATCATGAGTTGTGTCAAATCTACCAAGTATATTTTTCTAATTTATGTAGTCCCCTCTGGGTTCTTTTCTTTAGGGATTGGTCTAAGGCAAGGGGATCCCATTTCCCCATACCTCTTTATATTGGAAGGTTGAATCTCTTAGAAGAAACCTAAATAAGATCAACTTAAATCAATCAATAAAAGGTTTCAAAGTTACTTCTAGAATCCCCTTGACCCACCACTAATTTTTCTATGACACTATCCTCTTTGGAGAATCCCTTTTATCTAAGGCCACTAGGTGGAAATCCCTCTTATCTAATTATGCCAAAGCATCTAGCCAATCTATAACCCTTCAAAAGGGTGATTTATGAAGGCAGGAAATCTAGATTGATTGATCTAATAAATACTTGGGAGAATCATATTGCTATCAGAAGAATCCCTAATATTAGAAGAGAAGATAATAAAATTATAAAGAATTTTCTTCCCAGTACTATGTTTTCCTAGGCTAGATTATAAGGCACTTGAATATGGAAATATACCAGAAATTGTTCCTTCTCTATTAGATCTGCCTTCTTAATGCAGGATTTGATACAACATATTATCCTAAATTAGAATTTGCTCTAGATTCTCAACTTACTCCAGAGATGACTTGTTTTTTATGGATGGTGGCTCATAATTAAATTATTACATTAGAAAATCTCTCTAACAAAGGCTTTCTTCTCCCTAATAGGTGTGTTTTATGTGAAAAAGAAGAAGATTCAATTAATCATATATTTTTGGATTGCTCCTTGGCTAATAAATTATGGGGGTTAGTGTTTCACCGTCTTCAGACTAATTCGGTTATGCTTAACTATGTGTTTCAACTAATCTATAATTGGATAAATTCTCCTATGGCTCACCCTATTTGGTAAAACCTTTCTCTTCAAATTCCTCCCATTATGGCTTGGACTTTTTGGAAAGAAAGAAATAATAGGACTTTCAAAGAAGAGAGGAAATATGTCTTGCCATTATTCCAAATTGTTAAAGAATCTATTAGGAAGAATGGAAATGGTACTATTTACCCCAAATGTTTGTCTTTACCTAATCTAATTGAAACAAGAATAAAGAAGAATTGTAGTATTGAAATTAAAGCCTAAATAACTTGAACTAGAATATCATATGGAAATGGAAAGAAACTAATTGACACCCAACAAATTAAAGATGGTTGAAATGAAATGTGGATGGTTTCTCTAAAGGCAACCTAGGAATATCATGGATAGGAGTCTTTGTGAGAAACAATAAAGTGGAAATGATTCAAGGATTCACTAAAACCTTTGGAGTGAATTCAAATAACTTTCAAAAGGTATGGAAATATGGCAACTAATTAAAATCCTTCAAGATCTTGAGGTGGAAAACATCATGGTTGATATCCTCCTTAATGAGGTTAGAAGCCCTTGGAAAATCCTTAGTCTTATGCAGGATTGTAGGAGATTATTAGAAATATTCAATAATCTTAAAAAATGACACATGCTTAGGAAAGGAAATATAGTTGCATCCTTTCTAGATAACTAGGGACTGGGTTACCTAGAAGGAAGGTATATGACGAGGATGGAATGGGCCCAGAAGGTTTACAAAGAATATTACTTAGTGATAGCCTACAATAATGATAAAAAGGAAAAGAAAAAGAATATAGGGAATGATTGTATGTGTTCTAGGTTGGTTAGTAAATTAGAATTTTTATATGGGTTGTGCAAGACTTTTAATAAGTTTTCCTTTAACCCCTTCAAATGTTTCAATTTGATAAATAACAAGAAGAAAAAAAATCTAGATTTGATAAATTAATTTTTAAGGTTAACTATGTTATGTGTGGGAAAAATAACATTTTTGTTCTTGATAAATTCTTGAAGGAACATTATCGTAAGTCTAAATTTAGTAATGAATTCAAAAAATAGAAAGGGAAAGAAAAGTTTAGAAAACTACAAAATTTTGAGGGGCTAGTTACTCCAAAATAGGAATTTTTTTGGTATTAATAATGAGGTGAACAAGAGATTTGATAAAGTTGAATGGGATCAAAAGTATGATATGCTTTTAATTTCTATTAATTCCGCAAGTGGTGATGAGAATTGATAGGGTGCCAATGAATCCATCCATCATATCACCCAACATGTGGATGTTCATTTTCTGAAGAGTGTTTTATGTATGATTGTATTTGATCATTACTTTGCACCTCCAAAAAACTTGAAAGATATTGCTCAAAGTTTCCCTAAGTATAGGTGTTCGTATAATAGAAATTATAACTGGCATACTATAGATAATAGAAGAAAAGGATACTCTGGAGTATTTGAAAGAAATTTAGGAGAAGTTACAAGATTTGGGCAAGGATAGAATAGTAGGAGGTCCACTGAATGACCTTTCACACCTCTTTGACACCTCTTCACACTTGACTCAGTGTCTCCTTTTTTTAGTTTTCTTTTTTGCAATTACTTTGATTCGGTGTCTCCAAATTCAGACACTCATTGGTAATTTTACTTGTCATAGTTTAGGGAAAGTTGAGTTTAATTTTCATCTTTCTAAGAGTTATTCTTGAAGGTTACCAAAAATGGAAAAAATTAATATTTGTAAAAATATTCCAAAAAGGTAAGTTTCTATTTTTTTGAGTTTAGTGGGTTTCTAGTTTTTTTCAAAAAATTGAATAGTTTAGAAGGATGGTAGGTGAATGGAAAATTAGTGATTTTTAAAATCCAAGTATTTCATCAATATTTTTACATCCAGTTTCATTTTGAAGAATGTATTTCATACCTTGGTGTTGCATAGGTTTTACTATCTAATAGAAGAAACTTATACACATCCTATCTTGTCAATGCAAGTCTCTGATGGCATTGACTGCAACAAAACATTGACATCCATCTTATTCAACTAAAAATGTAGAGAATATGACAAGATTCTCAAAAAAAAGGGAACACTATAAAATATGAAGATAAACTACATATAATGAAAGAGGAGCACATGGATCTATTCAAAATATATTATGTAGTTAGTTAGCATGATATGTTCTGAGAAAACTAGTTGCCAACACATTGTGCATCAACTAAAATTTTTACTTTCCTATAAAGAATGATTCATGTTAGTTTTGCAAAAGTATGTTTACTGATGATTTTTCTTACTATAAAAATAAAAGTTAGAACTTTTAATTTTACACCATCTACAATTTCACATTGAGCTGAGATCAAATTTAATTTTGCACTATCATGAAATCAATCTTAGGACATTTTTCTTAGAGAGAAATAATAATTTTAATATTTTAATTGCATGTTTCAAAATTATAAATATAGTGTGTTTATATTTAGTTATCATGTTATATACAATATATAATAAGTAATTTATTAATTATGTTTAATATGTTTATTTTTAAAAATATATATTATATAAATATAAACAAATAAAATTCTTATGAAATTTTGTGGGTAGGGGAAAGATAGAAAAATACATTAATATAGGAAGTAGGGAGGGAGGGGGAGGAGTAGGGCAAGGGACGGGGAGAGAGACACTTTTGAACCTATTGGTTCATAGACAAAGTGATTATAGAAGTTTTTCATTGATATTTCTCTATGCATCCTTATTTGTCTTGCAATGTATGTATACAACTATAACAATATAATGATGCACCATGAAGTGTCTAACATTAGTACCACTTTCCACATAAATATGGCTAACTAACTAAATGTCACATGCACAACTAATAATTTGTTAGTAATCACCTGGATAGCCAACATTTTAATTTGTGCTTTCAAAAAAAACAAACCAATAGGAAAATTGAGGCTTAAATGAATAAATAAGCATGATCCATATGACAAATTTCCATGTCAATTCTCACATGAGAGGGGAATATGCAGATAGAGATCTAGAGAGGCAAAAAGAAATAATTAGATGATACACATAAAACGTGTGTGTGTGCTTATAATTTGAAGATATCACTTCTTAATTATGACTTTTTTATTTTTTAGCCTACCATTTGACCTTGTGTACTTCATTAAAGTGTGCAAAAAATAGTCTAAATTTTATTATGAATGACCTTTCACACCTCTTCAACATACCCATTGCATACGTAGGTGTGATTGTTAATTTATATCATTTTTAACCCACTTCAATAACCTCTCCTCCATTTCATAGAAAGTTAAGCATTCAATTTATTTGGAATATTGTAAATTTATAATATTTGTGTTTAGAAGTTATTTACTATTAGAGCTCACTCCATCACATTAGAATCACTACAAATATAGTGCATGTACCATCATGTGATGATCAATGAACTTAATAAGAAAGCTAAATATAATTTTTAAATTTGTATAATATATGTCATCTACTTGTGTTTAATAAGGGAAGCATGAGAAATAGTCAAGTTTTCAAACACATAAGAAGTGGCTCCACATGCATAAAATGACACACATACTTTACAAATGAATATGATGGATTGTGTGACATATCAAATTGTGCAAACTCATTTACAATGTGTTTATTGGATCTACAATCTTTTCAATTCTAGTAGAATTTACTCACTAATAAAATATTCTACATTGTTTTGGTATTGAATTTGAATTCGTTCCTATTACATTACATTTTGTGCATTGATATACTTATTATCCATGTCAAGAACTTTGCATTTGTTGTTTCTTTCTCCATAGATGTTGACAAGTTTAATTTTACTTAACAAAATGAGTTATGATATTGTTAATGCACAACATTCCAAATTTTTAAATAAATTGAATGCTGGTCCATAACAAAACAAGTGAGAAAAGAAGGTTGAAATAAATAAATAATAAGTTTATTGGAAAAGTAGATTTTTGCTTAGAATTATAATGATTAAAAGAAAATCTAAATGATTGATCTATCAAAAAAGATGACCTTGGACTATACACTAAGGACATACTTATGAAATACTCAAAGCTGACGTGTAGTCTATTTATTTCAGCAATGACCATGAAACTTCATTCAGACAGCACCCCATGCGGAGACTGCAAATAAAGATGTTCCTTTCCACTTTATAATAATGGCATGCCCATCAGCATCCAGAGTATAATGTTCTCTGGAGGCACAGTCTTGTAATAACAATTCAGCCTGATACGTAGCTCGAAAGCTGAAGCTCTTTTCATTGAACCCTGCCTGTTTGAAGAAACGCCTCCACACATCAGTTGCAACATTCCTAACAAACCTCTCCTCCCCATCGTAGACTATCATATTCCTTACGTGACTCCCAGGTAAAAATTCTTCACGCCTCGTCCTCCAAACGTCTTTTATGTCCGTCATGCTAACATCCACCATATCAAAATACGCCATGTAATAGAAAAGCATCTCGCTGAATCTGTACCCAAAAGATGGATAATTATGCTGCGCTTCTGCTTCAACATTCACCATGATGCTTGGCCTCAGTTTCGTAATAACCATTAACAGATTTTCCAAAACGGGAGGTTCGTATAACAGACTTTTCAGAACAAACGAAGCATGAACAGCCAACGCCGAAAAACTCTTCCTTGATCTCCTCTACCCTCGCGATGTCCATCGTGTTGTACGAGAATGGAATCGCCAAAGATTCAGCGAGCTCCTCAAGTCTTTCTCCGCTTTTGAGAAGCTCATCGCCATTCATCCCAACTGTTGTAATCTTGGGAAGCTGAAGTGCAGGGAAATCAGATGAAATGGATCTGTGTGCCAGATATTCCATTAAAACCGTCCAGGGCGAGCCAATTCGCATCCCGAGATCAATCACATGAATTTTCTGGGCATTCCCAACGACGTCAATGATTGCAGGGAAAGAATGAATGCTAGACGTTTTGGTGGTGTGTGGGAATCGTTTGCAAGATAAGGGTTGGCCCTGACTTCACCAACTCTCCTGATGAACATGAAATCTCTTATAACACCATTGTCACTTTTGTACTTCATTTAACTGAATTGAAAAAGAATTAAATCAAGTCATTTGTGGTATGCAAAGCTACTTACTACCTTTAAATGATAGAGAATTATTCTTACTATCCCAAATGATTATGATCTTTGTCATTCTAATGGGAGGCTGAACTATAATCCTTTCCAGATTTTTTCCCATAGCAGTCTGTCCTTCAATTTTGTAAATAGAGAATATGCCAATGTTTGGTGGCATCTCAGTCCCAAATACATTGGCTCCATCTGAACTAATTACCTTTATCTTCACAAAATGTTTTCCTTTCCTTGGGGACATGAACACAAAATACTGAACATTTATCAAAACAATTTCCAAAACTGGGGGCTTCATCAAATTTAACAACTTTAACCTTAATATTTTTTTATCTCATTGTTTACTATCCAAGAAGAACTTATTGTCTCTATATTGAAAGGCTTCCTTTATGTACTATTTGAGGTCTTAAACTATCCTATGACCATACTTTTGTCATCCTCAAACCTTTTGTTCAGAGGTTAATACTAGAAATATAGTCCAATCTGTCTGATTCTTTGTTTGATCAATTTTTTTTTTAGCCTTATCAATGACTTTGTCTTTCAGCTGAGTTTTTCTAGTAGGGACCGAGTGACAGTAGAAGCTGGTAGAAGCTGAGTACCAGCAGAAATTGAAAATTTGCTAAATGAATATAAGGATATTGTTGCAAAGGATATACCTAATGGTTTACTTGCAATGAGAAGTATAAGTTCTTGTATGGATCTGATTCTTGGAGTTAGTTTTCTGAATAAAGCACCATATATATCGAAACCTACAGAGAATGAAGAGCTTAATAGACAAGTGCATGAGTTATTGGAGAAAGGTTTGCTTAAAGAAATCTTGAGTCCATGTGTTGTACCTGTTGTATTAGCACCTAAAAAGAATGGAGAATGGAGAACATGTACTAATTCTAGAGCTATCAACAAGATCACAGTGAAATATAGATTTCCTATACTAAGGATGGATGAAATAATGGATTGTTTGAGTGGCACTAAGTATTTTACCAAAATTGATTTGAAGAGTGGCTATCATCAAATCAGAATCAAAGAAGGTGATGAATGGAAAACTATTTTAAAACAAAAGATGGTTTGTATGAATGGTTGGTTATGCCTTTTGGTTTGACCAATGCACCTAGTACTTTCATGAGGTTGATGAATGAAGTTTTGAAAAGATTCTTGGGTATGTTTGTGATTGTTTACTTAGATGATATTCTAATATTTAGTAAGACTAAGAAAGAACATCTTGAGCATGTTAGACAAGTATTATAGAGATTGAAAGAGGAAAAGCTACTAATTAATTTGAAAAAGTGTTCTTCTATGCAAGAGGAGATTGTATACTAGGATTTGTGATTTTAGCTGATGGTTTGAAGATGGATCCTGAGAAGGTTAAAAAAAATTTAGAATGGCCTACACTTGAGAATGTGGGTGAGGTGAGATCATTTCATGGTTTGGCTAGTTTTTACAAGAAGTTCATAAGGAATTCCAATTTTGTTTGGAATGCTATGACTGAGACAATGAGAGGAGATAAAAAGGAATTCAAGTGGACACATGGAGCTAATAACAGTTTTGAGACGTTGAAACAAAAGGTTGCTAAGTTGCCTGTATTGGCTTTGCCTGATTTCAATAACGTATTTAAAGTTGAATGTGATGCTAGTGGTAGTGCAATAGGAGCTGTATTGAGTCAAGAAGGTAAACCTGTTGCTTTCTTTAGTGAGAAGTTGAATGATTCTAAAAGGAAGTATTTTTTGTATGATCAAGAGTTTTATGCTATTTTTCAAGCCTTGAAGAAGTGGAGACATTATTTGATTCCTAAGGATTTTGTGTTGTATATTGATCATAAAGCTTTACAGTACTTGGAAAGTCAACATAAATTGAATCAAAGACATATGAAGTGGGTTGAATACTTGTAGAGTTTCACATTTGTTATCAATCATAAGAGTGGAGTTACAAATAGAATTGTTGATGCATTGAGTAGAAGATGTTCTTTGTTGACTCAAATAAAGGTTAAAGTTCTTGGTTTTGATGAAATGAAAGAGTTATATGATACTAACCATGATTTTTCTGAGGCGTAGAGAGAGTGCAGAGCACTAAATCTAACAAATCACATAAGTAAGTATGACGAATATTTCAGTCAAGAAGGTATGTTATTTAAAGGTATTCAGTTGTGTATCCCTATAAGTTCTATGAGGGTTAATTTGATTAGGGAAAAGCATAGTGAGGGATTCGCTAGACATTTTGGAATTGATAAAACATTGAGTTTGTTGAAGCAAAAGTATTATTGACCACAAATGTATAAGGATGTTCAAAAATTTGTGAAGAGTTGTGGAGTTTATCAAGTTACAAAAAGAGTAAGTCAAAATACTGGTTTGTATACACATATTATTGTTCCTAAGAAACTTTGGAGTGACATCAATATAGATTTTATTCTAGGATTGCCTAAAATAGTGAAGGGGTATGATTCTATATTTTTTGTGGTGGATAGATTTTCTAAAATGGTTCATTTCATACCATTTAAGAAGACATTAGATGCTGAGCATGTTGCTGAAAATTTTCTTCAAAGAGATTGTGAGATTGCATGGATTACCAAAAAGTATTATTTCTAATAGAGACAATAAGTTTGTTGGTTATTTTTGGAAAACTTTGTGGAAGAAGATGGGTACTAAGTTAAATTTTAGTTCTACATTCCATCCATAGACAGATGGACAGACAGAGGTTGTGAATAGAAGCTTGGGTAATTTGCTGAGATGTTTAGTTGGAGACAAGCCAAGTAATTGGGAAATGGTATTGGCACAATTGAGTTTGTATAAAATAATTCTGTGAATAGGAGTACAGGGAAGACACCTTTTGAGATCATTATTGGAATGCAACCTAGTGGAAGTGAAGCAAGGGAAGCATTTGCTAATTTTATGGAGTCTTTGCATAAGGAAGTGAAGTTGAGATTGGAAAAAAGTAATTAGAAGTATAAGGAGAATACTGATAAGTCTAGAAGACATCATGTTTTTAAAGTTGGTGATGAGGTAATGGTTCATTTGAAGAAAGGAAGATTTCCTGTTGGAACATACAATAAGTTGAAGATCTTGAAGAAGTTTGATAGTGGTAATGCTTATGAAGTTGAGTTACTTGATGACATGGATATATCTCTTATATTCAATATTGTTGATTTGTATAAGTATCATGAGTTAGATGATGAAGTTGTTGTGTTAGATGATTATCCTAAGAAGCAGCTTGAAGAAGTTGAACAGATTTTGGATCAAAGAGTTGATAAGAGCACAAGAGGAAATGATTACTATGAATATTTGGTGAAGTGGAAGAATAGATCTATTGAAGATGCTTCATGGATTTCTCAATTTGAGTTGGATTCAGCTCAGGTTGTGACATCTCAATGATTTAGGAGAATCATTTCTTCCAACCATGGTTGTCTAATACAAGAGCATCCTGGGTTGCACTACTATCCTGCATGCTTTTAGATTTCTTAGCTTTTCCAAGTTGCAATGTCTTGCATTGCCGAGCTTCTAGTGTTTGCTAAGTGATTAGTTGATTCTAAGTTCTTAGTTGTTGTTGAGTTATTCCTTTGGTTGTCGAGTGATCCTTTGGTTGCTAAGTGTTGGAGGATGTCGAGTTCATAGTTGGTGCCATGTGATTTTTGTGGATGTCGAGTGCCAATATTTTAAGAAACCTTCATTTATCGAGTTATCTATGTCTGGTTGTAGTTTGGGCCAAATTTGCTTGCATTTAATTTCTATCTAGGTAGTTATTATCTAATGTGAGCTGACTTGTAGCTGTGCATGCATGTAATGTAAAGTTTAGTTTTGTGACAGGTTGACCTGTGGCCGCACAAGTATTTAAGGAGGTCTAAGATTAACTTTTAGGGAGGAACTTATAGTAGTGAGGAGCAAAATGCAAACTAGGATTATCGAGTGTTGTAATTGATGGTTGCATCTGGCAATAACCCAGAAGGCCTTATAGTTGGGGATGCATGTGGAATATTTGAAGAATCAATAAAGTGTTTCGCTTATCCCTCCTATGGTTTTTGTTCTTGTGTTGTATTTTTCCACTATGTTAATTCTTGCAGGGTGGTCTACCTAGCTGGGTGTGCCTTTGGGCCTTAGTTTTTTTGTCCCTCCTTGCACCAAGTAGCCTAATCCCCCTTCACAGATCCTTCAAAGTTTAGCTTGAACCATATGGGGGTGGGGGTTTCCATTTCACTCTCTCCCAAGCAATTAGTTTATAATTGTCCAATTTGGACACCAGATCCCTAATACTCCAATTATGCGTGATAACCAACTCATAGGGAATCAGGGGATAAGTGGCGGTCTGCTATTTCCAATTGAGACCTTTGTTGTGCAAACATTATCTTCTATTTCGTAGACTATAATTGGAACTCTTATGGTTCATTAATATATACCAAAAATGGACCAAAATTTCTCATAGCTAACATTCAACAACTCTTTGGCATGCCTATTATATGTATAGGTGTGGTTTCTAGTTTATATTACACTCAAAATAGCTCAATAATCTCTCCTCCATTTGATAGAAAGCTAGCACTTCCTTTTGATTAAAAATTTTCATATGCACACCATTTCTAATTTAGAATTTAGTTACTATTATATTTCACTCTAATATATTGAAAATTCTACAAATATAGTACATGTACCATCAAGCTATTACTAATGAATAGAATAAAAAGGACAAATATTAGTTTGAAGCATATATAATATCTATCATCTTTTTATGTTTACTGAGAGAAGTATGAGGAATAGTCTAGATGTCAAACATGTAAGAAGTGTGACATAGCAAATTATGCAAACTATTTTATAATATGCTTTTCTAGATCTATCAACTTTTTACTTCCAAGTAAAGTCTACTGACTAATAAAATATTCTTATTAGATTTGACTATTGTATTTGAATTTGCAAAGAAAAAGTTGGTGAGAGTGACATTTTTAAAATTACATTACATTTTGTGAATTGATTTAGTTATTATCAATCTCAAACCTTTGCACTATTTGTTGTATATTTTATATATACTTGCCAAAGTTAATTTCTCTTCACAAATTGAATTATAATATTGTTATTTCACAACATTCCAAATTTTAACATAAATTAAAGGCCTTCTCCATAACAACATTCCAATTTTAACATAAATTGAAGTAGAGATGAGAAAGGAAGGTTGAGACTAAAATTATAATGAACAAATGAAAATCTAAATCATTATTCTATCAAGTAGTTTGACTTTTGACAATATACTATAAATAGACTATTAAGTAGTTAAAATTGAGTTTCTTCTAAATTTAATTTTTTCCTATTTAAGATGGGTCCATTTATTTGGGATGTACAATTGATCAATTTTCAAAAAGTCGAAAACATCATATACATTTATACCCACACACACACACACACACACACACAGATATACATATACATATATACATCTATATATTTATATATCTATATACATTCCATATATATATAATTTATATTATAAAAATAGATGTGCATTACATGATTATTAAATTATTTATCTCATGTTTTATATAATATAATGTGACTGTAGTAGGTGTTTGTTGATATTTTCCTATGCCTCCTTGTTTTTCTCGCTAAGTATGTATGCCAACTATAAGAAGATGGTGATCCACCATGAAGTGTCTAGTATTATTGTTGCTCCAATTAAATATGACAAGAAAATTAAACACCACATGTATAAATATTGGTTTGCTAGAAATCATAGTCATAGACAATACTTTACTATCTAGTAGGAAAAAAACTTTCCATTAAGGAAAATAAGGCTTAAATGAATATATGGGGCATGATTCAAGTATAAAATTGTGCATCCACTTGTTACATCAGATATGAATGTGCACTAGTAAGAGTATAGGATGAAAGTGTGTGTATGTGTGATTTATAATTTGAAGCTATTAGTTCTCAATTAATACCTTTACTTTTGAAATTGAAAGAAGCCAAAATGAGGGCTGATCCAAAGTACAAGATGCTAAAAGACATCTAACTAACATGCAAGTCAATAACTAACCAACCCCCTTTTTCAATTTTTAAAAATATCATATTAATGTGTCCCAACTATGATACATCAAACAAAAAATAGTATACAACTTAAAATATACAAATTTCATAATAACCAAAGTCCATAAAAGCACTATTAACAAAACCATCATGGTTTGAGTGTTGTAACTCTAAACAAAAGAGGGTATTAATTCCCCTTATTCTTCTCCTTTCCCTTGGGCTTGTCTAGTAGTATTTGGAGCCAATTATCAAATGAAAACCTATAAAGTGAGTCTGTGGTGTCCAACCCAACCACAAAAGTTAGGCCTTCCTTTTCCACATGCAGTAAGTGTAGGATGGAGGCCACCAAGTGCATCACCCTCACAGAAAACCTAGTGAGCTCATAGAAACTCTTCTCTAGGATATCTTTCCTTTTTTCTAGCTTCAAGATGTTCTTGCTAATGACCCCTAGATCATCATTCTAAATAGTGATATATGAGGACTGAGGGGTGTCTTTCTCAGGTATAAGACCACCTTTTCCATTGGCCCATTGGGGGGAGGTGAGGGTATCCCCCCTATCACCCCCAGGCATATTAGGGGAATTATTGTTCTATGTATTAGACATGTGGGAAGTGATGATGCTTAAGTGGCTATTGTCCTCAACCTTTCCCTCACTAACAGCTTCCTCCTCCTCTCTCTCACAAGTTTCATCTAGGAGCCTATGTTCTTTTATTTTTCTGAGGTGATTTGTGTTTGCCACTATTAGTAGATTCTGAGCTAGGGGAACTTTCCATCTTAGGCCTAGGATCCACATTAACCCTCTTCTTCTTGTTCCTCATGGTCCTTGTCCTACCACCATCAATTTCAATATACAATAAAAAATCAAGACATTTTTCTCCATTTTGATTTGTTTGAGGACGACAGACTTTGGGGATTTTTTTCCAAGAGTGTACATGATCTCAATCAAGTTTCGAAGGGTAGAAGTAGATAAGGTTGGGTTAGGAGGGACCACTTGAACATTTATAGGCTATATGGGGTAGAGATTATTATGGAAATCATATAATTTATACATAATGGCCTAGTACCGGATACAATAGGGCTTCCATTTTTTTATCTTCTCCCTAACACTAAAATTTTTATCCTCCATAGAATGCAGAAGAAAGAATGGGAAGGATACGATGTCAAAATTACAAAAATAGTTTAAAATGGGGAAATGTTAGTAATAGAAGATCTAAAACCTATTGTCAAGAGTTAGATACCTCATAATAGCATAACATACCTCCTTAGAGGGATCCAGAAACTCCATTCTGACAAATCCACCATGATCACACACATGGCTCTCACCAGGTAAGAAGAATTGGCTAAGGCTCACTTCATCAATGACATGGGTTTGTTTCCTCCATTTTATGCCTTTAAGAAACAACTCACCAAATTTCACAATGACCTCTTCATTGATCTCAAATGAGAGTCCATTTATGATCACCCTCCTATTATTCCATGAATTCATGAACTACATAGAAACTACCTTGTCATACCCTTCAATGCATTGCATAAATGATACTAACCCTCCTCTCAATTATGTCCATTTCACCTCTTTGTAATTTTCGATAGGGTTAAGTTCAATATAGACAGGGTTTCCATTGATCTCTCCATTCTCATCCAAGTCCTGAATGAAATCTTTGGAAGTATCTAAGATAACCTAAGCCCTACCCAAAAAGAGAGTTAAAAACCCAAAGAGAACACCCATAACCTTTTGGTTTAAGAAATTGATATGACAAATACTCAAATGTAAAGGCTCAAGGAAATAATACCACTTCAAAAGCTCAATGCACAAAGTTTCATTATTATCCTTGATACTCTCTACCTCATTTAAAAATCCACTTGCACTGTTTCCAATATGGATGCCCTTTTTCCTCTAGCATGATCCCACCAAATCTCATAACTATTTGCACACCAACTTTGGCAAGTTTTGTCATCATTTTTTCCCCTTTCGCCAGCCAATTATAATGCCATTCCACCTAATAGAGATATGGTAATCTTCTAGTGAACCTTTCATATTAATAATAAAACACCAAAAGACTAAAACTAATCCAATTATATATGATTTCCTCATCATTTAGCTTCTTTAATAATTAATTGTTGATTGTGATCTGGAAGCTCATTCATATTTCCCTAGGTGCACATGTTTGGGTTGGGTACCCAATCACAACCAATGCATCTGCCACACCATTTCCTTCCCAGTGAATGTGCCCAATGGACACATTCCAAAGTCTAGATATAAAGTTTCATCTATCTTTAATAAGATGGGAGATATTCTAGTGAATGTTACTACTTTCTTTTAAGGCTTCAATTATTAACTAGGAATCTCCCTCCACAATTAAAGTTTGAATATCCTAGAGGGTGGATAGTTTGATCCCCCCAAAATAGGCCCATAGCTTCCCCATAATTACTTCTATTTCCTCCATAGTTGTAGGCAAAGGTCAGAACAAGATTGCCTTGGTGGTCTCTTATAATACCCCCATAGTAGCTTGATCTCGCTTTGTAGATCCATAAAAAATCAACTTGAACCATAGGGTGGTGGGGGTTTCCATTTCACTCTCTGTCGAGTCATCAGTTTAGAATTGTCAAATTTGGAGACAAAATCCCTAATACCTCAATTATCCATGATAACCTACTCATATGAAATTAGGGGGTAAGTGGGGGTCTGCCATTTCCAATTGACACCTTTGTTGTGCAAATATTATCTTCTATTTCATAGACTATAATTTGAACTCTTATGTTTCATTAATATATATAAAATATGGACCAAAATTTCTCATAGCTCACATTCAATAACTCTTTGGCATGCCTATTATATGTATAGGTGTGATTTCTAGTTTATATCACACTCAAAACAACTTTCAATAATCTGTCCTCCATTTGATAAATTGCGAGCACTTCCTTTTGATTAAATTTTTTCATATGTGCACTATTTCTATTTTAGAATTTAGTTACTATTATATTTCACTCTAATATATTAAAAATTAAAAATTCTACAAATACAGTGCATGTACCATCAAGCTATTACTAATGAATAGAATAAAAAGGACAAATATTACTTTGAAGTATGTATAATATCTATCATCTTTTTATGTTTACTAAGAGAAGTATGAGAAACGGTCTAGATTTCAAACATGTAAGAAGTGTGACATAGTAAATTGTGCTAACTATTATACAATCTGCTTTTCTAGATCTATCAACTCTTTACTTCTAAGTAAAGTCTGCTGACTAATAAAATATTCTCCATAGTTTTAACTATTGTATATGAATTTGCAAAGACAAAGTTGGCAAGAGTGACATTTTTTTAATTACATTACATTTTGTGGATTGATTTAGTTATTAGCAATCTCAAGCCTTTGCACTATTTGTTGTATCCTTTAGATATACTTGCCAAAGTTAATTTCACTTAAAAAATTGAATTATAATATTGTTATTTCACAATATTCCAAATTTTAACATAAATTAAAGGCCTCCTCCATAGCAACATTCCAATTTTAACATAAATTGAAGCCAATCTCGTTCACAACAAAATGATGAGAAGAAAAGTAGAGTTGAGATATGAAGGTTGAGATTAAAATTATAATGAACAAATGAAAATCTAAATCATTATTCTATCAAGAAGTTTGACTTTTGACAAAATAGCATAAACAATTTATTCAGTAGTTAAAATTGATTTTCTTCTAAACTTAATTTTTTCTCATTTAAGATAGGTCCATTTATTTCAGACATTGCTATCAGGATTTAACTATGTGATTTTGAGTCAAACTCATTGACCCATGTTTCATGAGTAGTGATTCAACATGAATCCATCTCACATGAGAATAAATGGAACACTTACCACTCATTGGATCTAGGTGATGCTCATAGCGGTGAAGCACTGAGACTTCCCAGGAGGTCACCCATCTTAGTACTGCTCTAGCCTGAGCGCACTTAACTACGGAGTTTCCTCCATGGTTAAACCCAAAGCTTGCAACCCCATTTGCAAAACCTTCACCAAGTGTTGTGTCTTATGAACCATTCATTAGAAAGCCCCTTAAGCTCATCAATTGATAAGTATGAGATAATTTCCACAACAAGTCAAATTGTGATATTGCTATCAGGATTTAACTGTGATTTTGAGTCAAACTCATTGACCCATGTTTTATGAGTAGTGATTCAACATGAATCCATCTCTCATGAGAATAAATGGAATGCTTAGCACTCATTGGATCTAGGTGATGCTCATAGGGGTGAAGCACTGAGACTTCCCGGGAGGTCACCCATCCCAGTACTACTCTAGCCTGAGTGTGCTTAACTATAGAGTTTCCTCATGGATTTTTCTGAAAATTTCAGCATTTGATCTTCATTATCTGCATAGTTTGTAGTCGAAAACAACAAAAAATTTGGGAAAAAAATCACTACATTTTCATGAATCTGGAAAAAAAGGAAGTTTGACTTTATTTTGTCTTTAGTACATTTTGTTTTGGAGATTAACCTGTCTCATTTATTACACCATGAGAATTGATTCAGACAGCACTCCATGCAGAGACTGCAAATAATGGCGTTCCTTTCCACTTTATAATAATGGCATGTCCATCGGCATCCAGAGTGTAATGTTCTCTGCAAGCACATTCTTTTAATAACAGTTGAGCCTGGTACATAGCTCGAAAGCTGAAGCTCTTTTCACCGAACCCTGCTTGTTTAAAGAAACACCTCCACAGATCAGTTCCAGCATGCCTAACAAACCTCTCCTTTCCATCGTACACTATCATATTCCTAATGTGACTCCCAGGTAACAATTCCTCATGCTTCATCCTCCTAATATCACTTCTCTCGGTCAAGCTAACATCCAACAGATCAAAATATGCCATGTAAAAGAAAAGTACCTCGCTCAAACTGTCCGCAAAAGATGGACAATTATGCTGCGCTTCTACTTCGACATTCACCATGATACTTGGGCTCAGTTTTTTAATAACCCTTAACAGATTTTCGAGAAGGGAAGTGTCGTATAACAGACTTTTCAGAACAAATGGAGCATGAACTGCCAATGCCTCCCCAGATTCACCGGCGAAAAAGCCTTCCTTAATCTCCTCTACTCTCGCAATCTCCATCGTGTTGTACGAGAATGGAATCGCCAGAGATTCAGCGAGCTCATGAAAGTCTTTCTCCGCTTTTCAAAAGCTGCTCGCCGTCCATCCCAACTACTGTAATTCTGAGAAGCTGAAGCGCAGGGAGATCAGATGAAATGGATCTGTGTGCCAGATATTCCATCAATATTGTCCAGCGCGAGCCAGTTCGCATCCCCAAATCAATTACATGAATTTTCTCGGCATTCCCCACGACGTCAATGATTGCCTGCACAGACGTGAACTACTCCACTCTGACATAGGGCAGAAGTTCGCTAGAGTAACCAATGAGACTGTAAGACTCAGTTTTGTCAAATTCACCGACAATATTGAAAGCAAAACTGGGGACTAATTTAGCTGTGTTATTTAAAGTTCTGAGGGTTTTGAGTTGGATTTTCTCCTGCAGGGCGGTGGAGATAGAGTAGCCGAGCCTCTGTGTGGCATTCTCCGTCTGAAAAGACAATTGTTTGCATTTGGTCACCATTTCAGCAGCCTCGTCATATTTTTCCTTGCCAATCATATGTCCACACTTGAGCAGAAGTTGGACCAATTCCGTCCCCTTGTCTTCCTCTCCATCAGAAAGAAACTTTTCATGCTCTCGCAGACGCCCAAAGCTGGCTTCCATGGCAAAGTATCCCAAAAAGTATAGTAAAAGGCTAGACTTCAATTACCAGACCACACTGTTAATGGCGTCCTCCTCCCACCAAATACTACCAGATAGATATATATATATATATATATATATAATTCGCGTTTACTTTGATGTCGTAATATTCATCAAATGCAACGAGATATATTCAAATTTTGCGTTGTTGTTGACGTCGGAATCTCGCCGAATACAATGAGATATCTGCAAATTTGGTGTTGATGTTAACGTCGTAATCTCACCAAATACAAGGAGATGTGTACAAAGCAAAAGCGTAGACAAGAATGTTATTGATGTCCTCGCATATATAAATTTATCTTGATCTCGTAATCTAATCAAATACAATGAGACACGTGAAAATTTTGAATTGATCTTGACGTCGCAATCTCGTAAATCTCGTACTGCGAAGGTCGTAATCTCATCAAAAACAAGGCGACGCGTTCAAGTTCGGTGTGATGTGTAATGTACTCGTTACATAAAGTGAAACCAGAAACATACAAATTCGACTTAATTTAAATCGGTAGAAACATGTAAATTTAGAGGCCAGGCCTTTAAGGAACATTTGAAGCGTTGACCCTATTCAATTGCCAATGTGGGGCTGAGCCATAATCTACAGGTCGTCGTTAAGATATGCTTGAATAATATATTTTGGAGGAGCCGGAGAGTTCATGTGTTAACAGCGGCCGGCATTTTTAACTGCGATTAATGGTATTTGCATTGAGAACAAAAAGAAGAACAAGAGCAATATTGTGTGTTCATATCGTGAACAGTACAGGAGATTCTATGTTTCAAAATGCATGCTATTTTTTTCAATCTTGGCTCTTATTCATTATATTTTAAAAATGACAAATCTACAGAGATTAATTGTTTTTAGTTCTTTTATGAATAGTTTTCTTCTATTAATAAATTAATATACTAGTCATAAATTCACAAAAAAGGAGTTGGGGGATACAAGATCACTTTGCGTGAGTTCACAAATTCGGCATGATGTGTGATGTACTCACTACACAAAGTAAAATCAGAAACATACAAATTCAACTTAATTTAAATCAGTAGAAACATGTAAATTTAGAGGCCAATCCTTGTGCCTATTTGGTTGTTGGAATATAGATTAAGCATTGGCATTTTGAATGTTGGCTCTGGGATTCTAGAATTTAGAATCTAGATTATGATTAGGGAATTCAATTTGGGATTGTTTGGTTGACCAAGAATTCATTCTGAGAATACAGATTTCCTCCGTTTGGTTGCACATTGTGGAATTGGAATACTAGCCAAAATAACATGCAAAATATTATCATCCAACTGTAACTGATGGATGTAGGAATGTCCTGGATTCAAATGGTGACAAGATTTCTAACAATTGTTCTGGCATGGATAGCCAATCACATGCAATTGCTCAAAAAACCATCTTTGTTTTTCCATATAATCAACACAATCTAACAACAATACTCTTTACATGAACTAATCAGGTGCAATGAGCTTAGTAAATAACTCAATTGTGACAATGCTATAAATGAAGTTCATTTACCCTATCTAAAAATTATTTAAAACAATTTTTTTTGTGGTATCTACCAAGTTGGATCAAGCAGAAAAAGTCTGATAAATTACTCAACAATGACAATGCATTTAGAGAAAATCATTCACCTTGGCTTCAAAAATAATTCAACTTCCCAATAGCCTTGAACTAGAAAAATTACTTTGAAAAGTGGAATGAATCAATAACCAGACACGACAAACATAGTAGAAAGTAATCGGAAAATTTTTCCCCCATTTAAAAAAATTATATTTCAAAAATTTGTGCAAAAATAGGTTCCCCCAAATGGGCATCCAGATGTCAAACCCAATTAAATTTTACTTTAGTTGAAATCCTCATTTTCAAAAAATGAGAATTAAAATGGAAATTCCAAATAAAAAGTATTTTGAAGAAATTTGAAATTCTTGTTTTGGGGGTCAAATGGAGATACTGGATTCTACTTTTTCCCAATTCCAATTCTGATTGTGTGGGCTCAAACAATGGATTAGATTTTTTTTAGAATTCTGGATATTGATTCCATTTTAATTCTAGCTACCAAACAAGCCCTTAAAGAACATTTGAATTGTTGACCTTTTTGGAGGAGCCAAAGAGTTCATGTGTTAAGAATAGCTGACATTTTTATTTGTGATTAATGGTATTTGCATTAAGAACGAAAAAAAAGAAAAAGAGTGCAATTGTGTTTTCTTATTGTCAACAATACAGGATAAACATTACACACTAAGGAGAAAAGTAAGCTTCAAAAATATAAATCAACTTTGACTATTTAACACTTAGTATTAGAATGAAGTTTAGTATGTGATGTTTAAGCCGCCCCATTTACAGCATGCATGCTATTTTTCAAAGTTGGCTCTGATTCATTATTTTTTGAAATTCATAAATCAATAGAAATTAATTATTTTGAAATGAATAAATTTAAAATTAAGTGTAATCTTATAGGTGGTAGAAATAGGAAAAATGATACCAAGTTTCTAAGAATAAAATAGAAGTCATTTCTAGGAGTATTGCACAATGAATGAGCAATAGAAACACTTGGAGAGAGATATGAGGTAATTCAATATCTTGGTTTGCTAGAGAGACTTGTTTTAGGAAAGCTTCATCTCTTCTCCCTATAATTAATGAGCAATGGAAACACTTGGAGAGATATATGAGACAATTCAATATCTCGGTTTGCTAGAGAGATTTGTTGCAGGAAAGCTTCATCTTTTCTCCCTATAATTGTATATAGATTTATTTCTTTATTTTTGAGTATCTCTCATAGGTGAATGCCAGTTGGTGTTAGAGTTTATTTAACGACTTAATCCTAAATGTTGTGGTGAATGTGAGACCTTGTCTTTCGACTCTACCAATATGGGTGGTTTCTTTGTGCAATGTTAGGCCTCAAAATTTGTGTATGATTATTGTCCATACCATTATGAGTAGTATCTACCCTTAAATACCCAAATATACATGAATTATTGGTATACTTTTGGGGCCTTTCAATTTCCATTTAGAGTCACTAAAATTATCAATGCTTTCCACTACATAAATTGGAATATCATGTTGTTTGGGACTAGGATTATAAAACAATATTTATTACTTCACCAAGAGCCTTTATTAACAAGTTTTTTTTCTATCCATATGTTAACTGAGGAATATACTTTGACCTAAAGTAGTAGATTTTTCCTATTTGCTCAACAAGACTCACATTTTCCATTGTGTTTCTAGTACTTCTTTTACTACTCATTACAATTGAAAATTTCAACAATTTTAGTATTTTTTAGTTGTATAATTTGAAAAAAGTGTTAGCAGCAAAAAAAAGTATCAAATTGTCAAATAGTTCCTCAATTGTATCTCCTTGGCTTGTCACCTTATACATTCTATGCAATATTTGATAAAATTGTGATTCTATTGTAGACTCTATTTATTTTTGAAACATTGTTTGTAACATTACAATTGTTGTGAACTTATCCCAAAATATTTTTTTACATTAAAAATGAGGAATAGGTAGACTTGTACATAACAAGAGGCCATTGAATGAGATCCCCAACAAAAATTATAATGGCACAACCAAAACATAGATATCAATGTGATAGTCATTAACAATATTTTTTCCACATTTTTCAAATTGGAATAAGGCTGATGTCTCTCTTCAAATTTGAAAATATGTGGCTATCCCATCCTAGCCTTATGGATGTCATGGAATCCTAGTGGAATTACCTAGCAAAGGCATTTCTGATGACAAACTTGTGCACTAAGCTAATTATATTAAAGATAAAGTTAAGGGATGGAGTAAAAACTCCTTTGGTAATATATTTGATAGGAAAAAAGATTTGGTTGGGAAAGTAGAGAGGGTTTAAAGGGAGATGGAAATGGATAATGAGGATTGAGAGTTGTGGAGCTCAGAAAAAAATCTATGACAACACTGGGTAAAATTAGCAAAATAGGAAGATTTCTTCTGTAAACAAAAGTAAAGAGTTCAATGGTTCATATGTAGTGCCTGGCCCTAGTTCACATTTTGTTATCATTGTCAAACTCTTTTAGGCCAGTTTTATGGTTGATGATTAGTAGCATTGTTTTGAGATTATTAGCTATTACTTTAGATTCATTGATTTATGATGAGATTACTTGGTACTCTATACTTCACATATGCATGATGACTATTACAATGTTTTTAGTTATTGATGATGATTAGTTAGATAGATTATCATGTGATTTCCTATGGATACTTACCCCATACTGCATGTGTATGGTGTGCGTGTATGTTTTCTTTACATATGGTGTCTTTGATGTGGTTAAGGAAGAGAGTCATAGTCATCTACTAGTCGGGATCTACATGATGCACCACTTCCTGCCATTATTTGTTTAGCTTAGAATATTGTCTTGTACATGCGTGAATTTTATTTAGGTTGCAGGTATTAGTTATCGACTTCCCTAAATTGATAGGATGAGCATACCCTATCACATTATCACAATGGTAAGAGAGGGGAGAAATTTTTTTAAGTCTAAATCCTAACTTTTGAACCCATTTGTCCTAGAAAATAAGGATAAGTATCTGAGTTGACTACCCTTTGAATGCGTCGAATGATGTTAATTCGTGATTATAACCCTTTAGTTTGATTTTGTATGTGTTTTTCTATGAAGGGTTTTTGTATTTTATTTTATGAGTCTTTAGTGAAATTTTTTATTAATTAAGTCTAATTAAAAGATTAAATTAATGATTTAATTTAATAGAAATTTATTATGGTGTTTTTAATATTTAATTATATTTAAATTATTTGGAAATTAATTAAATAAAAAGAATTAATTTTAAAGATAAAAGCTATAAGTTTTAATTTTAAAACAAGATAATATTTAATTAATTTAGTAATAATATATTTAGAATTCATTTTTAAATAAATCCTAAATATTATTATTTAAGTTAATAAATATTTTATCAATTAAATGTTCAAAAATAAATTAAAAAGTGAAAATAAATTAATTTAATAAAAGTTTCATGATTGCATGATGTGTGCATGAGATTAAATTTAATAAATTAATTAAAAAATAATTCAAGTGAAAATTGAATAAAGTTAGTTAATAATTCAATAAATGTACATGAAAAAGATAAGGAAAAGATAAAAGAAAGTTAATAGGAGTTAAAGTCTCGTGAGCAAGGAGTCCTCTCGTTTGAACACACAATTAGTGCCCCAATTTTAGGAGAGAACTCCTTATCACCAATTGAGGGTTCATTTTGAATGGACGTAAGTTTTGGGAAAGGACCAATGAATTTTAGGAGAAGAAATAATTCTGGAAGAGAGAAGGTTCTAAGAGGAGGAATTTCTCTACAATTGTCTTGGGCATAGTAAATAGCATCAGAGTCCAGCTAAACACTTGTGATTATTCGCTCAATTTAATACACTTTTTCTTTCCTATCTTCATCATGTCTATTGAATGATTTTTGAATAATTCTTGTGATGAATGTTTCATATTATGAGTTTCCAGTATGTTTGTTAAATCCTCTGTACATGGAAATGTTTAAATGATCAATACAATCCTTCTTTCAATAGATTTTAAAAAAAATGGAAATTTAATGAGGAAGGGTTTTGTATTAAATTGGAAAATTTTGATTGAGAAATCAACCGGTTGGTCATACTTCCTCAATTAGATTAATGCTGGAACTATTATATATATATATATATATATATATATATATATATATATATATATATATATATATATATATATATATATATATATATATATATATATATATATATATATATATAATTAAAAAGGAAATTGTTGTTTAAATTTTTTAAAGATAAAATTCATTATTTAAAAAAAAATGAAATTGAAAAAAAATTTATGTATAAAAAAATGAGGTGGGCGGGGCCACCAACCCCCCACCCCCTCCTTACCTTCTCCCTAAGGTTGCCGCTATTGGAATATTCAAATATGGAAAGAGTACTTATGAGAGGGGGGGTGAATCATAAGTATCATACTTTAGCCAATAAAAATTTTAACTGATAGTAAATTGTATGCATGTAAATATAACAAATAATCTTGTAGCAATACACATGCATCACTAACACTTAACATAGGAATTTGGTAACCCAGAAACCCTCTAGGAATAAGAAGGTAAAACTGGGGAGGGGATGATACCCACAAAAATTATTGCAACAATATTGTTCAACCACTTCTGATGGTTTGCCCTGTTAAAGGCCTGCCCTGTTAAAGGCTTTACATTGTGTCTATAGTGACCTGATTAGAGGATTTCAAACACTTAACATGAAGTGTTACCCTATTAAAGGATTTCATCACCTAGTTGAAGGATTTATCGAAATAGCTGTTAAGCTAACCTATCACCATAGGATTTTCATTCTAATACAATTGCTAGAGAGTATTAGGTACAATAAACCTGAGTGATTACAATCCTTGATTGCTGATTGCAGGCACTTGTTATGCTTTCTCTGATATGGATCCTTTTTGTGATCTAAATAATCCTCACTTCTGAAAATATAACTCCTTGTGAACCCTTATATGTCTTCTCACACCTCTTATTTTATTCCTCATTGCACTTTACAATGAAGTTTCATCTTCCTTATAAAGATGTTTGAAAATTTGGGGTTAGGTATGGATTTATGATCCACATTCAATCTTCATTTTCTGTTCAATACTTATCTTTTGCTAATTGGTTGCATGCCTTTAGCTTTTTTCTTATTGGCTGCATGCAAATTGCATAGGAAAAATAAAAGATTCGATCTCATCATTAAATCTTTTGAGATTTACCTTATGTCGGCTGTAAAAACTATTTGCATCATAGTTTGTGCAATTACAAACTCTTATGTTGATATACTGAGTTACTCGGCTCCTGAAGTATTGCATACACTCAGCACATGTTGTTTCCTGGAGAGCTCAACATCTTAACAAAATTGTATTACTCGACATCTTAAGTAGCTCAGCACTTTATGTTACTCAGTACTTGTAACCACTCGGCACTTGTTAACACTCGGCACTTGTTAACACTCGGCACCTTGTACTGCTCGGCACTTATACTTCACTCGGTAACTAATCTTTACTCGGTATCTAGTTTTCACTCGGTAGCTAATCTTCACTCGGCATGCATGATGTACTTGGCTTCCAATGCAGAATATGTTTAAGTGTGTTGGCATTGAAGTGTCAAAAACCATTATGAGGTTAACAGCTGCACGACAAACCCCTGCCATGTATAGCAGGATAGCTTCTGTTACGACACGCCCTGCTGTGAATAGCAGGACTTACTGTCACATAGTGGTTGCCATGAGTAGCAATGATTTTTAAAATTGCTTCCCATTGTTTCATTTTTTTTTTTTAAATGTAATTTTTATTAAAATTAAAATATATTTTTAATTAAATTATTATTTGATAAGAAGTTTATTAATAATTATTTAATAATTTTTTTATAAGTTTTAATAGAAGTTGTTTAATTATAATTAATAACTCTATTAATGAATTTCATTTATTAATATTTACTAATTTTAAATAAATTATTAATAAATATAATATAGTTATATAAATTATTAATTAATTTAATTAATTTTTTTTAATTAAGTTTTATTAATAATGAAAGTTATTAAATGAAGTTGTAGATTGATTAATATTTAATGATATTGATTTTAATTAAATTATTATTATTATTTTTATAACTTAAATAATATAAATGTTTATCCTTTGGAATATTTTGGGAAAATTGATCTAAAATATGATGGGCCTAATTTAATATTTTATTTGAATAAAAGAATGGTTTAAACTATAGGGTAAATTGAGAATTATTTTACTTGAAACATATAGTAAACTGAAACCTTATTTTTAACTCAACTATATGTCTTCAAAATAAAACCAAACCGTGAGACTATTATGTTTTCTATGTGTTGTCTATGTTTTTGGGTTTCAGGGTTTGAGCTAGCTTTGACCAGTCTTAGGATGTTACCAGAGGCTTGGGGGATATGTGATTGCGATGTTATGATGTTTGATTTCAATCTTTTAAATCCAACCATGGTAATGTGTCTAGTATGCTCTATGATGTGTGTTGATCTATTGATTATTATTACTTTCTAATGTTCTTGTGTGATGCTGAGGTGAATGTATGACCAACTTGACTTATCCATTTTAGAGTCTCGATCAGTTGTATTTGAATTGTTTTCCAATCACTTTTATAGGACTGAGGTGTTTGGTATGATTTGTTCTTGTTGATGTCATGTTGTGACATATTTGACTTAACCATTTTGAGTCTTCGATCAGTATTTTTGGGATTCTTTCCAGTTGCTCATAGAGAACCGATGCATTATTGTGATTTATCTCAGTCACTTGTTTAGGACTAAGGTGATTTTATATGATTATTTGATTTATACTTTTATGAGCCTACGGTAGGTTATCTATATGTAATGTCAGGAAGTGGCTTGCAATGGAGGCTGGGGCCCTAAGTGGTTCCCAGGGTAACCCATTGTAAGTTTAATATGTGAAAACACTACACTAAATAAGAGTAAAATGAACCTAATAAGATTCTTTGTATGTTCTTTCCCATGCCTCAAGTGCTAGTACAGACTAGGATGGGAGTAGAGAGAACACTTGGTTGTGACATTGCATTCGTAGTAGGCCTTGTCAATATGAGAGGATACTAGTGGCCACATAGGGATCACTAGGGGGTCGGGGTCCTGAGAGATTGCCTAGGTAACTTTAGAATGATTCATGTGATGACACTTGCTTGCTTACATAGTAGGTTTCCTACATGTCTTTGTGTGCCTTTAGGTTTAGATGTCAATTTATCTTGGAACCTTTGAGTTAGATTACTTTTAGGACTTCTTGGACTTAGATAGTACTTATGATATTTGGATTGATATCCTATTTGGGACTTGAGAGTATCTCCTTAGTGCGGTGGGAGTGGGCCTTTTTGGGTTAGCACGTGGTCAGGCAGTAGTGCTTTTTACTCTTACCATTGAGATCTGTTTGTTGCTACCATGGCTGGAGTTTCCTTGTCTACATTTCATTTCATTCTATCTTTGTATCATTATGATGGATGATTTCTTTTATTGTATTGTACTTTGTATCATGGATCTGAGAAGGATAATATAATTCTATTTTTATAAATGCATATTCTTTTAGCCTTTCATACCTTGTGACTTGTACAATGGATGATTGAGTATTTTGAATTTTATTGCCAACTGGCATTTAGAACAAATGTATATTATTTTAATGGACATTGGAATTTTAATTATTCTTTCATGTGGATGTGGTATTTTTTAGACTTAGTATTAATTAAATTTGAATGTGACTCAATGTCTTGGGAGCCTTAAGGAATGTAATCTGTTATGTTTGCTTCTATATGATTGTATGTTATTACTTTCGCTACTTTATGTTTGACGTGTATGTTATTCTTTCTTGTTTAAAAAAAAAAATGTTTGGCAAACTTAGTAAAAATTTAGGTTAATTCTTTTGGATCCCTTGGTGGGCATTACATCATGGAAGGACATAGAAACACTAGATTCATCCACCAAGATACTTTGAAACATTGATGTAGAAGCAAAATAAGAATACTAAAAAAGGGGGTGGGTACATTGATTTCTGAGGAAGAATATATCAACACGAAGGCTATTAACTACTTTATGAAGAGTGGGAACCTAAACTAACCTATAGATGACCATGGAAATCTACTAAGTTGTATTCCATGACTTGTATTAGAGAAGGGAAAATCTACTCTTGTGGAAAAGGTTAGTATGAAGGAGGTTATAAATGATACCTTTTCTTTTCAATCATTCAAATCCCCTAGCCTAGATGGTCTACCAATTTCCTTCTTACTTGATTATTAGGACATTATGGATAAAGATGTACTTAAAGCTATTTATCACTTCTTTCAAATAGGATAATTGGAAAATAGCATGGATAAAAATTATATAGTCCTCAATTCTAAGAAGGATAGTCCTACCTCTATGGATTAATATAGACCTACAAGCTTGAGCAATACTATTTATAAAATAATCTCTAAGGCTATGCTCAACACACTTATATCCATTATGGATAAGTTTTTTCTAAGAATATGAGAGGCTTTGTGTTGAGCAAGAACATCATGGATATTTCTATTACCACTCACAAAGTTATTCATTCTATGGACTCTAACACTAAAGCTACCATGGCTCTTAAACTTGAAATTTCTATGGCTTATGATAGAGTCAATTGGATTTTCTTGCAAGAAGTTTTTAAAAAGTTTGGGTTTAAAGGGAAAACCCTAAAATGATCATGCGTTGTATCCAATCTACCAAGTATGTTTTACTAATTAATGGAGCCCACTCTGGTTTATTTTCTATAGAGATTAGTCTAAGGGAAGGGGATCTCATTTCCCCATACGTCCTTATAATGGTGATTGAAGCTCTCAGAAGAAACCTAAATAAGATCAACTTAAATCAATCACTAAATGGTGTCAAAGCTACTTCTAGAATTCCCCTTGACCTACCACCAATTTTTCTATGACATTATCCTCTGTGGAGAATCCCTTTATCTAAAGAAACTAGGTGGAAATCACTCTTATCTAATTATGCCAAATCATCTAACCAATCTATAAACCTTCAAAAGGGTAAATTAGATTGTTCTTTAATACCACTAGAGAAATTTAAGATCATATATCATCTACCATAAACTGTGAGATATTTATGACTTCTTACATTTACATGGGGCTCCCATTCCCTACAAATAGATCTATGATCTTATTTTGGAATATTCTTATTGAAAGATTCTAAAATAAAATTTCAATGTGTAAAGGGTTTTGATTGATGGAACTATAAAATATTGAAAAAAATGATTAATTATATATTGTCTTTGATTTTACACATGTTAAAGTGGGGTTGTTGTTGCACCAAAAGGCTAATTTGTCAATGCTAGATAGAACTTCTCAACTTATAGTACATAGAAGGTGGTTAAGCCCTTGTCATAGGTACAGAGGGGAGCACTAAACAAATATCCAACAATCTCCCCCTCAATGTTACCTGAGTGTCTAAGGATTTCAACTTGTGACAAAGCTTTGATACCACTTGTTAGAGTGTGGTTGTCGTTGTACCAAAAGAATGATTTACCAATGCATGATACAACCACTCAACTTGTAGTACATAGAAGGTGGTTAAGCCCTTGTCAAAAATCCCAAGGGGAGCACTGAACAAATTTCCAACAACACAAAATGTCATATCTTTGTCAGTTCATATCTGCCAATCTCACTCAAATAATGAAGATAGTTTTCTATGTCTACTAAGCATTCTAGTGTTTACCAAGTTCAAAAGATAGTGTCTACTAAGTTACTTGGGTACCAAAGAAAAGTTCAGTGTTAACTGAGCTCACTTGGCTAACAAAGGAAAGTTGGCATGGAACCAGTGTTAACTGAGCTCAATTGATTACCAAAGAAAGTTTATGAAGTTACAATGTTAACCAAGTTCACTTGGTTAACAAAAAAAAAAAATTTCAGAAGGTAGTATCCACTAAGATGGGTTGGATAACAAAGGATATTCTTGTTTGGCATATTGAGTTTAATGGATTCTTTTGTTGGTTCTAGTTGACTAAATAAGGTAAAGAATTATTGTTATAAGTTATATACAAGATGACTTGACAATGCCTATGATATAATTATAAGGTCAAGTTGAGGATTGAATGTGTGAGAATGTGTGGGAGATAAGAAGATGCTCAGAGGAAGTGAATTGGAAGGATAAGCATAATATCCTTGTTGGGTTTCAAAGATTAATTTGATCATGAAGGATCAACTATTCGAGCCAAAATTGAGATCTAAAATCAAAAATATGGTTGCATTAGATATTAGGTCATTTCATTGGTACTCTCTAACTATTGTGGTAGTAAATCAAATCTCTTAATAGTTTTATCCTAAATGACATCTGTAAATCCTCTAACAAGGTGGCATCTCTAGATTGAAGTGTCTAAAGACCTCTAACAAGGCCACTCCTAATAGGGTGATTAAATATTCTAATAGGGTCACACCTAATAGTATGTTTTTTAATATTTAAGAGGATTGGTTCCTAATAGGGTTCACTTCAGAAGAGTGAAAAATAGTAACTAGTTGTAATTTGTGGTTTTGCTAAACTGGGTTTCCGTGATAAATCATGGTGTCACTTGTGTTGAATACTATTTCTTTTATACATATGCAACTTAGTTAATTATTGTAAATCATACTTAATATCTTAAGATTTTCATGTTTAGTATTTGTTTAGTAACAATTGATATTATAGTGCTTACCAAGTTACAACATATTAGTAGTGTTAACTGAGTGCCTCTATGCTAACTGAGTTTCACAAATAATTCATGTTTCAAGAGTATTTGTGTTTGATTTGTATTAACATGTAAGGGATATGGGATTTATTTTTGTAGTAACTAATTTGCCCCTACCCTCTTAGTTACTCCTCTTATACTTTCAACAATTGGTATTAGATATTTTGATGCTTGTAGAGTAGGTTTCAAGGACCTAATCTAAAGATCAAGACAGCTTACAAAAGAGAGGTTGCCAAATTGAACAAAGATAACTTCAAGGCATGGTAGGAAATTATGAAGCTACATTTGGAAACCATTAGTGATTTAGGTTTATAATATTTTAATACCTAGCATAAAGCTCCTACCAGAACTTTGATAGTCGAGGAAATTGCTGAAAAGAAGAATCATAACATTATGATGATTGGCATTTCATCTACTCTTAACTATGCTAAATTTGATGAATTCAAAGGGTGTGCTACTGCTCATGAGATGTGGACCAAGATAAATGATATCTCTGGGGGTGATGATAATATGAGAAGAGCCAAGATTAGATGAAGATGAGGGAAGATGAAAAAATTGCAAAATATGTGGAGAGAACCAAAGCTAGTGTAAGTGCAATCAAAGCCTCTGGAGGGAAAATTGATGATGTGATTGTTATTAGCAAGGTACTCAAGACTCTTCTTCCTATCTATGCAATTAGAGTGTCAGCTATTCAAAATATGAGATGTCAAATCCTAATAATAAGATAAATTTAATTGCTCTAGTGGGAAGGTTGATGTCATTCAAGCTAGATAAATATGATAATTATGTTCCTATTTCTAGCAATCTTGAGTCTACATTTGAAGTCAAGTTTTCACTCAAGAAGAAAGCTATGAAGTTTAAAGGAAAACAATATAAAAGTGAAGAAGAAGACTGTTTTGATAATGATCTTGAATCCATTGAAGCCCTTCTTGGAAGAAGATATCCCAAAGGAAAAGGAAAGTACAAAGGTAAAATTCCTCTAATCTATTTTTCTTGTAAAGAAGTTGGTTACATTGCTACAAGGTGTCCAAATAGAGAAGACAAAGAAGAAAAGAAGAAAAACAAGTACAAAGGCAAGAAGGATTTTAAAAACTAGAACGACTACAAGGATAAAGGTAAGAAGTCCTATTTCATGGCTAAAGATTCTGATAATAGTGATGATGATGAAATGGTTTACATTGTTGTAAAAGATGAATCAAATAATGAAGATGATAAGACGACACTTATTTCTCATGTTAGTTGTTGATAGTGGCTATTCTCATCATATGAATAGTGATAAAACAAAGTTTGAACATATGGAACACTATGATAGTGGGAGTGTAAGATTTGGAAACAATGAACCTTGTTCCATAAAAGGAAAAGGTTGTATTTCACTAACCAATGAACTCAAATGTCATAATGCTTATTGGGTTGAAGGACTGAAGCATAATTTAATGAGTGTGGCATAGTTGAATACCATTGGATTCAAGGTAGAATTCATGAATGGGAAGGCCAAGCTACTAGATGGAAAAGAAAATCTAGTTGGTTCTGGTAATCAAGAAAAAGGTAACTTATTCTAGCTAGATCTAAGTGAAAGTTCATGTTTCATTGCTCAAGTAGAAGAAAGTTGGCTATGATAAAATATTGTGTCATGTGAATTTTGATAGCCTAATCAAGATAAGAAAAAATAAAAGAGTGAGAGGTTTTCCTAGTCTTAGGAGATCTGACATGGGCATGTGCAAGAATTGTCAAATTGGTAAGATGGGCAAGACAAGTTTCAAAAGCAAGAACTATCATTCTGAATAAGTCTTGGAGCTAGTTCATACAGACCTTTGTTGACCTATTGGCATAGAGAACTAAAATGGAGATAAGTATTTTATTTTATTTTTTGATGATTATTCTAGGATGATGATATTAATGTATCTAAATGATAAGTCTAAAGCTTTTCAAAAATTCAAGTGGTAGCTGGCTAGAGTTGAGAAAGAAACAAGAAAGAAATTGAAGTGTTTAAGGTCAGATAGAGGAGGTGAATTCATTTCTAATGAATTCAATGAATTTTGTACTAAGAAAGGAATCAAAAGATAATTATCAACCCCTAGTACACCTCAGTAAAATGGTATAGTAAAAAGAAGAAATAGATCAATCATGGATTGTGAAAGAACCTCGATGATAGAAAATAGTGTTGCAATCAAATACTAGAAGAGAGTGATCAACACAATAGTTGATACCTTAAATAGAGTACAACTAAAGCAATATTTGGTAGAAAATTTTATGTCTTGAAGGAGCCTAGGAAAGGTAAATTTTATTTCAAAAGTAATGAAGGAAAATTTGTAGGATACTCTAGCAAAAGTAAAGCATAGAAATATTTGAATCTAACTACTCATAAGATCATAGAAAGTGCACATGCGAGGATTGATGAGTTTGCAGAAAAGAGTAAAGAACAAAGAAGCAAAGAACCTAAAGACTACATAAAATTTATTTAATTTGAACCTGATACATTGTCTAATCTAATTGGAAGTCAACAAACTTCACCTCCCGAGTCCCCAAAATCTCCTAAAATACCCGAGTTGCATCTAGTGCAACCTGAGTCATAGTTTTCAAAGGACCTAAGTTATAGTCAAAAGCTATCAATTTGCAACTAGTACAACCCGAGTCTAATTTTGTAAGACCAGAGTAACAAAAATTGGGACCCGAGCATGATGCAGAAGACCACTGTGAGGTAAGTAGAACAAGCTCTAAATCCAAAGTACCCATACATGCAAGATATGTTAGAAGGCACCAAGCACCTAAGAAAATCATTGAAGAAAATTCAAAAGCTACAATGACAAGGAAAAAATTGAAAGGTACATGTTTTATTACTAAATTTGAACCTAGAACAATTACAGATGCTTTGGATAATGAAAATTGGATTGAAGAAATGAATGAAGAGATAGAAGAGATAGAAAGAATAAGACCTAGAATCTTATTCCTAGACCTAAGGATAAGAATGTAATTGGCACAAAATGGGTGTTCATAAATAAAATGAATGAAGATAGAGAAGTTTCATGAAATAAAGTAAGGTTAGTATGCAAAGGCTATTCTTAAGAGGGAGGTATTGATTATGGTGAAACATTTTCTCCTATTGCAAGATTAGAAGTTGTTAGGACTTTACTTTCTTATATTGCACATAAAGGATTTAAAGTGTATTAGATGAATGTGAAATATGCATTCTTGAATAGGATTCTAGAAGGACAAGTCTACATAGAGTAACCTGAAGGTTTTATAGATCCTAGTTAAATGGATATGGTTTGTAAATTGCACAAAGTATTATATGGTCTCAAATAAACTCCCAAATCTTGGAATGAATGACTTCAAAATTATTTCATGAAGATTTTTTTTCAAAGGACAAATGATAACACCATCCTATACATCAAAAAAGGACTAGATAAGAAGATTGTGTTGGCAGAAATATTTGTGGATGATACATTGTTTACTAGAAATAATGATTTGTGTAAATATTTTTTAGAGGAATGAGTAAGCAATTTGAGATGTCAATGTTTGGAGATATGAAATGCTTTGTTGGCTTGCAGATTTAATAGAAGAAATATTGTATCTATATTACTTAATCTAAGCACATCAAGGAGATACTGAAGAAGTTTGGAATGGAGGATTCAAGATTAGTTAGAACACCTATGTCTACTAGATATCAGCTTTTTAAAAGTGATGATTCTAAGGAAGCATATTAGACCACATATAGACCTATAATTAGAAAACTTCTGTATGTAGTACATACTAGGCCTGCTATTGCTCTTAAAGTTGGTATAGTAGTAAGATTTTCAGCTAATCATAAAGAAAATCATATGATGGAAATAAAGAGAATCGTGAGGTATCTTAAGGGTACTGAAGATTATGGATTACAGTACAAGAAAGGAGAAAACTTAGATTTCAAAGCCTTTATTGATGTAGATTGGGTAGGAAGTGTTGATGACAGAAAGAGCACCAATGGTGGAGCATTCTTTCTTGGTAAGAGACTAGTGTCTTGGACAAGTAGTAGAATTACATCTCTCCATTTATGGCAAAGGTGAAGTATGTTGTAGTGGTTGTTAATTGTTCCAATATTGTTTGGTTCAAATAGTTGTTGGTAGATATAAAGGTGGAAATCAAGGATCCAATGGTTATCTTCTATGATAACACTAGTGCAATCAATATATCAAAGAATTCGGTAATGCATACCAAAACCAAACATATTGCAGTAAAATATCATTTTCTGAGAGGATTGGTGCAAGACAAAGAGGTGAGATTGGAAAGTTTGAATACTATGTAGACATATTGACCAAGCCATTACCTAAGGATGTAACTTTTTGTCTGAGAGGCAAACAGAGTATTCTTGAAGATTAGTCAAATTCATGCAATAATGAAAGGGTAGATTGCATCTGAATCTATACATTAGGTACATTGAAATTCACTAAATATTATTTTTGGCATAAGATGTCAAAGAGGGAGAGTTTTCTATCATATCACAAAAAAAATTAAACAAAGAGTTTTCTGTATCAAAGAAACTTTTCTAAATGTTGGAAGATGTCAAAGAGGAAGAGTTTGATGAAACTTGGAGAGTTTATTGACAGAGGGAGAAACTAAAATCAGAGGGAGAAATTGATGTTAGAGGGAGTTCACACCGATAGAGGGACTTCTCGTGGTTGAGAATCAAAATGAAACTAAGAATATTATCCTTACTTTTATTTTTATGTAGAATTTCATTGTATTGTGACATATTGTATGGCCATCAATTCCAAAGAGGGAAATTTTTGAAAATAATTGATTATATGTATATTTTCTTTGATGTTACACAAAATTTCATACCTTTTTTAGTCAATTTCTACCAAGATCACTCGAGAAATGAATCCTTTTTCCCATGTCTATCAAGCATTTCAGTGTTTGTACCAAGTTCATAAAATAGTGTCTACCAAATGCAATCAAGCACCAAAGATAAGTTTGAGTGCACTTGGGCACCAAAGAGATGTCCATAGAAGTTCTGTGTTAACCAAGATCACTTGGTTAAAAAAGGAAATTTAGCACGGAAAGAGTGTTAGTTGAGCTCACTCAGTTATCAAAGGAAGTTTATAAAGTTTCATTGTTAACTGAGTTTACTTGGTTAACACAAGAAAATCATTTTAGAAGTTAGTGCTCATTGAGATGGGTTAGCTAACAAAAGATTTTTTCTTTTTTTTTGTATATCGAGTTTAAAGAATTGTTTTGTTTGTTCTAGCCAACTGAAGAAGGTGAACAATTATTCTTATAAGTTGTATTCAAGATGAATTGACAATGTATATGATATAAGTATAAGATCAAGTTGAGGATTGAATGTGTGAGAATGTGTGGAAGATAAGAAGATTCTTAGAGGAAGATAATTTCAAGGATAAGAAGAATATCCTTGTTGGGCTAAAAAGATTAATTTGATCAGAAAGGATTGAGTGTTTGAACCAGAATTGAGATCTAAAATCAGCAATATAGATACATCAGCAATTAGGCCATTTCATTGCTACTCTCTAACCATTGTAGTAATGAATCAAATCTCTTTATAGAGTGAGCCTAAAAACTATTTTGAAATCCTCTAACAAGATGTCATTTCTAGATTGAATTGTCTAAAAACCTCTAACAATGTCACTCCTAACAGGGTGATTAAATCCTCTAATAGGGTCACACCTAATAGTGTGTTTTTTAACCTTTAACATGGTTGACTCCTCACATGGTTCACTTTAGAAGAGTAAAAAGTAGTAACTAGTTACAACTAGTGGTTTTCCCAAACTGGGTTTCCACATTAAATCTTAGTGTCACTTGTGTTCATGTTATTTCTTTTATATGTATGAAACTAAGTTATTAAGGTTAATCAAATTAACATCTTAAGATCTACATGTTTATTTTTTTATGAATAATATTTGATATTATAGTTCTTTCCAAGTTACAACATATTAGTAGTATTAAATAAGTTCCTTTGTGCTAGTCGAGTTTGAATAGTAATTCATGTTTCAACAATATTTGTGTTTGATTTGTATTGACATCTAAGGGATTTGGGATTTATTTTTGTAGTAACTTATTCACCCCTACCCTCTCAATTACTACTCTTATATTTCTACCAACAAGATAATAAGATATTGAGAGGGGGAGGCAGGTGAATCAAAATCTTAAACATTTTTACTTTTCAACAATTCATTCACAAATTCACCAGTTGTCTTATGCATGTAAAACTTGTAAAAGTAAACTTATTTTAAAATGTAAATCTAATCTATTACATGCATGAAAATAAACACATAACACAATGTTTGTTACCTAGAAACCCTTTAAGGTGAAGGTAAAATAGGGGTGGGGATGAGACCCACAAATCCTCAGTACAACAATAATAAAGTTAACCAATTACTTTTAATATGACCTTTTAACATTTTCCTATTATTATTACTCTTTTTAAGCATACCATAATTACTGACTATTTCTTGTTAGAATCATTTTTTCCCTAGTCAGCATTTGTACTCTTCAATTTGATTCATAAATTACAGTCAATGTCATTTTCATTTCCAATTAAAATCTTTTTACACATAGAATAATTCAATTATTTAAATTTTGTTATATTAACCTTGTTAAATCTCAAACAAATTTTTTTTTGTCATTATTTAATATTAGTATTTAAAAATCTTTGTTACTATTTAAAATAATTAATATAAGATGATTGTTTTGATTAGGTTAAAATAGGTTTGAAGGGAACCCAAAAATCAGGTTATAATGTTTGACCACAATATATGATATACCCTATGAGGGGTATGACCTATTAAAATCTCTTGAGACTATTAGATCTCACTTTTTTAGAGCATTTAACACTTATAGTAAAGTAAGGACTTTGTTAGGAGATTTACAAAGATCTATTAAGACCACTATGTTAAGAGATTTACCCTAATTCAAGTTGATTAGAACTAATTTAGTACCTGAGTCTCAATTTTCTATGTAAGTTGACTTCAAGTCTCCTCTTCACAAAGTGATCCTATCTGTAATCTGATAAATCTTTTCTCCCCTTCACTACACTAATTAGGTCACTTTCTTTCCTAAGAAATAATAGAGCATGTCCACTTCACTTTTGATCTGACCTTAATTCTTCACTTCACCATTCACATATTACTCCTTGTCTATCACACTATTTGCACCTCTTTTATCATCACCATTATATCTAGGTTAAAATAGTCTCTATTTAAAGAGTTTCATATAAACATTTTTCCAAATGCTTCCATCTTTTGCCTCTTCATCTAAATCATTAATCATAAAAGATAGGGATATTTGATCCACATCATAGACCACTTAAAACTCTCTGAAACAACCTCTACAAATATTAATGTCTGCTCCATGTCATCTTAAAATTAGTTTACCTCAAATCTTGTATAATTTCTAACTAATATGTAAACTTTACATTACTCAACACTTACTATCTCTAATACTCAACATTTTGTTGATGCTCAATTTGTACTACTCTTAGCACTTAATATCTAACTTGACACTTATATATGCTTGAACTAATTGTTAGGTGTTGAACTCGACATGCATAAAAGTATTCAATGTCCCCATACTTTCTTTGTTCCTATAGAGCTCAGTATATACATACTTATGTACATGACTCAACCTATATATAGAGTGCCTCAGTTGTAGTGATGATCGTCTGCCTCTTCCTAGCAAATGACTAAGTATTTGACACTAGTAAACAACAATTGTTAGAGGTACCAACAATCCCCCCTTTGACATTAGTGGAAAAATACTTTCTCATGATTACATCATTACAAATAAGATCTGATATGAGTACTCCCTCTAAGTCTTATGACTCATGCCAAATGACTAATGCATATAAAATGTATAAATACATGGGTGAACCCACAATAGTGGGTTACACTTTTTTAGAGGAAAAGAATCCTCAAAAATCATGTGACCACAAAAATTTCACATCTTAGTTTTGATAGATACTTCAAAAAAAGTTTCGATAGAAACTAATTAGTTTCTACCAAAACTAACAAAAATGAAAGGTTCTATTGAAAATTTTAATGTAGTTTCAATCGAAACTAAGAATCTTGAATGGGGTTTATTAACCCCATTGTTGGGCACCTCAGTTTTGATTGAAACTATATAAAGTAGTTTTGATCAAAACTAAAAAAATGGAAATAGATTCAAAAAAGTCTACGACCCGACCCCACATGTAATTTTTGACTATGGCAAATAGTTTTGATCAGAAGTGCAAGGAAGAGGAAAGGCATTTGAATCTATGGACCTTCAAAAAAGGTATGATTTACCCATTTGACTGCCTTCTCAAGCTACCAGTACTTTGGTTATGCCAAAAAAAGAAAAAAAATTGTGAGAATGCAAGTGTATGCGGTCTTCCTAACTATGTGTCCTTGAACTTCTATACTATCCATAGGATGCATCAGTGGCCTGAAACATGGACAAATTATACACTATCAATTATGAGATATCAACTGTCACCTATCGAGATACAACATGATTATTTTCTAGCCTCATTGTATTAAGAAGTCAATTATTTATTCAAATACAACAAGGAGTCCCAACTACTAAGGATCATAAGCTCATAATGAATAAATTACAATAACATGTCATTCTACTCCATGTAATCTTTCTACCAATGAAAGCATAATACTAATTCTATTTTTCTATATGTACACAAACACACATATGTATGTATGTATGTATGTACACACACATGTATGTATGTATTTATGTACACACATATGTTTGTATGTATGTACATATGTAGACACATGTATGTATGTATGAATTTGGGTTTTTATGAATGTGTTTTAATAAACTGTCAAGTCTGCCAAAATTGAGGCTCGTCTTTTAGAAGATGGAAAGAAACATTGTTGGCAAGTGGGAATAGGGCTTCTTTTTGCATTTATCTATACATAGTTTAGGACCTCATAAACTATGTATAGTTGATGTATACATAGTTTAGTTGCTCATTTCATTGGCATGGTTTTCATTGATCTTATTACTAAGAACATGTTTACTATTTTTCTAAGTAGATTCGAAACAAACTAATTCAACATATCTTGATTATTTTGCTAAGTAGACAGGAGATAGAAACATAACCAATATAAACTAAGTGTAGTTCAACTATGTATAGATAAAAGCTATGATTGTCATTGATCTGCCATGTATACTACATAAATATAGGTCAAATTTAGTATACACCCTTTTACAATGCAAAATCAAAACATGTTAATAGAGTCATGGGCATAAACACTTTAGTTAGGTACATCCATACATAGTTTATAAGCAGGATATTTTTAATAAAATTAGAATGATTTATACATAATTTATGACTTGGCTATGTTTAATGAAATTGCAATGATCTATACATAGTTTACGACCTCATAAACTATGTATAGATAAAAGCCCTGATTGCCATTGATCTATACATAATTGATCCATATAGATTTTATGACTTGGCTCTATTTAACATTATTAAATTAATCTCTCACAACACTATACTAGAACTCATTACTAGCAAGAAACTATTACATAGTTTAGTTGATCATTTCATTGGCATTGGCATGATTGACATCTGAAGTAATTCTAGTTTATGAGTTTCCTATGTTGAATGGTTTTGCATGGAATAATACACATTTGATATATCCATATTTTAGTTGTTCATTTCATTGGCATGATTCACTTTGATTAATCATATTGCATTGATCTCTCACATCACTATACTAGAACTCATTAGTGAGCACATATTATCTATTTTGCTAGACATATTCAAAACAAACTATTACAATATATATTGACTGTTTTGCTAAGCAGATAGTAGATAGAAATAAAACCATGATATAAACTATGTGACCAGATTATTAGAGGTAATGGCATGAGCATATACTGGAAGTCATTTCTGGGCACATATTGACTATTTTACTCATTAAATTGGCAGAAAACTATGATATAGCTATGTCAAGGAAAAAACCCAAAATGCAAAGATGGGTGGGAGAAGAAACCCCACATCCATTGTTGAAAGTGGAAAAACCCCATAGCTATTAGCCAAAGTGAAGAATAATGGCCCAACAACACCAAACTTGATAGAGTCCATAGAAACCCTTAAAAATCCAAACTCACCAGTCTCCACAGAAACTCGCAAAACTCCAAACTCACCATCATCCACAGAAACCCCAACCTCACCCAAGAATACTAGAAACCCAAGTCGCAGGAGGAAAAATGGCTCATAGGTTCGCTACAATTTCAAACCTTACAAGCCAGAAAATTTAATTCCAAATGAGGCCTATGGAAAATGGCATGCCCTTATCTTCCCAAATGCCTCTATCATCTTCCAAAACCCTGATATGGATTTTATGGAACTGACGGTTTGATTAAAATGCTTTCATAAAAATCCATAATCATATTTTCATTTCAAATTCCACTTATTTCTTGGAAGAAACTTCTTTCATTTTTGCTCCAAAATTGGAAGAAAAAACTGAGAATTAGGTTTTGCATTTAGTGAACCAAATGCCCCCCCTATTCTTCCCCTCGTATTCCCGTAACCAAATTGAGCCTAAGCTATGCTGATTTCAGAGATAGAAGGGCAACAAAATTCCACTATTTTTTTTGACCAGTTCATTGAAATGCTCTTGTACGTATTACAATACTTACATTGATTGTTTGGAGGTTATGCTGTCCAACAAAAATGATCTAAGAAGGGAAAAGTATGAAGCACCTTTTTGTGGGATTCAATTGAGAAACATTATAGCCTGTGAGGGGGAGGATAGAACAGTGAGACACATCAAAATGGATATGTGGAGGTCATTTTTAACATGGGTAGGATTTAGAGAAAGGAAGTTTAGCTATTAGGTTTGGTATTAGGCAAGACTATTGCTCCAATAGTATGTTAATGGAGAATGTTTTACTATTGACTAGGATGGATGTGCTATGACTCTAGGATGGAATGGAAGGTTGTTGCACTCACTCTCAACATGGGCTTGTAAGAGAACATTATAAGTTTAAAAACCTGTCAATGACACCTTCTTTCTTGTTCATACCAATTATTGTACCTATCTTTGTCATTTAGACCATAAATAAAATGAAATATAATGTAGAAAATTGGACCATATAGATTATTGTTATAATTGTCATTTTTTATTATATTGTTACCATGTTTATAGAATACATGATTTTGTCAACTTTTCTTTTTAGGCTTCATGCTTGTATTATCATTACCTCGTTTTAGCTACATGCAGGTTTCACATTTATTTCCCAATTTATGTAGACATAGGAACAATATAGAAAACCCAAGTGGAATTCTTCAAGATAATTTTTATTAATTCTAAATGTAGTTTTAACAGTATTTAGATAGTCTTAAAATGCCACATGTATTACACTTGTCAAGAAAATGAAAGTATCATGCACTTTTGAAGGTCCACTGTGTACTAGATGCTGACAAGAAAGAAGAAATAATAGATTCTTTACTTTAAATAAGATGGGTCAAGATTTTCAACCTTAGGAGCTTGCAAACTTGACTCAAATTGAGGAAATGCTAATTGGTCCTGTCAATCCTATACTTTAAGTATCACATGCTTCTAGTGGTCAATACAAATATAAAGGGCACACAATATGTTTCCCACAAAATATAGAATAGGTTTCCAATATATTTCCACATATAATAGATAATTTTCTAATAATTATTATTTGATGGAGAGATCAACATGCGACACACTATAACTTTACTATGAATAGGATTGTGTCTATAGAGCACTCAAATAGAGACTAGAGAATGACAAATTTTATTCTAATGTTCAAACTAACAAAAAATATTATCAACATTCTTCGTAGAAATATAAATGAAAATATTTTTGGCAGATAAAAGGTAATCAATATGGAATTTAACACATATGCAAAAGACATTATTTTTGTGGAGTCTAAATGTGGAGATAGCTATAGGAAATGTAATAAAACAAACAACATCAATGCCTTCAAGGCCACCTAATGCGTAAAAGTAAATAGATTTTTTTTGTGTATGGATTAATAATCCTAATCTAAACACAAAATAATTGATAGATTGACCAAGTATTGGTCTATCCAAAATAAATGACTATGTCATAGCAGGATACTATTTCCTGATGGAATTTGTGATTGGTTAGAACTATGGCCAAGGCAGTGCATCTCCTTGAATTTATGAAGCATCTATTGCAATATAGGGATCATAATTTTGGTAAGCATCCTAGTTTTAGATATTTTATGATTAACATGATCATGAGACATTGTGCACATAATTAATCCTCAGTGTTTGTGAAACATAACTGTAAAGATATGTTTATTACCATCAACGAGTCATGACAACATATGCAAAACAAACCTTAGTCTAGTTTGGCAGATAAATCGATGTGATTTGGGATAACATTCAGGGGAATAAGGTCATATTGGGAAAAATCTTGTGTAAAATTGAGAGATTTGCTTCATCAAATTAGTTCTCCTACAATATTTTTCACATTGAGTGCAACATATATGTACTAGCCTAATTTAAATGTACTTATGCTAGAAAAAATGCCAACCAATCTATGAGAAGCTCATAATTGGTAAAAACAAAATGCTATTGATTATCCTCACATAGTGATACACTATATGCCCTTAAGACACTCAATGTTCTGGAAAGATATTTTAGAAAAGGGAATGAATGTCAAGGATTTTTGTGGAGATACAAATGAAAACATAGGGGGTCCTCACATGTGCATAGATTCATATGGATTGAAGGGGTACCCAATATGGATAAAATTGATTAGTCAAGTGAGGAGTGCAAAAGTGTTAAAAGATATTTTCATTCTATTGTTCATACATGTCCAACCCTTGAGAAGATCCTCATCAATGGAATATATAGGCATCCTTATAAATATCTAGATATACTTATAATTTTATATTACCTAATATACTCAGTTTACTCATTTTCAATTGTAGGCATTCCTAAAATTTCAACATCCATGTCTCAAAAATACAAGATAACTTGAAGAGGGGGATGTAGACCATGATTATGAGGAGATCCTAAATTATGTATAGCAAAAGAAAATCTTTAAGGAGGGTGCATATTTGCCAAAAAAAGAGGGGGAAAGATTGTTTGTAGGGAATCATTTCATCACAAGGATTATTGAAGTATAAATTATATTATGTAAAATAGTTTTAGAACTAAATATATAACTTGCTTTTTTTGATTGTAGGTATAATTCTCTTTGGCCATTTAACTTGGGGGTTCAAAATTATATGAAGAAATTGAAATACATGAAAATAAATTTGAACTAGTGAAAATTAATAATAAACTCAACTTACATAATTGCCACCTATTATAGTTATGGAGAGAAAATATGCAATGGCAACTTGTTCTTTCCAAACATATTGTACTAAAATGCATTGTCGAGTATGTATAAAAAGCAAATAAAAGCTCATAAACATACCAAAAAATATTGATGTACCTATCCAATATGGAAAACCTCAATGATTCAGTCACACAAACATATAGGAACTCCTAGTTGAGACAATTATGGAAAGAGATATTAGTGCTCAGGAAAAATACCATATGTTATTAGAATTTTCATTGGTAGAATGCACTAGAATATTTGTGAATCTAAATGTCTCATGTGAGGTCTTCAAACCTATAAGTATAAATAATGAAAATGGTAATGATTCAAAGATAATAATGAAGAAAAAAAAGAATCTTTCATTGATACATATGAAAAAAGGTCACTATGTATGATAGTTGTTAAATTAATTGGTATAGCCAAATCATGGATATATAATCCTAAAATAAGAAGAGCCAATAAGTGGAAGCCAAACAAAAAATAAACAATTATTTGAGTACTTTCAAGATTTGTATCTATTCCATCACATGATTTACATAAATGGGCTCAATTGTTTTTTTAAGAGCTATTTCTCTACAATCCATTCCATTATATAGAGTGAGATATTGGTAATGACGATGAATCCATCATAAAAAAGTCTGAGACACTTAATTAAAATCCTTGACATGTTGAATGTGCAATGGCTACAAAAAATCTTGAAAGCCCAAGTGATTCTGAAATTGAATAAAATTAAAATGTTCAAAATAATATTATAGCACATGAATGGGAGATTCTATATAGATTACCTCATGATTAAAACATAGAGTGTTTAGAAATAGACATGTTGGGGAGAAGAGACATGGGAACACATGCAATTGGTCTACTCATTATAAGGGAGAAGAGTACACTACTAAAATAATGAGTTTTATAAGTATAATGAAGAATCATGGTTGCCTGATATGTGATAACATTCCCCATTATATCAACTACAAGACCCTTGGTGAGAAAAAACCAAAGGAAGTTGACATAATTATGAAACACTATCATAGAAGTCAAAACACAAAGCCATTTCTTATGATAATTCAAGGAACAATGGGAACTAAAATATTGTATTTAATTGGTGTCATTAGTTTATCTCTTGAGAATGCAACAATGCCCTCCTTATACAACCTTCTACTACTTGCACTAATAGGAACCACACCCTTCAATATAGGAGCTTATGTGGTTCATTCAAAATTGAAAATATCAATACAACATTATTCTCAAGCGGAAGGCATGAAACCCACAACTTTTCAAGAAGAAATGACACATCAAATACATCTTGATCAATCAAACAAGTTTCATTGGTTAGAACATGTTGGAAAACAAAGATTCAGGACTCTAGAAAGCATTCCCCCAAACTATAGGTATAAGGTTTGAACGTAAAAAGAAATATTTTTCCTTATGAACAATTAAACCATGTTCCAAACATATACTAATAATTTACTCAAATCCAACTATAAAATATTGTTTATGTAATAAGTATTTTTCATTCTTATATTTAAAGTGTATCTATTATTTTGGTAGGAGATTTGGGTTAGCTTCCCACTGTTAATGAAAGACCAACATATAACACTAATAGAAGAGAAAATTTGCTATGAAAGAAATTCAATACTATTTTTACTTTAGGTAAGACTTTTAGAAAAGATGGGGAAAATGATGATCAACAAATATTTCATCTACTTTTGATGAATGTAAGAGATGCAAACCCACAAGTTGATTATTGGATGTGGCTAATGATGAGAAGACTTATAAACATATATGTTTCAATAAACTCTATATTTTCAAATGTTATCCATTTGTTCTCAACAAATGCAAATGTTCATAGTCATAATAGAAAATTCTACATTCATTAAAAGATCTTTTTTTTGAATTAATAGAAGCTAAAACAAGGGGGCTGGCCCATAATAGGAAATTGGTCAATTACTAGTGGAATACCATCAAAACTAAACTAACCTCTATTGCTGCTAGAAACAAAAACAAAGATTGCTACCATAATTAAGAGAGTATTAGTAGACTTAAACAAAATGCTTATTATCAAACTTAAGAGACAAAAGAAAAATATTAACAATGGCATAACAACCTTCCAAACTAATAAGTCTAGTAATGAGCAAATTAATAGTATAAAAAGAAAAAGGAGGGAACCCTTAAGATTTCTTGGTCTCTTTTCTCCCTAGGAGGATGTTCATCTAGTCTTTTGCCAGGAAGTCAAATAGAATCTTAGGGTCCTCTTTAGACAAGTCCCTTTAGGATCCTTGAGTAGGCACAAAGTGGTAGTAGCTACATGTGTCACTTTTACCATGATCTTGGTCAATAGGCACATTCTCTCCTCCAACACATGAATTCTCTCCCACACCTCATTACGAACCTTATGCAAACCACCCAAATTCCCATTTGTACCAGTCTTAGTGGTATCTTGCACAAATAGGGGGTTAGTAGAATTTTTAGAAAGAACCTTAATAGGGGAGGAGATTGTTATGGGGGAAATCATCTAGTCCACCATATCAGGGAACTGATACTTTGTTAGGTCCACACACCCCAGCTCAACTGTCTCTAAAACATGCAACACATCCTTATTCTTGTTTCCATTACCCAAACTTGACCTAGAGGAGTCCAAAGCCTCCTCCACCTCCTCCATACCTCCCACCCCAAAGTTAACCACTTTTTCTTTCATCCTCCATTTGGGGCAATCCAAATCCTTCAAATCTAACTCCTCTTTCAAGGCTTCCTTCTCCAACTTCCTTTTAGCATTAGATTTTGCTAACCCCCCCAACCTCCTACCCTCTCTCCCCTCATCCTCTAAATCCACCACCTCCTTCTCCTTTCCTTTATCCTACCTCCCTCTTTTCCCCATGGGGGAGGGATTTATTGAGGATCCACTAGGTGAAGGTTGTGGGGTAGGGGCTCTAGGACCTATAATCCTAAGGGGAACCATTTGGGGCTAAGGGTTCAAATGAGTAGTAATGTCAATTTCCACAATCCTAGGGGGAACCTGGGTGAGGTGGAATTAATACAACCTAAAAATTAAACCTTAGTGTAAAACTATAAAATTAACCCCCTTTTTCTTTTTTTCTTTCACATCAATAACAATATCCTCTAATTCATGTAGCAGGAAGAAAGGAAGTGAAATCAAATCACTGTGGTGGAAATGATTAAGGAGAGAAAAGTGATAGTAGTAGTAGACTCCATACCTTCCTTGTAGGGTAAGATATTTCATCAAAACCAAACAAACCGCATTCCATGGGTTAGGAAGCTTCTCCCACATGAAACTGCCTCTATGCTGATTTGGTTCCTCACCATCCACAAAAAACCTTATAGGCTTGAATCATCTATCACCCTCGTCACCTTATGCCTTTTCCTAACCTTCATGGCCAAGCCCATCACTAGAGAAATTGACTCCTTTGAAATATGAAATGAGATACCATATATGGTAACTATATAGTTTTCCAAGGAGTTAACAAATTGCAAAGAGAAATTGTCTTCGTGCCCATTAAGTGCTTCCATAAATGAGACAAAACTACCCTCCTTCAATAAGTACGACACTAGGGGCTTCCTCATATTTTCATCAATCACAACCAATTCAATGTGCATCAAATCACCTCCCATCTCTACAATTTTTTACTCTCCACTCTTTCTCTTTAGAGCCTAGACACAATTTCTAAAAAATACTTCACACTTAAGAAAAAAACCCAATAGTGGAGATGATAATCACAATTAATAGTAATAATGAAAATAACCAACTTGGTAAGAAAGATCACGCGTCAGCCACTAGAATCTATTCCCCCAATCATTTCCATCATTCCCAACTCACATCAAACCTTTAAAAAATAATTCCTTTCTGTACACGACGTATGATGACACATTTAGAGAAATTTAAAAAACTCCCCCATTTCAAACTTCCAATTTTGGGCCATGCATATTTATTATTACTCGTACTTGATTCTTTACTCATTGCCACTCATACTTCAAGGACATGTCCTCCCCACCAGCTCAACAACATAAAAAATAACTAGCTAGGACTCATCATTTCTCACTTTGTGGCTCACTAACTCCCTTAAAAACTTTGGCAATGCATTCAAATCCCTCCAACATCTAAGCCCCTTAAACCTTAATCTGATTACCACCATTCCATCAGCCACACTATTTCCCTCCTAAAATATGTGATTCAAATCAAACCTATTAAGAGTGGTTAATAGGTACTTGATATCATGAGTCACACATTTAATAGCCCATCTCTCCCTCATATTACCTTTAACAGTCTCAATAATCATTTTAGAATCTCCTTCAATTTACACATCCCTCCAACAAACACTTATCACCAATTTTAAGCCCCAATACAGGGCCATCACCTCCATTGTATTGTTAGAAACTTTCCTTAATTGACCATTATATGCCAAAAATATCCTTCCCTTACCATCCCTGACTATCCCTCCTCTTGTTGAACACAATTAGTAGGTGGGGGTTTCCATCGGGTTATTTTTCTAGCCAAAAGATTAGAATTATCAATTTCCATAATCCCTTCTACCAAATACCAGAACTTGGCCACCCTCACCTCTAGGGTAGAAGGGGGAAATGTTATTTTTTTCCACTTGGTGCAATTGATGTTCTCAACTATTAATTTGTAGATCCTTTCCACCACAAAAATCTCCTCTCTCACGTCATTCCTAAAAACCTTATTATTTCTCTTTTTCCAAATACTCCAACAAACATGGGGGGAATGATCTTCCATAGATAGCTCAGGAGGGCATGTGTCAAGGGGCCCCACTAGTTCATTACCAATTGCCCCATATCCACATTAAACACCCAATTCATGTCTAGCATCTAAAGAAATCTCTCCCGCACCTTTGAAAAAAACCTACAATGGAAGAATAAGTGGCTGATGTTTTCTTCCTCCATCTTACACATATGACATCTATTTGGTAATTGAAATGCCCACTTCTTCAAGTTTTTTATAGTGAGAATTTTCACATGAATGGTAGTCTGCTAGAAAAATATTGATCTTTGGGATTAAGCGACTAAACCAAACATTCTCCTAGTCATTAGGTTCAAGGGTTTTGTCAACCAATAACTTGTAGGTAGATTTAACCAATAACTCCCTCATCAAGGTATCCTTCCAAATGAACTCATTAATCCTATCTCTTCCTAGGATTCTTTACTCCTCTAGCAAAGAATTAAGCTCATCAATTAGCCCCCTTCCAACCATAACATTCTATTGTAGCTTTTTCTTTTTCCATCTTCTTCCCTAACAAATAAAATCTGCTACCATTCCACCCCCCTAGTCTTGTAGGTAATACTAGAGAGACCCAAACTTTGTTTTTATTAAAGGTCTATCTGTAAGCCATGGATCCTCCCAGAAATTAATCTAGTTATGATTCCCCACAAGCCACTTAACATCCTCCTTCAAAAGTGTTCTATTTCTCAAAATATTTCTCTAGATTTTAGAGCCAATAGGAAGATCATTTCTCCAGGTGCAGTGAGAGAACATCAGATTTCCAAGGTACTTAGCTATAATAATATTACACCAATTAGATTCTCCCTTCATCAAGATCCACCCTATCTTAGTGAGAAGCACATTGTTCAAATCAGTTATCTTCCCTACTCCTAAACCACCTTTTTTCTTAGGTTTACAAACCATTTCCTAGCTAGCCAAACTTATTCTAATCATCTTGCTCCCTGCAGACCAAAGGAAGTTACATTGAATTTTCTCTAATTTATTAGCCATATGGTAAGTAATTTTAAATAAGGATAGGAAGTACACTAGTAATCCTTGGAGGGAGGAAATCAATAGTTGTAACTTTCCTGCACTACTCAAGGTTTCACCTTTCCAACCAATCAACTTTTTCTCCATTCTTTCCAGAATCCCATTCCAAAAGATGTTACTCACATCTTTTAAAGTTAATGGGAGACCTAGATAAATATCCAATAACTTAGCAATTTTACAGTCTAAAATATTAACAATCCTCCATTGAAGGTCAAGGGGGTATTAAAGAAGAACACCTCGCTTTTGTCAAAATTTATCTTTTGACTCGTGTTTATTGCATATATCTCTAGCACCAATTTCCAAGCTCTAGCTTCACTTACTAAGAACTCCCCACTAAGATAGGTATCATCCACAAACTTTTGAATCACTTCAGGAGGTAGAGTGGAAGTAGGTTTAATGTCTTTGATTATTCCCCCCTCCAACTTTCTCATGAACACTCTTCCCAAGACTTCAACAACCATTAAAAATGGGTAGGGAGAGATAGGGTTGGCCTACCTAAGTCCTCTCTCCCCTCCAAAATTTCCCCAAGATGACCCATTAACCATCACAAAATAGCTAATAGTTTCCACCATTGACTTCACCAATCTAGTAACCTTCTGATTAAGGCCTATCCTTTCCATCACTTTATACAAGAAGGTCCAATTAATCCTATCATAAGATTTAGAGATGTCAAGTAGGCCATACTAGGATTACCACTTTTCTCCATAGAGTGCAAGACTTCATGCATTGTTATAGTAGAATCTAGGATTTGTCACCTTAGGACAAACTCGCTTTGAGTTTTCCCTATGAACTTATGCAGCAGTGACTTCAACCTATTCACCAAAATTTTAGAGAAGATCTTGTAAGTAGTGCTACATATATTTATCAGCCTAAGTCTTTCACCTTGGTAATTAGTACGATGAAAGTTTTATTGAGCTATTTAAGAAGCTTCAAAGTTTTGAAAAAATCATGGGCTGCCTGAAGGAGGTGCAACTTGATAACCTCCCAAAAGTGTTGAAAGAATGCTGATAGGAAACCATCTGGTCCTAGCAATTTATAAGCTTTCATAGAGAAGATTGCTCTATGGACTTCCTCCTCAATCACCATTTTCACTAACTCTTCATTCTCTTTAGCTGATATCACTATGGCCATTGCCTATCCTCCTCTCTAAAGTCTCTTTACCCTTCTAGTTAAGAGTTTCTGAAATAAGCCATCGCCCAGCTCCCTATCTCCTCAAGCTTAACTAATGTCACATTATTGTCATCTTTGATGTTATCAATTGTGTTTCTCCATTTATGAATTGAGGCAGAACTATGAAAAAATGCAGTATTCCTATCACCTACTTTAAGCCATAACACCCTGGACATTTTCTTCTAGTAAGTCTCCTCCCTTATCATAATTTCCTTCCATACTTTTCTATACTTATTCCCCCCCTAGATAATGTTACCTGTGGGTATGCCTTCCCCCATAGATTTTTGGAGTTCAACTAACTTCCCTTCCACCTCAACCTTAGTCTTGAAGATATTGACAAAATATTTTTTCCTCCAGGGCTGCACATTTTGTCTTACATTCTCCAGCTTAACAAAGAGTCTATGCATTATTGTCCCTTCAATTCTAATCCCCCACTGCTCAGCCACCCTAGAGTTGAAGTCATGATGGGATTTCCACATTATTTTATATCTAAAAGGTCTTGGACAGCCCAGCGAATCTTCCTTCTAGTTAAAAAGGATAGGGGCATGGTTTGAGACTATCGTGGGTAGTCTTGCAAGAGAGGAGGAAGTTAATCCTTCCCATCTAGCTAGGACCAAAAGTCTATCTAGTTTGACTTGAATAAGGTCAACATCCTTCCTATTATTCAACCATGTGAACTTCACTCCTCACATCTCCATGTCCATTAAATCATTATTATTTATAAAATCAGCCATATCTTTCATACTATCACTAAAATCTATCATACTTCTTATTTTCTCTGAAGGGTATAGAGTGGAGTTGAAATCTCCCATGCAAAAGTTGTTCTTATTTTAAGAGGGAAAAAACAATAGCTCCTTCCATAAGCTATGCCATCCATTTCTAGTATTAGGAGCATACACATTAACAATATTCCAAATCTTATCTCCCATCTTATATTTAGTTATAAGATATAATTTAGAACTATACATTAAACTTCCATTACCAGCATCTGGGTTATAAAACCTGTAGCCATGCCTCCTGATGCACCTTCTATTTCACTGTAGAAAAAAATTTCTCTTGGCCAAAACATAACTTGCAATATTCTTCAAATTAATCATAGTCATTTTAACCTCCTAAATGAGTAGGATGTCTATTTTCTGGTTTTCCAGTTGCTGTTTAAGGGCAAACTACTTATGAGGGTTATTTAACCCCATCATCATCCATGATAGAATAATCATTTTCTTCATTTTGACAGGGATTTCAAAGTGGCATGCCTGCCACTTGCCACCTCCCTTGCCATCTATTTTTCTCTCTTAATTTGTTTTTTTGACTTCCCTAATTCTAATTTCAATTCCACTACCATCTCAGGTTTCCTTGAAACCCTTGTCTATCTTCTTTGAGTTTTCCACTTCCCTTCCATATCATCTAGCTAGACCAAAGAATCCACAATCTTGATTGACTATTCTTCCTTCTTCCAGAAAAGGACCCTAGCAACCTCTCCCTATTTTGACTCATTCTCCTTACTATCAACCAAGGCCTTATTTGTGTCTCCTCTAAAAACCTCCTCAACCACTAGGCTCCTCGAAGGGGTACCAATATGCTCCTAAATTCCTTATAGAAAGGGAAAAGAAATTTTCACTTCCTCCAAACCTCCCAACTCTCCTTCTTGTGTTTAAAGTGTCTCCAATTCCCAAATCAAACATTACTTCCCCTCCAACTCTTCCATCCTTACCCTCCTCCTCATTGCTAGAGGGTTATCTTCATGCTCCTTCCTAGTAAGGGAATTCAACCTCTTCTCCATTCCTTCTTGAGAGACCTTTGCTTCTTGCTCCTTCCTAGGAGGGGGAGTGACCACCTTATGATCATGATCAAGAGAGCTAGCACTCACCACCCTTGTATCCTAAGGAGAAGCCCCTGGTTCTATTTCATCCTCAATATTCTCTTTAGCCATCATATTTGGCTTCTTACAATCTACAATCAAATGCCCAAATGATGAGCATTTCTGGCAAAACAACCCTTCATTCTCATAAATGATGGGTTGAACCTTCTTACCCCACTTCGAGCTTAGTATAAAAAATCAAGTAAGGAAGTTCCCACCACCACATTTACACTAAACCTCACAAAGATTAATGGGGACCTCTGCAAAGTTACCATATCCAAAGCTATAAAGTGTCCAAAGGAATCCCCAATGAATATTAGGATCCTCTCACTGCAAAAATCAAGTGGAAGGCTTGGTGACTTGACCTAGACTAAAGCCATCTTCTTTAGCACTTTTTCTAGGTCAAATGTCGAATGCCACTTTTCCACCACTAGGCTATGCTTTCCATATGACCAAGAATTAACCATCACCATTGTCATATTTTCTACTACTTTAAATCTAAAGAAAAATAGGCCTCCCAACATGTTCAAAACCATCACACTCCCCTTCAACTTCCATTTCTGGCTAACCTACTTCCTAACCATCTCTATTGATGGGCAAAAGGAAACAAATATACCTATGAGGTAGAGTTTTAGATTAGCTAACATACTGTCAACCAAGCTATTTGGTACCACTATTTTCACCCCCTCCTCAACACTAATCACTCTAGGAGCTTCCAACAGGGGTTTAGTCACTCTTTCTCCAAGAACAACTTCATTCCAACCTAGAGCCCTTATATGACTCACTTGAATCTCCTGGCCCACCAACAAAGAACTTGTATGGCTCATTTGAATCTCCTTGCCCATAAATAGAGCCGTTGACTCCACCAACACCCCCCAATATGAAGAACAAAATCAACATTCCCCTAGGTAACCCCAGTCATAGTCAGAAAAGGATGCAAGTTAGGGCAATGATCCGAGACTAGGCAGGATCCGAGACCAGGCTTGACCCCTTAGTAGTGTTACGACAACAACTAGAAATACTATTTGATTAGAAGATTATTCAAATGATGATCTTGATTTGGAGTTCCTAATATTTTAGGATTCAAGGATCATGGTAACCTCAAATCTATGTGTACAAGATGGTCTTGTAAATGGATCTTTGGGATACATCTAAAAAATAGTATACAAAAAGGTAGTACTCTACCTAAACCCCTAACATATGAAATGGTTATGTTTGATAAGTATTCTAGACTTATATTTGAAGTTCATCATCTAAAAACAATTCCAATAACTCCAATAAAAGAAGGGTAGAACTCTTAAATTTCCTTCAAGATTGGTGTGGGCAATGGCTATACATAAATCTAAAGATTTGACTCTTTGAAAAGAAACAATTTATATAAGGCCAAGATAAAGAATATTATTAAAAAATTTGGCCATTTCTCATGTAAAGTTTCTATAGTGTCTAAGAATAATGCTTTCATTCATATATGTCTGCAATGAGAAAATGAAAAGGGTAGACAAGTTGCCAAGTGCAAGGATGCAAAAAAAGAGACTTAAGTTGTTTGAAGATACTTGATGTAATATTTTATTTTTGAAAATTTTGTCTCATGCAAGCACAATTTTTTTTTTGTTTAATAACTTTTAAAAAATTATTCTAGTTTTGTGCACTCAAAGGAATGTCTTCATTGAAAAAACATAAATAATAAAAATGCTTCACAAATTAATTTGGGCCAACCAATATTTTCTATTTACTTGTATATTGTTATGACTCATATTTGAAATGTTATAAATAAATGTTTTAACATGACTATATATAAATAGTCATTTAATATATCCTTTTGAATTCTTGTTACTATCCTTACATTAAAGTACATGACCACTAATTTTATTATGACATTTAAAATTTGTCTCATTTTATACTAAATATAACTTTTCAAAAGATTTAATATACAAACCTTTTAAAATAATCATGTCTAGATATCAAGGTGATCTAAAATATTTTTTATATTTCTCTAATAACATGCATTGTTTTAATGGTTACTATCCTCTATGCAACATTTATTTCATTTTAAAACATTATACTCTTTATTATATTTAATAACAATATAAAAGTTTGTAGTAATCTTCATGTAGCTTACAAAGATGTTTGACAAATTACATTTATACTGGGATTACTATTGGTTCTAGAACTTTCGCCCATATCTTCAGCACAATATCAGTCTTTGTATAAAGGATCTTAGTGTTCATTGTTGGACAAGGGACATAATAGTCATTCAAATTAAAAACAATGCACCAAGTAACAATCAAATCAAAATTTATAACTATGCTATGTACTTCATCTTCTATTATGGAACCAAAGTGAAGATGAACTAGATGTTAAATTTTACCCCCTTCAGATTGAGATTATGGATTTATGTAGATGGTCAGATACTTTTTACCATCAAATTTGTGATCTTTATCATGCATTCAATGCATTTTTAAGTTTATCACCAAGTGAGCAGTAAATGTCTTGAAGCACACTCTCTCTGATGAGCTTAGTCTCAAGTTTATTAAATTTTCCAAAGGATATTCTAAAATTATCTATCGAAGGGGCTCATTCAAAGAATTGTTGATTGTGACCCTTAGGTTTGATTACACTCTCACATTTATAGTACACTAAGTCATTTCATCTTTTAAGTTGTTGCACACAAATTATGGGGTGCCTACATTTCTAGCATGAAGCCTACTCTATCAATTAAAGTTACAAAAGTTCTTCCTTCAAATGTAGAGTTATTACCAATGCATTCATGGTAGAAAATATAAAAGTATTCTACATATTAATTGATAATGTATTTTCAACGCTTTGAGTAATAGTAATTTTTATTGTAAGATATTTTGGAATAACTAAGAGCTATTATACTATCAATTTTTTGTGATACATTATGTCCAAATTTGTTTGAATAATTATTAAGTATGAAATAAATAATTGATGTTTGCAAATTTTCTTTCCAACTATTTCATTTTCCACTAATTATTTGACAATATATAATATATCTTTGATTACTATAACATTAAATAATTGTCCTTATAGTTTTAAAATTTCCTTTGAAATTCACTATTGAGATATCTAATTACCTCAATGCCAAATACATATTTGTATGATACTAATGTTGGATACAGTTTGTTAATTGAGTGTTGTCTTTGATGTTACACAAATGTCATATCAGTCATCAGACAGAGTCTACCGAGCTCAGAAGGTAAGCATAGTAGTTTACAGAGTCTACCGAGCGTTGCTATATATTACACTGTAAAGATAGCTTCTACCAAGCTAACTTGGTTAATAAAGGAAGTTCAGTACTTACCGAGCTCACTCGGTGATCGAAGGAAACTATGATAGAGTATTTACTGAGTTGGGAAGGTAAGCGAAGAAAAGTTAGTGTTTACCAAGCTGGGAAGGTAAGTGAAGAAAAGTTAGTGTTTACCGGGCTGGGAAGGTAAGCGAAGGAAAGTCACTATTTACCGAGTTCACTCGGTGTCCAAAGGATTTTTGCACAATTCGCAATTCTTACCAAGCCTCACTTGGTTAACACTAAAGATCATTATGGTACAGTGTTTATCGAGCTGGGTTGGTTAGCGAAGGATTTTTGAAAAGTGTGGAATTAATGCTAAAATTGATTTATGTGATGAATGTAGCTGACTCACGGTATAATTATTAATAATTTTAATTTGTATTTAAGGCTGACTTGATAATCAGAAAGGTATATATGAAGGATCAAGTTGCGAATTCAAGTGTGCATGTGTGGATAAGATGTATGTGCGAATTGTGAAGGTGCAAGCAAATTTTTGAAGGATCAGATATCCTTGTGGAGGTACAAAGCTTTTATGTGATTAGAGAGGATCTAGTGAAGCAGAACAGAGATCTATATTAGCAAAGATAAGTTGCATTATATTTAGATCATTCATTGTTACTTTCTAACAATTGTAGCCATGATTTCAAATCTCTTAATAGAGTGGGTTTAACAGCCTTATTGTAAATCCTCTAACAAGGTAACAGTTCAGTTGAATTGTTCTAAAGACCTCTAGCAAGGCCACTCCTAACAGGGTGATTAAATCCTCTAATAGGGTCACACCTAACAGTGTGTTTTGTAACCTTTAACAGGGTTGGCTCCTAACAGGGCTCACTTCAGAAGAGTGAAAAACAGTAACTAGTTCCATTGGTGGTTTTTCCCATATTGGGTTTCCACGTTAAATCTGGTGTCTCTAGTGTTCATGATTGCTGAATTGTCTTGGTTATCAGTTCTTAATAATTATTAGTATTTTCTGCATTATCAAGTTTTAGTAATCTGTAACTAAGATCAAGATTTTAGACATCTAAGGGACTGTGAAATGTTTTTGTGGTAACTGATTCACTCCCTCCCCCTCTTAGTTACTCCATTCTCATTTCCAACAATTGGTATCAGAGCTTTTTGGTGCTTGCAGGAAAGGATTTCAAGGTTCTAAGCCAAAGATCAAGATGTCTTACAAAAGAGAAATTCCAAAACTTAACAGAGATAACTTCTCAGCATGGCAAGAATTGATGAAACTTCATCTGGCTACTATTGGTGATACTGGACTAAAATACCTTGAAGAAAAATATGAAGAACCTTCTGGCACATTGTCAGTTAATGATATTGCTGAAAAGAAGACTCACAACAATATGATGATAGACATAGCATCTGCTCTCAGCTATGAAGAATTTGATGACATTAAGGACTGCAAAACTGCCTTTGACATGTGGAACAAGCTAAAGGAGATCTATGGAGGGGATGATAATGTGAGAAGAGAAAAAGCAAAAAATCTAAGAGGAAAATTTGATAAAATGAGGATGAGAGAGGATGAAAACATTGCAAAGTATGTTGAAAGAGTTAAAGCATGTGTAAGTGCAATCAGGGCAGCTGGAGGTGACATCAAAGGAGAAATAGTTGTAAGAAATGTTCTCAGAACCTTGCTTCCCATTTATGCAATCAGAGTCTCTGCAATACAGGAAAAAAGGTGTGAAGCAAATCATAAAATAAATCTTGACACCATAGTCGGAAGACTAACTGCATTTGAACTAGGTAACTTTGACAACTATGTTCCAGCCTCCAAAAACATTGAATCAGCATTTCAAGCCAAGCTCTCACTCAAAGAGAAAAGCAAAAAGAAGATAGAATGACAGTCAAAAAGTGAAAATGAATCAAGCCAAAGTTCAAACAGTGATCTTGAAGTGATTGAAGCTCTACTAGCCAAGAAATATTCTAGAGGCAGAGGAAAATACAAAGGTAAAGTTCCTCTAATCTATTTTTCTTGTGATGAAATTGGTCATATTGCAGCAAGGTGCCCAAACAAGAAAAACAATGATGAAAAGAAAGATCACAAATGGAATGGCAAGAAAGACTTTAAATCATCCAAGAACAAAGGTAAGAAATCATGTTTCATGGCTGAAAATTCTAAGGATTCTGATAATAGTGAGGATGAAATTGTTTATATTGGTGTTAAAGATGACTCTAATAGTGATGACAAAGATAAAATGGCTCTTATCTCTCATGTAAGTGAGAATGATACATGGATTATAGACAGTGGTTGCTCACATCATATGACTGGTGATAAAACTAAGTTTGATCAGTTTGAAGACTATGATGGTGGCAGTGTGAGGTTTGGTAATAATGAACCTCGTTTCATAAAAGGAAGAGGAAGAATTTGTCTATCCAAAGAACTTATATGTAATAATACCTACTGGGTTGAAGGTCTCAAACATAATCTGCTAAGTGTTGCACAGTTACTAAATACTGGATTCAAGGTAGAATTCATGCATGGAAAGGCAAGACTGTTGAATGAGCAAGGAAAACTGATAGGATCTGGCACCCAAACTAAAGGTAACTTGTTCTATCTAGAACTTGGTGAATGCTCATATTTTATTGCTCAAATTGAAGAGAGTTGGTTATGGCATAAAAGGTTGTGTCATGTCAATTTTGATAATTTGGTAAAAATAAGCAAATTCAAGAAAGTAAGAGGCATTCCTAACATTAAGAAACCTGAGGTTGATCTATGCAAGAATTGTCAGATTGGTAAAATGGGAAAAACTAATTTTAAAGCTAAAAAATATCAGTCTAAAGATATATTAAAAATTGTGCATACTGATTTATGTGGACCCATTGGAATAGAAAGCTATACTGGAGAAAAGTTTTTCATTCTTTTTGTTGATGACTATTCAAGAATGTTGACTGTCATGTATCTAAGGAATAAATCAGAAGCATTTGAAAAATTCAAATGGTATTTGGCAAGAGTTGAAAAAGAAACAGGGAAAAGGCTGAAATGTTTAAGGTCAGACAGAGGTGGTGAATTCATTTCACATGAATTCAATAACTTCTGCATTGAAAGAGGTATTAAAAGATAGGTTTCAGCACCAGGAACTCCAGAACAAAATGGAATAGCTGAAAGAAGAAATAGATCCATTATGGATTGTTCTAGAACCCTGATGATAGAAAAAAACATTGCTATCAAATACTGGAAGGAAGCCATCAGCACTGCAGTTCATACCTTAAATCGAGTACAGTTGACGAAGGACTCATTCAAGACTCCCTATGAATTATGGTATGGCTACAAACCCAATGTAAGTTATCTGAAAGTATTTGGAAGAAAATGTTATATTTTGAAAGAATCTAGAAAAGGAAAATTTGATGTAAAAGGTGATGAAGGAATATTTTTGGGTTATTCTTGCAAAAGCAAAGCATATAGATGTTAAAATCTATCCACTCACAAAGTCATAGAAAGTGCACATGTGAAAGTTGATGAGTTTGCAGACAAATCAGAAGAAGAAAGCGAAAAGATACCTGAAGAATACAAGAGATTTGTTTACATTGAACCTGATACTATACCAATTATACCATTCACTCAAGAATCCTCAACTCCTGAGTCTTTAGTAACCGAGTTGCAAATAGTTCAAACCGAGCCACATCAACATTCAGACACTACTGAGCAAGTGTCTACCGAGTCTGAAGCAACCAAGCCAGAACAACCTGAATATGAAATTGAAGCACAAGCATATATCAATGAAACTCATTCAAGAGGTAAAGAACCTATATTAGCTAAATATGTCAGAAGACATCATACACTAGATCAGATCATTGGAGAGCAATATGAAGGAACCCTGACAAGAAGTAAGTTGAAAAATACTTGTTTACTTGCTGATTTTGAACCTAGAAGTATTAAAGACGCATTGGCAAATGATAGTTGGATTGAGGCAATGAATGAGGAAATAGAACATATAGAGAAGAACAAGACATGGACTCTTGTACCCAGGCTTAAAAATAAGAATATAATAGGAACCAAGTGGGTATTCAGAAACAAGTTGACTGAAGATGGTAAGGTATCCAGAAACAAAGCTAGATTGGTATGCAAAGGATACTCTCAAGAAGAAGGCATAGATTATGGGGAAACTTTTGCTCCTATTGCAAGATTGGAAGGAGTCTGAACCTTACTTGCATATGCTTCTCACAAAGGATTCAAAGTTTATCAGATGGATGTCAAGTCAGCATTCCTCAATGGAATACTGGATGAAGAGGTTTACATTGAACAACCTAAAGGTTTTGTTGATCCAGATAAAAGGAACATGGTCTGAAACAAGCCCATAGAGCATGGTATGAAAGATTGCATAACTATCTTATTCAGATTGGTTTTCAAAGAACTAATTATAATAGTAGCTTGTATATAAAGGAAGGACCAGATAATAAGATTGTCCTGGCAGAAATATTTGTAGATGATACTGTTTTCATAGGGAATGATGATCTTTGCAAATAATTTTCAGAAAAAATGAACAAAGAATTTGAAATGTCTATGTTTGGTGAAATAAAATTCTTTGTTGGTCTTCAAATTCAACAAAATAAGAATAACATCTTCATTAATCAATCAAAATACATCAAGGAGATATTGAAAAGGTTTGGTATGGAGGACTGCAAACCTGTTGGAACTCCTATGTGTACTGGATTGGAACTTACCAAAGATGATGAATCCAAAGAAGTAGACTAAACATTGTATAGATCTATGATTGGAAACTTGCAGTATGTAGTTCATACCAGGCCAGATATTGCTCTTGCAGTTGGTATTGTTGCAAGATTTTCAGCAAAACCAAGAGAAACTCACCTAATGGAAATTAAAAGAATAATGAGATATTTGAAAGGAACTGAAGATTATGGACTATGGTACAAATTTGGAGGTAATTTGGATTTGAAAGTTTTTACTGATGCTGATTGGGCAGGGAATCTTGATGACAGAAAAAGCACAAGTGGAGGAGCATTCTTTCTTGGAAAGAGATTGGTTTCTTGGAAAAGCAAAAAGAAAAATTGTACATCCCAATCTATAGTAGAGGTAGAGTATGTTGTTGTAGCAATAAACTATTCCAACATTGTTTGGTTTAAGCAGTTATTACAAGGAATGAAGATGGAAATCAAAGAACCAGTTGTTATGTTCTGTGACAATACTAGTGCAATCAATATATCTAAGAATCCAGTGATGCATTCCAAAACCAAGCACATAGCAATAAAATATCATTTTTTCAGAGAATTGGTGCAGGACAAGGATATCAGACTGGAATATGTGCATACAAAGGAACAAATTGCTAACATATTCACAAAGCCATTACCTAAGGATACATTCTTGTATCTCAAAGGTAAGTTAGGGGTCACTCCCCTATTTGAAGTTCACTAAAATAAAGTTTTAAGTGATGCATCAACCTATGACAAGTTGAAAATCTATCAAGTTGATGCAGCAGAGTATTGAAGTCATTGCATATGAATCTATACATAAGGTACATTGTAATCCAGTTGAGAGTACTTTTGGCATACGAGAAGAGCTTTTACTATGTTGTATTGTCTTTGGCATGTGTTGTCAAAGAGGGAGAGTAAAACTGTAATATCTATTCTGAAATTTGTAAGCATTTGTAAAGGGAGAATAAAACTGTCATATCTTTCTGTTATACAATTCCTTTGCAGAGGGAGATTACTAAAAGAGGGAGAAGTTTCTATCTAAGAGGGAGAAGTATTATGTTGACATATTGTGCTGCACTATAAGAGAAAGACTTGTTTTCAAATTTCATTCTGCTATGACATGTTGTGTTGCCATCAATGCCAAAGAGGGAGATTTTTGGATACAATTGGTTAATTGAGTGTTGTCTTTGATGTTACACAAATGTCATATTAGTCAACAGACAGAGTCTACTAAGCTCAGAAGGTAAGCATAGTAGTTTACAGAGTCTACCGAGCGTTCCTATATATTACACTATAAAGATAGGTTCTACCAAGCTAACTTGGTTAACAAAGGAAGTTCAGTACTTACCAAGTTCACTCGGTGATCGAAGGAAACTGTGACAGAGTATTTACCGAGCTGGGAAGGTAAGCGAAGAAAAGTTAGTGTTTACCGAGCTGGGAAGGTAAGCAAAGAAAAGTTAGTGTTTACCAGGCTGGGAAGGTAAGCAAAGGAAAGTCACTGTTTACTGAGTTCACTCGGTGTCCAAAGGATTTTTGCACAATTTGCAGTGCTTACCAAGCCTCACTTGGTTAACACTAAAGATCATTATGGTACAGTGTTTACCGAGCTGGGTTGGTCAGTGAAGGATTTTTGAAAAGTGTGGAATTAAGGCTAAAATTGATTTATGTGATGAATGTAGCCAACTCACGGTATAATTATTAATAATTTTAACTTGTATTTAAGGCCGACTTGATAATCAGAAAGGTATATATGAAGGATCAAGTTGCAAATTCAAGTGTGCATGTGTGGATAAGATGTATGTGCGAATTGTGAAGGTGCAAGCAAATTTTTGAAGGATCAAATATCCTTGTGGAGCTACAAAGCTTTTATGTGATCAGAGAGGATCTAGTGAAGCAGAACAGAGATTTGTATCAGCAAAGATAAGTTGCATTATATTCAGATCATTCATTGTTACTTTCTAACAATTGTAGCTGTGATTTCAAATCTCTTAACAGAGTGGGTTTAATAGCCTTATTGTAAATCCTCTAACAAGGTAACAGTTTAGTTGAATTGTTCTAAAGACCTCTAGCAAGGCCACTCCTAACAGGGTGATTAAATCCTCTAACAGGGTCACACCTAATAGTGTGTTTTGTAACCTTTAACAGGGTTGGCTCCTAACAAGGCTCACTTCAGAAGAGTGAAAAACAGTAACTAGTTACATTGGTGGTTTTTCCCATATTGGTTTTCCATGTTAAATCTGGTGTCTCTAGTGTTCATGATTACTGAATTGTTTTGGTTATCAGTTCTTAATAATTATTAGTATTTGCTGCATTATCAAGTTTTAGTAATCTGTAACTAAGATCAAGATTTTAGACATCTAAGGGACTGTGAAATGTTTTTGTGGTAACTGATTCACCCCCTCCCCCTCTCAGTTACTCCATTCTCATTTCCAACAACTAATTATCATTTTTGTAAGATATAAATTTCTTTAATTTTAAATGAATCTATGGTGCTAATTTATGTTTTTATGTGAATATATAAAATATTGAATTTATCATCAAATATTAGATATTTAATAATTAAATTTTATCATTACAAATAAACTATAATAAATAATAATAATGTATTTCATTTTGCATCATGACTTCTACTTGTGTGTGTGTGTGTGTTCTATATATATATATATATATATATCCTAGTATTTTTTGTTTAAATATACTAATTAAAACATATCTATATTTATGAAAATTTAGTTTTGCATTTTCTAAGACTTTAATTCTATAATCAAGAAGATGTTTATCTATATGTCAATGTACATATTAAGATGTAATTTTTCTTTAAAAAATCCCCCATGTATTCTCTAATAATATAAACAATATTTTTTTGTCTTATTTGGAAATCTAAAGAAATATCTACTGATTTTTATCATCACTCTTACTACTAATTTATAAATTTGTGAATGAAAAATCCTATAAGTTTTGTTACTTAATCAACAAATGTGTTTTTTATTTAAAATGAGCTAGGCTAAGACACGATATTATTTTTATTTCTTATTAAATTCTTATTAATGTATTGTAATAGAATTTTAGAAGATAAAATTTTTAGAATAGCATTAAAAGATACGTTGTTTTGTGGGATGCCACTACCACAAGATCAGTTAATTAAAGAAAGTTTTGAAAGAAAAAAAGATATTATTGTCTTAATTTTTTTTCTTATTCTATTTTAATTTTTCATTTATTAAGTCGTGCAATGAGAATTTTGTAAACTAAAATTTGAGCGTCAATGAAAATTTTACAAACTAAAATTTGACGATGAAAATAATTTCATCTAAGGTATATGGTCTCAAGAGTTAGAAACCCAAATTGAGATATTCTTTTCTCAGCTCTATCTTGCACACTACCCATAATGGAGATTTGAGAAAGGTGATTGGGTTGATATGGCTCCTCCTAGCTATTAAATCTGTGCCATTAGTTTCTTCAATATTTGATTATTGGTCACTTTTTTGTTTTTGGCTTGTATGTGTCATTCGAGGGTGTGATACTTTTTGTATATCCAAAATTTTCCCCTCTTCATGCATAATTGTCTCCAAAGCCTGAGACAACTTACCTTTGTTCTCCTCCCCTTGCCTCTCAACCTGGACTTTCATAGGGGTGCTAGTTTTCTCCTCAATATTAGCAGTTCCATTTATCTAGACATCCCCCAAACCAATGGGTATCATGCTTTCCAGGGTTTTGGGGATAGCTTCCATCTCAACAGTTTTTGAGCTTTCCACCACCTCTACACTTGGGGTTGAGACATTGTTCTTGAGTATCTCACTTGTTGGGAAGTCAACAAAAAGATGTCCAAAGTTATTACACTTCTAGCAAAATGGGGTAGCATTCTCATAAGCTAGTGGTTACAACTAGGCACCACATTTATATCTCAATCCTACCATAGTGGGAAGGGGTTTATTCATTCGCAAGTTAATGCATATCCTAGAAAATCCAACCTTAGTCTTTGAGCAAGTCATCAAGTCTAATTTGATGAATTTCCCAAAGGAATTACCAATCCACCTAAAAACACACTCATCCCAATACTTCAAGGGAAGCCTAGTGAGGTGTATCCAAACTAGGACTGATCTAAATAGATCACATTCTGGATTGAATCCTAGTTTTCACTTAGCCATCATCAGATGGTGTTTACCAAAGGTCAAGGACCCAGCTAAGATCGAATGTCAACACCACTTAGTTGTGAACTTTAATAGGAAAAGAACACCCACCATCATAAAGATTGAAAGAAAACCCATTAGTTTCCATTTAGTAGAGGACCTTTTGTGAACTATGTCCACTATGGGCTAGAAAGAGACAAAATTTCAAACAAGGGTAAGGGTAAAACTTGAAGAGATTGAATCCACCACTAAATCTAGGAGTGAAATTTGGGGTCCAGTGAGACATGAGGAGAACGTGGGTTTTGTGTAAGATTCCATAGGAATATTTGAACCAACATAAGCCCCAAGCCAATTTGGTTTAGGGCACACTAATGAAGTGGCCTCATTCGAGGAGATGGTCAAGGTTTTGGGACCCAACCAAGTGTAATCATTAGGGATGGAGCCAAAATCTGCTAGGATAGCAACATCCTCCTATAAAGGACAATGACTATTTAAAAATTTCACCAGGAGTACCAAATTCAAGTGGTCAAGGGCTAGATCAAGGGGGTTGTGGGTGGATACATCCCTCCCAAGATTGAGATGGCATGGAAGTAGAATGGGAGAAGGCATCACAATTGTAGGTGGTAGAGAGAGAAAGTTGTAGAGCATTAAAGTTCTAATAGTTGGATGTTAGTACTACATTACTTTCTCTTTATACCATATTTTCTTGGATTAGTAATCTCTATGAGTGGATTAATGTTTTGTTAAATATTAGGTATATCTAATCTGTATTTGTTGTATATTTGAGAATGACATAGGGTAAAATTACAAAGTTGTGTCACCTTTTAGGCTGACTTATCAGAATGACTAAATTTGACTATTTCTATATAAAACTCAATTTCATTCAAACATATGATCTTGATAAATTTATTCTAGCTATGCTATATGTGGTCACACACTTTTCCAATTGGAAATGTCTATTAAATGCATGTTTTATACTAGTTAGTATCCAATTACTAAAGAAATACAATTATTTCAGAAAACTAACATTTTAATAACTCTTGCTATTTTTTATGATGTTTTCTTAATAACATATAAAAACCATTTTATAGAGCTCAAAGTCAGGATTATTCACATATAGAGTTCATAGTGTTTTAATTAGATATAGTATTTTGTAATTAAAAAATTCTACAAGTAGGTATACTAACACTCCAAAAGATGTCAATTTTGAGAAAGAAAAAAATTCAATAAAGTCAATAAAAAATAAAAAATATATGACATTCTAGAGGAGAGGGTCCTCTTTCAGAATCTATAAGTTTTCTCTTGGTTGGAATAGAATTATTTTGAAAAATGTGTTGGGAGATGAAAACTGTTGATTTGAATAAGTTGAAGTTCGAATCATTATAAAAGAGAAAATATAGGTCTAAAGCCAATTTTTATTTTTGATTGTTATAGCTACATATGTTATCTATAACAATATATGAGATCAAAGGGAAATAAATTAATTTCCATGTAGTTTTTTTGGGAACTAGACCCCTTATTTCCAGTTTTTTTCAGTAGCTAAAAAGTTATCATTAAAAAATAGAAAAGTATATCATTTCTTATTCCAAAAAAATATTAAAAATTCTAATCCTAAACTTCATTCATTTCTACACATTTCATTATATTGAATGTGAACAATTATACTTTTGTTAGCCTTTCCCTTTGTAAAAGGGTGACAGAGGTTTGTGATTTTACACCATAATTTTTTCATTTTATTTGAGTAAAAATAAGCTCCCCATTAGGATCAACAATTTTTTTTAGTGTTTGTGTGGCTCCTGAATATGCTATTCAAGGTCATGTCATAAAAAAGATAAACATTTTTAACTTTGAGATAGTTGTAATGCAAGTTATGAGTGGAAAGTCCAACATAGATCCTACACTACACATCAATCCATTCTAGAGTGAATCCATAATTAAATGCATTTTAAAAGGAGCAACAATCAATGTTTTCCATGGAATTCATGTTCCTATATTTCTTGTCATATCCAATAGTGACTTAGTTGGATGGACACTACACATTTTAGTGTCATGATTTATGGCTACAAGTTTTTTATAGGTTATTAGCAAGCTAGACAAAAATTGGGTGTATGAGACCCTCATCAAATTTCAGAGATCAATTTTTTCTATTAATGTAAAACAATATTTTTTAAAAATAATATGTAGAACTGAGTATCTTCTAAATTAAACATTTTCCTTTATGTAGTACAGACAAGTTTATGATTAGGTTTACCTAAACTGTACACAATTAAGCTCTGAATGGGGACCATGATTATGTTAAGAGCAAGATTTTATCATACTTACTTGATGCATAGAAAGTTGAGCCTCTATCATACATTGACAATGTTCTTTGTATGTAAAATTTTTAGGTAGCTAGAGATATATTATCTTGGACTTTTAGATACGAAAAAATACCAGTATCAAATGTTATCATTTAATGCATTAAAATTTTGGTTAATTTGTGAGATACTTTCTAATAGAGGAAATATGAAAGATAGTTGTCTTCATTGTCAAGAATACCAAAGATCTTTAACTAAGTTAACATGATATTAGATATCAAGAAATATTTATAATATTATGGAGAAACTTCATCTAGAGGATGTTGATATACTTATTCAACCTAATTCTTATAAAGGATATAAATTCATTACATTTGATAACTAATATGCTATACATATACACACGTACTCGAGATTAAGCTTGGTGATTCTAAAAGTTGTATTTCAATAAAACATTTTGTCTTTGCATTGAGTTTTTGATATCTTAGTACTATTAATATTTTTCCAAAATTTGATATTGATGTCTTATCCTATTGGTTCAAATTCATAGATTATTTTTAGTTTAAAATTATGATTTACTTTTGTTTTGTACCAATTTGTAGGATACTAAATTGGTATTTTGAGAAGTTTCATTAGCACATACCTTATGGTTGTGTATTCTATGAGGGTGGTAACTTGGTATTTATTGCAAATGATTGGCAAACTATTTTGTTGATAGTTTATCTTTAGGCATACTATCGAGCTTATGGATTGGTGGAATATACCCAATCTATACTAGTAACCCATAACTTAGCACATTAGGTTTTTGTTGCTGCCTAATAAAAATTATGATAGGGTGAATCTTTATAGCTCAAGAGGTAAAAGATTATTACGAAATGACTTTCAAATTAAATTTATAGGTTTAATTTTTGAATCATTGCTTCAATTCGAACCCAAATAATACATTAGATTTGTGATTATTTTTTATTTTCGATCAATTAGAAATATCTTTCTCATATTACCATCAACATGATACCAATATAGGGTATGACCTAGCGATTACCAATGCTATGGTAAATTTTTGGAAGAATGGCAGGGTCAAAATCGATGGGGTGCCATATCAAGTTACTGTGGAGGTCATTGCCCATGTCATTGAAATCCTAGATGAGGGTTTAAAGTTCTATAAAGACAAAAAGGTGTCAGAAAATGTGGTTAAGTATTTTTCCAAGAACATGGAGGAGAAGAAGGAACTAGTGAAAAGTGAAACCTACTTTGAGATGGACTTTATTAAGAATCTACAGAGGTATGTGCTAAGGGCCATTATTAAGTTTGTTTATCTAGTTATGAGATTTGCTAGGGTTAGAACCCATCATTTTGTTCTGCTCAATCATTTTCGTTATGGGGTTAAGGTTTCCTTTCCTTTTTATTTGTATTCTTCCATGAACAAGAAAATTTCAGGGTATAAGAAAAAACCTGGTGCTAACCCTGCCCTACATGAGGGTTTACTTCTATTGATCTATGAACATTTTAAGGCCCAAGCTAGGAGTAAATCCTTGTCACATGTTGTGGTTACATCTGAGGAGATGAGGAGCTCTAACTTCCCCTTAGATTTGGAAGATGTTTAGAGTATAAGCTTAGAGGAGGAGGAAGATTATCTTATGTTTGGAAAGAAGGCTAGGGTTAAAGATAAGGATACTCCAAGTAAATTTCCATGTAGGAAAATCCCTAGGGGCCATGGACCCAAAGCCCTTGGATAGAGTGAAGATGAGTTTAATGAGGAAGGACAAGATATGGATATGGATGATGGGAATAAGGGAGAGGATGAAGAGAATAGAGAGGAGCTAGTTGGAAACCCCAAAAAGAAGCAGAGGAGGATTTTCCCTTAGAGGGGAAAATTAATTTTGGTCTGGAGATTTTAGTGCTTCCTCTCTCTCCAATTCTCATATAGGAGAAAGGAAAGGAGAAAATGGGGGAAGGAAGCAGAGAGGTGGTTATAAAAGATAAGCATATGGCTTTGAAAATTTTCAATACCAGAACCTAAAAGATGGGGATTGTGAGAGAGGTCATGAATCCCCAAATCCTTCAAGAAAAGGAGGGAAAGATCTAGTCAGATGAAATAATTGAATCGGTGCTAGTGGCCATCACTGACAACATGAGGGAGGTGGGAATGAACTTACTAAACAATGCACAAAAAGAGCATGAATGATAATTTCAGATCAATTAAATGGCCTTTTCATGAACTAGAGGAGGCAAAAGAAAGAATGGGATAGTTTGAAAGCTAGGGGAAGATGTTTGAGCAAAGGAATCTGATAGACCAAGGGGATAATATTAGGTTGGTTGAGAAAAGGATGCATAATATGGAGACTTATAATCACAACATTTCAAACCAAATGATCTCTATTCTAAACTATGCAATGAAAATATTATTACCCTCACTGGTAAGCTAAAAGCCATGGGTTTTGCTGAGGAGAATGAGGAAAGGGACAAAGTAGTAGAAAGGATGGATGAGGACACCATAACAGACATAACCCAGAGCCACTTGGATTAGACTTGTGTGAAGAACCAAGAGCGAATGACAGAGGAAGTTTAGAAATCCTATGAAGCAGCAAAAACCTTTCAGGACCTAGATATGAAGGTGGAGGTGTAAGTGAACATTTATCTACTTATGTATTTGGTTTTCTTGGTCTTTGTTGTTTTTTTTTGTTAGGATTTTTGCCTATTTTTTGTTCTAGCCTTTCTGTTAGCCGTAGTACTATTTACGAGCTTGTTTTGAATATTTTACAGCCCTTTGTTATGTAAGAACTTTTGGGTTTCGGGATCCCTATAAAGCCTATTTTTCTTATCAAAAACATGATACCAATACAAGTTCCTTATAACAAAACACATTAGAAATAATCTATAGAAGATCAAATGCCACCTTCTAGAATTTCACTACTATTTAGAAAAAACCTCCATAGTAGGTCATTTATGGAAGACCAAGATTCATAACTTAGAAACCTTTCTTTAGACGTCCCTATGAAGGATTGAAGATGTGTTTCCACATTTAATTCAAAGTATTTTAAACGATTAGGCTCAATCCCTTGGACATCTCTATAAAAATTCCAAATTTACTTTATAGGTATCAATTTTTAATAGCACCCTTAATGAGAAAATGAATGAGATGAGATAATTATTACCCATATAAACTTCTATAGAAAACGAACTACCTATGAGTATTAAGATTAGGTTATATACACACAACATAGAAATGGTGCCTACAAAAAACTTATGTCCTTTTAGCTTCAAAATATTGAATTTAGATAATGACAACCTATGGTTTATCAAAAATAGAAGTTTCGCTATTTAAAACTCTACAATGTCATGCCTATGGTGTTAAAATAGCTTAGAATTTGTTTGGTATCTAATAATAATTATGTGTATGCTTGTATTTGTTTTTGAGCTCTATATCTATATATACATATATATACATATATATATGTATACACACACACACACACACACATATATCCATATATATGTATATACATATATATACACACATATGTAGATATATACATATGTATATACATACATATATATACATATATAGATATACATATATCTGTATATATACATGTACATATACCTATATATACACATGTACATATGTATATATATATACATGTATATATATATATACACATGTATATATATATATACATGTATATATATATACATATGTACATGTGTATATATAGGTATATGTACATGTATATATACAGATATATGTATATCTATATATGTATATATATATACATATACATATATATGCGTGTGTGTGTGTGTACATATATGTACATATATTATATATATACATAGATATGTCTATATATATATATATATGTACATATGTGTGTGTGTGTGTACATATATATATATGTATGTATGTATGTATGTATGTATGTATGTACATTTATCTATATATATATATATATATATATATATATATATATATGTATATATATGTACATATATGTAGATATCTATATAGATATACACACACACACACATATATATATACATATATACTTGACAATATTTATTCAACATGAATTTAGTGTAAAGGACATGGCTTTTCCAAAGTACAAAACTTAAAGCATGTCATCTTTGTTGAATGGCATATCCATACTTACATTTATTCTTGGGATTTACATATATGCATAATTAATGGTGTCACAAGATAACTTGTATATTCTATCAAATGTATTATTCTTCCAAACCATAAAATTGAACACAATGTTACCTTTTTTCATTATGCATATGTTTGTGTGGCGTGCATATTTGTTTTGTTAGTAACATCATTATTCAACTTGTATATTCCACAAATTGTTTTACTTCTAGAGCATAAAATTTGACGACATTTTCTTTTTCATTCTTGATTTAGTTTTCTTTCATTGGTTATGCACTTGCATTTGTAATATATTCTTCTGTATCTGAGGAGAAGTTAGAGCTCCCTATCTCATTAGAAGCAGCCATTGCATGAGCTAGAGATTTTCTTCTAGACTGAGCCTAAAAAATTCTCATAGATTAAGAAAAGTAAACCCTCATACAGGGCCAGGTTAGAAGTAGGTTTTTTCTTGTGCCCAAAAATGCTCTTGTGCAAGGAATAATACAAATAAAATGGAAAGGAAACCTTAACCCCATAATGAAAATGATTAAGCAAAATAAAATGATGGGTTCTAACCCTATCAAGTCTTGTATCTAGAGATATATAATTAATAATGGCCCTCAACACATACCCCCATAACTTATTAATTTTTTCCATCTTGTAGTAGGTCTTGCATTTTACTAGTTCCTTTTTCTCTTTTGTGTTCTTGGGGAAATCCTTAATCACATTCACAGACACCTTTTTATCTCTATAGAACTTTAATCCCTCATCTAGAAATTTAGTCACATGGGCAATGACCTCCACAGTAACTTGATATGATACCTCATCCACTTTCACCCTACCATCCTTCCATGAATTTACTGTAAGATTGGTAATCACTAGATCATATCCATGAAGCTTGGTCATATAATTTGCAATTCCATCCTTTTCAAGCTTCTCCCAAACTTTGATTCTTTGCTTCCATTTGTCCACCTCACCTATTGGCTCTTTCTTGCTCCATTCACCCACCATCTTTGTAGCTTGAACATTTTCAATTCTCATAAACACTGTCCTTTGTTTCCATTCCTCAATCCACTGTATACTCTATTCGAAACCACTTTTTCTTTCACTGCTTTGTCTTTTATTTTCATAAAAATGGTAAAGGAAATAAATGACCCGTAAAGTGTGTTGATTTGACACAAAAAAATGTCTTCCATGTATTCCTTTCATATTTACCATAATTGTATTGGCTTGCACCCATACTTGCATTAATTTCCATAATTAACTTAGGATTGCACCTGTAGCTCCCTAGATCCTCTCTTGATCAATTAGGCTTTTTGCATCTACCAGAATACTCCTATCGTTGTTCCATATTATCACCATATCTTTCTTTATTGCTTCATTGGAAAACCAATCGACCACCAAGTTAGCCTCCCAATACTCATGGCTTACATAAATGCATTCAAATTTTCCAAGTGCTTTACAAACTTCTTCAATTATATTTGCAATTGTCCAAGTGGGATAGATAACCCATTTGATACATATGATAATATTATTTGAGTCCCCCTCCAACCATAATTTTTTGACTCCCACATCTAGGGCTAATTTAATACTGTGGAGAGAAGCACTGGCTTTAGCATAATGATTTTTCTAGTTTTGCAAGGGGTAGGAGAGAGCCACAACTCCACCATGATAGTTTCTAATTATGACTCCACATCCTGAAAGATGAGGATTCCCTTTAGTAGCTCCATTGATGTTGGCTTTATGCCAACACTCAAGTGGGAATTTCCATTTCACCTCCTATCATTTAGTTCTCTTGTCCTTTTCCTTTTTCTTATTTCTACCTCTATCTTCAATATCTCCCCCCTTTCTTATCTAAAAGTTTTCCTTCATATTACTATTAATTTTTCCTGCACGCACATAAGAAAGTTCCTCCCTATGTCTAAAAATTTGATTGTTTATCTCCTTCCAAACTCCCCAATAGAAGTGAGGAAAAGTCTAGGAGCTTATAGCATGCAAATTTGTGCCTTTATACAAAATATCCTATTGACAAAAGTAATCCAAAATATTACCTAGCTTGTACCAAATAACCCCATATTTCTTAGTGAGCAAATCCCAAAAATCCATGGAATATGGATAATAGATAAAAATATGATTAATCGACTCCAATTGATTCTTGAAAAGAATACATCTATTTGGGATATACAGACCTTTCTTTTCCAGATTATCCAAAGTGAGAATTTTATCTTGTAACATTAGCTAGAAGAACATATTAATCTTAAGGGTAAGGCCATGCAATTAGGCTTTAGCCCACGGAGGTTTCTCTTTTAGGCTCCAAAGGGAATTATACCCCAATTCCACCAAGTAGCAACCATTAGGATTATCTTACCATACTATTTCATCCCTCTTATTGTTTAAAATCATTGAATTCAACATCACCATTATCGGCTTGAGATTATTGGAGATGAGAGATAGGTCTCTCCATCCTTGGTCTATTTTGTAGTCTCTAGCTTTCAATCCAAATTGCCTAATATAAATATTTGCCTAATTTTCATAACTAGGATTGTTAATGAGAGGACCCTGAAATAACCAGTTGTCATGCCAGAAGAGGATGTCTTCACCATTTCTTGCTTTCCACTTGGTCTTAGAATTAGCTAGGTTTCTTGCCTTAAGAATATCATTCCAAATGACCAAACCATTTAGGATGTCAGAATCACTAAGAAAAAACCTTAGAGAAGGCCTCCACTAAAATGTCTCTCCATTCCCCCGTACTCTTGAAACTGCGCTAGATTTTCTTAGGTAGAAGAGCCTTCTTTAGATGTCTTAGTTTCCTAATTCCAAAACCTCCATAACTCTTGGGGAGGCAAACATTATCCCAAGCCACAAGAGGGTATCTTTTGTGTTCCTCAAGACTAGACTGAAGAAAATCTCTTTGGATCTTTTCCATTTTATTAGCATATTTGGCCAGTATCCCAAAGAGACATAGAGAATACATTGGAGGATTTTAAAGAGTGGATTTCACCAAATGAAATTTTCTAGCTTGGGTTAGAGTGGTACCTTTCCATCCTACCAACTTCTTATTGAACCTGTGAAGAGTCCCATTCTAGAAAGAATCTAGTAGCTTAGTTCCTAATAGGAGACCAACATAGCCAGTTGAATGGTTGCCAACCCCACACCCAAGAATCCCAACAATCTTCCTTTGTCTTTCAATAGGAGTATTAATAAAGAAAACTGAGCTTTTTTCCCAATTAATGAGTTGGCTTGATCCCTTGATGTACACAACTAGTAATTTCTTCATCTCTTTAGCCTCCTAAACCGAAGCTTCCCCTCCCATTATAGTGTCATCCACAAACTATTGATGGGTAAAAGAAACATGTCCTGAAGAAGGCTTGATTCCTCTTAATATCCTATCCTATCTTTTTTTTTGAATCAACCTACCAATACACTCAGCCATGATAATGAATAGGATAGGAGATAGGAGATCCCCCTACATTAAGCCTTTCAAAGGTTTGAAGAAATTAGAAGGAGCCCCATTGATCATTATGGAAAGTGAAGAAGTAGAAATAAGTCAAGAAATGAGTTTATGCACCTCATGATCAAAACCAAAAGGCTAGAGAATAGAACCAAAGAAAGTCTAGTCCACCTGATCATAGGCTTTGGATAGATCCAACTAGAGTAGAAGTCATTCTCTTTTACCTACTTCTAGTGAATGAATGACTTCATGAACCATCATGATAGAATCCAAGATCTATCTTCCAGGGACAAAACCTGTCTACTATTGAGATATGATCAAAGGAAGAACATTAAGGATTCTGGATGTCAATACCTTCAAAATGATCTTGTAGAATGAATTACAAAGACTAATGAGCCTAAATTGATCCATTGAATCTACCCCTAGGACTTTACGAATGAGAACCAAAAATGTAGATTTGAGTTCTTTAAGAATATTCTTGGCCCCCAAAAATTCTTGCACCACCTTGACAACATCCTCCATAACCACCTCCCAATATACCTAAAAGAAGAATGTAGGAAAACCATCTAGCCTTGGGGATTTATCTACTAGAAGGGAGAACAAAGCTTGTTTAACTTCCTAAGCATTAGGAACTGCCCACAACATTTTACTGTGGTGTGGTTGAATTAACTAGGAAAGAGATGAAACAATTTCATTCTGATCCACCATAGATAACATGGGAACCTAGGAGAGAAGGGAAGAGAGAAAAGAAACAACTTCAGAAATAATACCATTATCTTCTATCAAAGGAGCCTAGGCCTTCTTAATTCTTGTGATCATATTATTAGCTCTATTCTTAAGAGTGGAAAGGTGAAAAAATTTGGTGTTTTGATCACCCTCTTTAAGCCAATTAATTCTAGATCTTTGTTTCTAGAAGTTCTCTTCTCTACTTATAATGTTATGAAAATTAGTGAGATTTGAAATCTCTATATTCTTATTTTGATCATTATATTCATTCTATTGAATAATATTCTAAATACTTCTAAGCTTATCTGACATCTTTTCTTGAAAAAATATGACCAAAATCTATCTTGTTTCAGAATTTAATATAATGTTTAATGTTACTCAGTTTCTTGGCAACCCTGAACATAATAATCCATTCCACCTCAATATTCCACCAAGAGGAGACCTTTCCCAATAGGTTTGAATGAGATATCAACATCTTTTCAAGCCAAAAATGGTAATTCCTCTTGGCCTTAAGAGATGAAATCGAGAGGGAAATGGACGAATGATCAAACCCAACTCTAGGGAGAAGGGAAAGCTTACAAGAGATAGAGTTCAACCAATTTGGAATGTTGAGAACTCTATCCAAACAAAATTAGATGCACTTAGTCCGTATTCACCTATTGGACCATGTGTAAACCCCACCTGAGAGATCAACATCTAGGAGAGCCAAACTGCTAATAAAATTTGAAAGATCCAACTTGCTCTCCAAATTCGAGGCCAGACTTCCTAATTTTTCTTCATCAATAAGGGGATCATTGAAATCTCCCATTATAATACCTTTGTTAAGTTTACTATTCTAAATAATAGATAAAAGCTTAGTCCAATAATCCTTTCTCTCCCTCTTACAATTAGGGGCATACACATTCAAAAGAAACCAAGAACCATTGTTATTCATATGGAACACATTACATAATAGAGTATTACCTTCATTATACATAGAAGTGACTTTAAAAATTTTATTGTTAAAGAGAGTAAGCAGGCCTCCTGATACACCCTCAGAATTAGTGGCCTCACTAGCCATGGTGTTGCTAAAGGAAATCTTACCTAGTAGATCCTTCTTCATTTTTGTTTCTTGGATCAACATAAAATTAGGTGTTTGATCTCTAATCATTTTCTCAACTACCTCCTATTTATGGGCCCCATTTAGCCCCTTTATATTCTAGGATATTATCTTCATTTCTTTTTAATAGAGCACTCCAATATGGTTCTTTGGCTCTCGTCCACCAAATTCCTTCTAGTCTCCTCTTGCATGACTTGGCTTGAACTCTTTCTACCTGCCTACTTTGGTTTAACTCCCACATCCACTTTTACATGGCTTCTAGTCATTGCTAGTGACACAAGGGAATGATCCTTACTTTTCTTGTTTTTGGCCTTTATCTCACTCCCCTTGTTTTCATCAAGCCATTCCACTATTATTGAAATCTTTTTAGGGGAAGAAATTCTGATCAAAACTAGAATCCTCTCTTCTGAAGTACAAGAAGTAGAATGGTCCTTCATAGGAGGTGAGGGGACCACCATGGTTCCTTGATGCCCTTGAGATTCCCTCACAACCTTCACTTCATCATTCAATCTTTGCTCCTACCCCTTCTCCACTAGAAAGGTAATCCTACTAATTTCATATAGGGGTATCACACATTGAACCATTTCCTCTTGAGATGATGATTTAATAATCTCCTTATTTAGCCCTTTATCTCCTCTTGTTGACTCAGTTACCACCTCATTAATCTAGGGAACAACCAACTCTGAGACCATCAATTCCTTTCCTAGGATAGCCACCTCTTTGGTCTGAGAATTAAGCATTACAGAAACCTTTGCTTCATCCTCCTTATCAAACTTGGATCCATTTTGGTCTGGTTCATTCACTTCTTTAACAAGGATTTCCAAAATGACCTCCCGATTTGTAGGAAAATCCTTGATTTCCTTTATTTTCCAAATCTTTTTCTCCTTTCTAGATTTAGAAGTTGCTTTTTTCCTGCTCTTTTCCACTTTAGACTTAGGGCATTGATTATGCTTTTGACCCAATTTCAAATAATGAAAGCATGCAAAAGGTACACTTTCATAATCTAGCTTTTGAACATGTATTCCAAGTTTAGAATGGAAGTACACAACCTTTAGTATATCATACCCCTCCTAAACTCCAATACAAATACAAGCATATGTGAGTCTTCTTCTAGATGTAGTTATCGGATCTATGGAAAGAAGCTCACCAAAGGAGTTTTCCATACACAAACACATGCTCATTCCAAAACTCCAAAGGTAGATTTGGAAGTATAACCCATACTAGAGCTTGCAAAAAAAATGAATCATTCAAATCTAGCTTCAAATACCACTTCTAGAGGACCAGAGTCTAGTGAGCTATAACCCAAGGTTCTTCACACAATATGTTTGATAGGTCTTCATTGCAAGAAAATTCAAAAGATAGGAAACCTTTGTCCATTGCAGTTATAGTGACCTATCCCTTAAGGTTCCATTTCTTTTGCATAAAAGATCTAACAATATCTATATTCAACATTTGCTTAATAAACTTACCCACTAGGGTAGAGGCCATATAAGCAATGTAGTGATCTAGAAGCTCATCCATAATTGCAATAAAACATGAACCCTTTTCCAACCCAATGAGTATTTTAATTGATTGAAAAGAAGACTTACTAGTTGATTTAACTCCAAATAGACAAGACCATTTTGCAAAATGTGCCCTAGGGAGACCCACCTAGGAGGACAGAAAAGACTTATCTAGATCCTTGCCATGGGCACATGGGTCCCTATCACCATTCTTTGTCACATCTTTGATCTCAAAATTCCCATGACAATGCCCATCCCCTCCCTATGATCTATCCCTTGGGTGATGTTTTGGATCCCACCCAACTAGAGAAATCCCATCTAGGATAGGTTTTGAACTTTGAAAAGCTACACTTCCCCATCTGCTTACCCTACTGCTCCCACTTGCCATACTATCTACTTTTAAATGATTTTGTTTATGTGGATTTGAATATGTTATTTATCTAGTAAAAGGTTTAATTGTGATATTTAGATCAATCACATAATATTAGAATTATTAAATATTATTTAAAGAAAAGGAAGAATTATAATATTATAATATTTAATTAATTGGGAAACTAAATTAGTTAAATATTTGTTTTTATTTAAAAGACTTGATTTAAAAAGTCTAAATGTGAAAGTTGAAAACAAGATAAATTAAAATATTAAAGACTAAATATTGATTCATCATGAATATTTAATCAATGATAATAAAATTAGAATTGCACATAATTAGTGGGTTTTAATTATTTGATGATTAAATTAACTATATGCAACTTAATTCTACATTAATTAATAAAATTAAAATAAAATTTTTGAGTGAGAAATAAGATATTTAATTTAAAAGAAAGGATTTTTTTTTATTAAAAAAATGAAAAGATAGATTTTTTTTTGTGAAAAGAAAGTAAATAAATAAAGAGTATTTACTTATTTAATATTAAAAGAAATGGGGAAAAAACAAATTATGTATTTCTTTTCTTAAAACAAAATGTAAAGTGATTTTATTTAGTTTTAGAAATAGGAGAAAACATAGAAAAAGTATTATTTTATTTTAGTTGAGTTACCTTGTTTTGTAAGTTTACTAATTTTAGAAACTTTAGTTTTATAAGTTTTATTTATTTATGTTTCTTTATTAAGAGGTCATTCTAGTAATTTTTAAAAAAGAAAAGAAGGATTTTTTGGAGAACAATAAGATAATTTAGAATAGAGATTTCAGAAGACAAATTACAGGTTATGCATTCAGATTTTGAAGTAAAAGATGTTTTTTCAAATTGTGGAAGTAAATTCTACAATTGAGTTTTCTTCTTCTTCTCAACAAATCAATTTGGTGTTTTAAGTTAGGGGTTTTAAAATCTCTTTGCAATTTATATTGGAAAGATTTTATTTTCTATATTTTCCTGATTATGAAAAAAATTGTTTGCAGTTACTTGTGTGTTAGTTTGATAGTTTGAAACATGTGATTTTGCTATAACTTTTATTTCATATATTTTATAAAATATTTAAATATACTTTTAGACACCCATTTGGATTTTATTTGACATATATAAAAATTATATCTTATCTTTTTGTCCATACATAGTTTAATATTGATCGTCATGCTAATACTAGGTCTATTTGAGCTTGATTTTTCAATTAGAGACACATGAAGAGTCACTTATAATGTTTTCAAAATATATAGTTATGAAAATATCTTCTTTGTGATTGTAAATAAGTCTAGTATGAATACTTTTATTGATTTTCATGAAGATCCAACTATTCAAGCAAAAGTTATGCTCCTTCTAAACTGACAACTTTCAAATCTGAACATTGCTACTATGAAGATTCATATTCTACACCATTCAAATGAACTTTTATTTAGGACTTGTAATAATGAAAGATATTTTAGAATTAATTATCTTTCGATCGATATAGGTTGAAGATCTGTATCATTTCATATGAGATTATAAAATTTAAATTACCAACTGATTTACATAGAGAAAAAGAATAAAAACTTAATGTTATGAACTTTGAAAATGTCTTATCTTTATTGTTGAATATTATTGATTTAATAATAATAATTAATTATAAACTTATTAAATAATGAATGTAATGAATTTATCTACAAGTTTATATATTATTGAATCAAACAAAACTTTTGAAAACAATCTAATCCAAATCATTCGATGGAACCTTGTATTATTTAATTTGTGTTTATTTTAGGTTTTGTGGCATTTTTTTTTTTTTTGATGGGTTTTGGAAATTTTAATGTAATTTTTTAATTCTATGATGGCTTCTATGTGAACAATTTAGTTGGCCAAACTAGGATGTGCACCAGAGGCATCTTTTAAGATTTATTTTATGATGGTTATTTGACTACATGTTAGGATGTACTATATGATTCAATATTGAGGGCTTGTGCTTATGAGATTTATTTGGTGAGCATATATATGATTATTTTGGTTTTGAAAACCAAGTTATTTTTGGGATTCCTATTAAGAAACCAAGTTCTATTATTATGGTTTTTGTGGTATGGAACACAACTTTAATTTATGTCCTTATGGGAAGTTGTCTATGTATGTGTCTTTTGGAGTGGCTTGCAATAGGGGACTGAGACACAAAGTGGTCAATACTAGGGCAACCTATTGTAAGTTGTGTAATAAGTGATAATAGAGTAATTGAAATATCTTTCCTAGCCCTTTTCCTTGAGATACATTAAAAAAGATAAGTTAGAGATGTGCCTCACACATGCCTTGAGTGCTTGTACAAACTAAGGATGGGAATGGGATGATACGTAGTGAGAGGTATGACTGGCTTTCATCATCTTCATGAGAGGGTATTCTAGTTTCACATGTGTCATGTTAAGGGTTTGGGGTCCAAAGTGACCAACCCAAGGTAACTCAATGCTTGAATGTTTGGGGTCCAATGAGAGACCAGTCTAGGGTAACTCAAGCAATTTGACCATGTGATGACACTCCCTAGTGTGTACCCTAAGTCTGTATTTTCCTCTAGTAGTGTAGTTACTATACCATGTATTTATTGTTGGTGTTTACTTTCATTGATGGTGATTAGATGTATTTATTGTTGGTGTTTATTTTCATTGATGGTTATTGGTTATTCATGGTGATGTAATTTTGACATGTGCCTATTGACTTGAGGTGGATATCTTTTGTGGACTTTATCTCATGATTTTGGCACTCAATATATACTTGGAATGTGGTGTTGATATTGGATGAGTGTTCTTTCAACTTTGGTTATTTTTCTTCTTGATTAGTTTGTGTTACCCTTAAGGTAGATTTGACTATTAGGATTCCTTTCCTAGGAATTTTTTATGGTTAATCAGTTGTATGTGGACCATTCATTATCTTCCCTATAGTGGGAATGGAAGCCTTACTCGGTAACCACACCATTGGGAGGTAGTGACTTCTTACCATTGGGTACCCCTCAGATTTATAGATGTTGGAAGTTCAATAATGTAGTTGTACTTTTATCATTATTATCCCTATCTTGGAGACTTCTATTTAGTTGATGTATTAATATATTATCATTTATTCTATATTTTGATGTACTTGTATCTATTCTCACATACCTTACAAATTATGGAGTGGATCCTATCAATTATATCTATTTCATTGTATAGGTTGTATTCATGCATTCGCTTATGAGATTAATATGTTATATTTTTATGATTATGGACATTGTACTTAAGACAAAAGCAATTAATTAAAAAATCTTAAACATGATTCAATGTGAAGGAAACCTTGAGGAATGATCTATATTGTAATTGTATATGTAAGTTTTATATTTGTGTATATTGCTTCCACATTGTTACTTTATTACTTCCAGTTTAATACTTTGATGTTATATAACCTTTAGAAAAAACATAGTTTAGTAAACTTTGTAACATATTAGGTTTATTTCCTTTGGGTTCTTGAGTGGGGCATTACACTTTATTTTAGAACATTACAAAAATATCTATTCCTAAAGTTTGTAAGCTCGTTGTTTAGTGGCTAAGATTGTATTTTATTTTCTAAAATTTAATTAAAAATATTTAGAACTCCATGAAAATTAAAATTGGCCAATGGTAAAAATTAATATATATTTTTAAAAATAGATATATAAAATAGTGGAGGTGCAAACATTAATATTATGGTCATTTACATATCGAGTTCTCCTTAAGAGCAACAATTATTGTTGGTCTCAGACTAGTTTTGACAATTGAGTGTTAATACACAACCAATTTCCAAGATGATGCCAAGTATAATATAGATGTTGAGCTATAGTATGTGTCAAGCTAGAGATTCAATAGGTACTGAGCGAACTTAAGGTGCTAAGCAAGATTCAAGTGTTGAGTGATAAGTGATGCTGAGTCACTATAGGTGTCGAGCAAAGTATAGATGTTGAGCAAAACAAAATTCCTATATGTGACAAGCATCAACAATCAATAAGTGTCGAGTAACACAGAATCAACTTATGAGTTTGTGCCTTCACAAACTTAGATGTAAACCATTTTTGAGCTGATTCGAGATGAATCTCGAAGGATCTTAAAGATAAGATCGAATCTTTTTCATTCCCTATGTAATCAACATGCAACCAATAAGAAAAATGGAGAAAACATGTAACCAATAAGAAAAGTGTAAAGATGTGAAGGATGTATACTGATCATAGATTCATCCCTAACCCTAAGGCTTCGAAACCTTTAAAAGGAGGATGAAACCCCATAATTCATAGATTGTAAGAAAGTTATATGGTTGAATGCTAGCAAAGTTCAAAAGAGTTAAAGACTTAGAGAAGGAAGAGTAGCATTGCAGAATTTAGTTAGTTAGAATAGAGCATTAGCACTTTGAGCAAAGACATATCATATCAGGAAGGATAAGATCAAATTAAGCAGAACAAGGATATAGAATTAGAAATTAAAGATTGTAAGTCATCAGGTCAACACATTCTAATACTCTCTAGCCATTGTATTAGGAATGAAAAGCCTATGATGATAGGTTGGTCTAACACCCATGTTATAAGCCTTTTAACAAGGTACTAAATCCTTTAATAGGGTAACATTGCAAGTGAGTGTTTGCAAATCATTTAGCTAGGTCACACTTAATAGAGTATAAAGCCTTTAATAGGGTAGGCCATTGGAAGTGGTCAAACTTTGTAACCACAAATAGTTACATATTGTTGTAGTGATAATTTGTGGGTTTCATCCCCACCCCAATTTTACCTCTCATTTTGGAGGGTTTCTAGGTGACAAAAATCTTGTGTTATATATTTTCATGCGTGTCTTTATTTTTCATGAAAATTAGATGTATTAGATGCATGCGAATGATCTCAGCTAAAAGTTTTAAACGTTAAAGTTAGTTACTTTTGATTCACCCCTCTCAGAAGTAAATCTTCTCATTTGTAAAATCCAAAAATTGGTATCAAAGCGTAAGTTCTCACAAGGAGGAGCCTTACAACTTGGAGAAAATGATCTAGAAATGGAAGTCTAAAAACTTTGGAAGGTGATAAAAATCTAGGAAATTGATATAAAACTCGCTCTACATACTTTGGAAGAAGCAAGAGAAGAACTAAGAAAATCCTTAAAGAGAAGAAGGGAAATTGTCATAGATAAGAATGATACATAATACAAGGAGATTGAAACCTCAAAATTTTTTGCAAATTGAGGTTCAAAAGAATTTGATGCAACAATAGTAGATTTGATGGAAAAAAATAGAGCTCATGTAGAAGAGATTAGAACTCTAAAGATTGAACTAGAATCACAAGCCATGATGCTCTGTGAAGTGACTGAATAGAAGAAGAGAGCTATTGAAGATAAACCTATGATAGAGGATGACAAGAGAAACCTTGCCAATAGACTAGAGAAAAAGTCAACTAAGCTTGCAAGAATTTCCAACATGCAGCTAGACACCCTTAGTTAGATGGCAAATGCACATCATGAACTGAATGTCAAGGACATTGAGATCTCCACACTAAAGATGTAAAATGAACAATTTTAAAATGACCTAAAAAGAGAAAAGGAAATTTTAGAAAAAACCTAATGAAGCTATCAAGTACTTTGAACAACTACTAAAATCACCAAGATCCAACAATGACACTCTAGGACTAGGATACTCTAGCACTAAAGGAAAGTCATCCAAGACTGCAAAAGAAAGAAATAACAAAGGTAAGAAAACTAGACCTACTTTTCATTTTTGTGGTAAAAAGGGACATACCTCTAATGTGTGTAGAAGCAAGAACACTCAGTAGCGTGACAAACCTAAAAACATGGGCCATTATCACAAGTGCAATAAACAAGGTCATCAGGCACATGAGTGCAGAACTAGAACTATCAAGACACCAAGATTTAAAGGTCACTACTATAATTGCAAGAAATATGGACATAGAGCTTTTGAATGTAGATCAAAGCCTATGTGGACACCAAATCAACCAAAGACAAATAGTCATGGACATAATTAGAATTGGGACTACAATACCAGGCATGGTTGTCACTATTGTCAAGAGTATGTGATGTAACCTAATCTCATCCAAGAATAATTTTAAAAATGACTCAAGATAGATGTTTTAGAATGCCATAATTATTTATTAAAACTTCTACAACTCTAGTCTGCCACTACAATGAAAATCAACCATTGCATAATACAATTCGGAAATTACCATATTTGATAGTTTTTCAGGAATTTTTTTTTTCCATTTTTGGTAATTTTTAAAACTCATCCTAAGAATCTCAATTTTTCCCAAGAAAAGCCCCCAACTAAGGAAAGATGAATTTCCAACTAATCAAAGATATGATTTCAAATTTATTACAAAAATACAATTCTAAAAAAATTAGAAAAAACACAAAAAGCCAATTTTGGAGGTCAAGATGAGATTTCAAGCTCTCAAAAAAAAAAGTTAAAATGGCCACTTATTGAGCTAAGCTCAATTAGCAATCCAAATAACTCTTTCTAATGCAACTACCTATAAAATTTTAGCCAAAACCCACATCTGAGTCAAAAGTTATGACCCCCAAAAGTAGATCTTGACCAAAACCCATATCTGAGTCAACAACCGTGACCCTTAGATGTCCTTGAATCAGTATGGAAACATTGCAAAAAATTTCATAAGAACACACTTTAGTGGAAACTACAGTAGATGGCTCAGTCAAACTACATGTTTCAGTTGTTTGAAGATTGGTCATATCAGCAAAAATTGCCCAACAAGGTCAAAGGCACCCAATTCAGAGTTCAACAAAGGAAAAGGTAAAGTTGATACTGAACAAATCAAAGGATAAATGAATAAAATGTGGAAGAATAAAGATGAAAGCAACACATCCAATGAAGGGATCACTTCACCTAAAAGGTCAAGTGGTCACACTTCATCCAACTAAGAAAAAGAAGGTATGTGGGACTAATATATAAAGCTTTATCGTACATCAGTTCTAAGACAAGAAAGTACTAAAAAGGATAGATCAGCATAAACAAAGATGCAAAGTTAAAACTTCAAGTTTTCACTAGTATTTTTGAGTAAGAAAAGTTTCCTTCAGACGCTAAGTAAAATTCTAGAACATGCAAAAGTCAATAGAAGTTGAATGATTGGTTACAGCCGAGTTGGTAGTGAAAGCCGAGTGAAGGGAAATTTTAGTTGAAGTTTAGTGAGCAAAACTCTAGTGTATGGAAAGTAGTGGAAAGACAATGGAAGTGAAGTAATGCATAAATGATTTAGAAGTCGAGTGAATATTTGTAAATGCACTAAGCATTAAATGCTATAAAAATAAGGCTATATGAGCTGATTTTGAATCATTTTGAATCATTGCGAACAAATAGAAAAGATGAAGAGAGAAAAGTGCATTCCAAGTAGAGAATACAACATTTGAGTTGATTTCAATAGAGATTCAGCTTAGTCTCATTGATTTCAAGGTATTTACACTAGTGCCAAGCTACATAGTTTTAAATTTCTTTGTGTTTAAACCCTAGTTAGCGAAAATGGCCTCTAGTTCTAGAAAAACTTAGGAGAAAGAGTCTTTTGAGGTCCAATTAGTGTCAAACAAGGTTAAAAAACCTAATTTTTTGCCAATCCCTAAAGTTGCATACAAAATCAACCCATCCAGAGCCCTATCTATTATTCCTCCTAAATTAATAATGGTCCAAGATGTTAGGAGGTTTTATAATTGTAAGATTGGTGCTATTGGAGACATGGAGATGAGAGAAGCATATGATAGGTTCTGTGAAAATGGAGTTTTGAAAGAAGAGTTCCAAATCATTGAGAGGAAGGGTTTGACTCGTGCCCTAGAGTTCCCCACTATTTTTAAAACTGAATAGCTTAAAATTGTGCTCAACAGGATTCATGATGGAAGTTTATGGTTGGAAGATGGCCCAATTTAAATATCAAAGAGAATTGTTCATAGGGTAAGAGGGTATCCAACCCTAGATCAGCCCAAAACCCTAAAGAGTGACTCCAAAGAAGTCATTGAAAAGAATAAAAGAACCAAATGGAACAAGAGAGGAATGACCATAGATACCATTCAATATCCTCTTATTAATTTTGCTATTAGAGTCATTTCCCACAAATTTTACCAATGTAGTAGACTCAATAGTGTACCATGCATTGTAGTAGATTTTGGCTACAAATTAGTTAAGAAGGATCATACTTATGATCTTGTAGAATTGCAATTGCAACAAATCAATGAAAATATTCTAGCTATAAGGAGAACTAAGGGAGCCCAATGCAAATTTGGTGCAATTTTCATTTGTATATTTTTCTATGTATAGAATGAATTTCCATCTTTTCATAAAGTTAGCTAGAAAACAAATAGAACCATTGTAGCTCAAGTAAATGAATACATTAAACAATTGGGAGCTAATTTTGAGACACTTATGACAAGCTATTTTGAAGATTTCAAGAAGTCCATGAAACAGAGATTGAGGATACCTATTTCATTCATGGAGAAACATGTAAATGATGTATGTTTTCTTGTGGATATTGATTATACCTATATTCAAGTAGTCATACCAAGGGTTAGATGGTTAAGACCTCATGCATATGAAATCAACATTGATGAGGCATCTGCTGCAATAACAATATTGTTAGCTGAAGAAGTGCATAAGAGTGAACCACATTTTGCGACTTATGATGTGGTAAGATCAAAAGTAGACATGGAGTTAAAGAAAACTTCTACATTGAAGAAAAAGGACAAACTGGTAAAGAATCTTAAAGCTAAATTCAAAGAAGGGGTAGCTGAGGTTGAGGAAGAAGAAGATGAAGAGGAAAAAGATGATGAAGATGAAAAAGGCTAGGGGCCACTAGCTTTAACCCAAGGCATTGGTGAGGATGTAGAGGGAGAAGAAGGTGCTGAGCAGAAAACACCAGCGGTTGAACCCAAAAAGGGAAAGGCACAGAAACAACCCACTACAAAACCCAAAGGAAAGAGGAGAATAGCTAACCCAAGCCCAACCAAACCTACTACCAGGGCAGACACAAGGGCAACAACAAAAGTGACAAAGGAACATAAAAATAAGAAGAAAGCCACAAAAAAAGAAAAGGCCAATAGAAAAGAAAAAGAGAAGAAAATATGTTGCACCCCTAGAGTAAGATGAAGAGAGAACAAAATTTGACAATGAACAATTCATCGTGGTAAGTCACACCACCAAATCTGGTCTTGAAAATGTTTACGATAACATTAGGGATAATGCAGATTTAACTTATTTGAAGAACATTGATTTTAATAAGCTATCAAGAGAAGAGAAAAACATAGTGGAAGAATTAGTCTACACTATGATGAAGTTCAAGACTACTCTACTTGAACTTGATAATTCCATGCCTAAGGAGCTAAGTTCAATTGTTGAAAATAAATGATATTATTGCCTAAACATGGAGAAGGAAATCAGGTAGTCAACATTGGCTCATGTAATGCCCAAATTTACAAAAGGTCAAATAAGAAAGGGTAGCAAGAAACATGGGAGAAAATTTGCACCCAAATATAGAGCCTTCAACATTCTACAAAATGAAATTGAGGATGTTGTGCAGAAGTCCACACAAATGTGGAAATTGATTTATGGGCTGACTATAGTCAAGGAAGGTCAATAAGATCCCTTTGAGGGAAGAAATTATGGTGAAGAAGAAGAGGAAAATGCAAAGGAAGAAGAGGGAGAGAAAGAGAAGGAAGAAGCTATAGAGGAGAAGACATAGAAAGGTGATGAGGAAACATATGAGGAACAATAACTAGAATAGAGTGTCCAAGAAACACAATTGCCACCACGTAGTCCTCCACATGCAGCACCTACATCTACATAAACTATAATTGTAAAGGATGTTCCTGATACTTCATGTTAGAACATTAATCCATTAACTTAGAGGATCTCAGAAAGATCCTTTACCAAACAACTATGCAATCACAATTGTGTACAAATCCTATTTTGGTGAGTGTAGAGGAATTGTAAAAAGCTATAGCTGAAATAATTGAGAAGGTGAATACACAAGAACCACCTTCACAACCTCCTATAGCTACAATTGATCAACCACAAGAGCAACAAGCACAAGATTCATCTGCCAAGGTTGATACTACAGTTACAGTAACTCCTAAGGAGCAAGCTAAGGAAAAGAAAAGACAAAAAGATACCACTAATCCTATAGCACAAAGTTGAGGTACACCTCCTTTGATCACCATAATTGATCAAGGTAGAACAAAAGAAGATAAGGAAGAGGAAAAGACCCCTAAGGAGAGAGAAAAAGAGGCAATACAAACTCTAGTAAATTTTCCTACTATAGGGAATCCTACTAGAACCACATAGCAGTCAAGCACTGTTGCTATACCATTGCAAATTTTAGTACCAAGTTCAAGATCTAAAAGGGTTGCTAGGGTACTTTTCTACGGAGACCCTATTCTAGATGAGGAGATAGTCATTTCTCAATATGACTATGCAACCATGACAACTGAATAGATAAATGAAGTGAAAGAGGCACTAGAGAAGAAGAAAAAGTAGGAGATACTTAGGAATGAGTATAAACAAAGGCAAGCATTAATTGAAATCAAAGACATCTTCCTTGATGTATTCAGCTTGCTAGTAGCTACTGAAACAAAGCCCATTATGGAGCAACTATCCAACATAGTGGACTAGGTACAAAACGAAGACCTTGAGACTAATGTTAAATTATTAGAATGGTCTAAAAAGAGAAAATGAAGGTGAATGAGAAGATATTTGATGAAATAGCACTATCACAAGTTGAACTAGCTAAGAAAGTTAGAAAGGTGAAAACAATACTTGAGAACATCTTCTGATTATACGCCAAATTGTGTGACTCTTCATATTTCACATAAGAAAAAGGCTAGGAGATATTGAGCTTGGAAAGGAACCTCAAGATATCTAGCACACAACTACCAAAGGATCCAGCTGAAAGTGAGAAGCGTTTTACTATAATGCTTCACACTCAAAAGAAATTAGTTGTACTCACAATAGATGAGGCTAATACCAAGGCTAAATTGATACAAATACAGTCTACAATCACCCCACACTTGGAAGTATTGGATAAAGAGATGGCTTATGTAGAGAACATTTTGAAGAAAGATCCAAATCTTTCTACATTAGAAGGCCTAGTACATCTTGTAGTAGAGACAACCATCCAATTCAAAGCATTGGAAATAGCATTGGACAATTGGGATACTTCTCTGAGGATAATGATGGAGGTAAATAAAACCTTTTTGGCTAAATATTCCATTCATTCTTAGGACCCATTGACATAAGTGTCTAAAAGGGGGAGATAACATATTATGTAGATAAAGCTAAAAGAAATATAATAAATTGGGGAGATAATAAACACAAAATTTTGAGGAGAGGTAAGGTGATGTAGCCAAAAGGATACAAAAACTACAAGGAGATGTGTGAAAGGGGGAGCAAACACAGGGAAGACAAGGAAAGAGTTTCAGAAACATCCACATGAGAAAATTTTTGCATAAGGAATTTTGGATATAGAAATGGCACATCAGCTCAAGGGGAGTTACAAGTTTTTAAGTTATATAATCTTCTACAAAATTTTGAACAAGTCTTTGAAGTTTTGTACATATGCCAAATAGGATGTGTGTTATACTCTTAGAGATTAGAATCATAATGTTTAGTTAAGCGTTTTTACCACTCATGTCAAAGGGGGAGATTATTGGTCTTAGACTAGTTTTGACAATTGAGTGTCAACACACCTAACCAATTTCCAAGATGATACTGAGTATAATAAAGATGTAGAGCTATAGTATATGCCAAGCTAGAAATTCAACAAGTGCTAAGTGAACTTCAAGTGCCAAGCAAGATTCAAGTGCTGAGTGATAAGTGATGTCGAGTCACTATAGGTGTCGAGAAAAGTATAGATGTTGAGCAAAGTAGAATTCCTATATGTGTTGAGCATTAGCAATTAGTAAGTGTTGAGTAACATAGAATCAACTTATGAGCTTGTGCCTTGAAAAAATCATATGTAAACGATTTTTGAGCCAACTTAGGATTAATTTTGAAAGATCTTAAAGATAAGATCAAATATTTTGCATTCCCTATGTAATCAACATGCAGCCAATAAGAAAAATGGAGAAAATATGCAACCAATGAGAAAAATGTAAAGATTTGAAGGATGAATACTGATCATAGATTCATACCTAACCCTAAGGCTTCAAACCTTTAAAAGGAGGATGAAACCCCATAATTCATAGAGTGTAAGAAAGTTATATGGGAGAATGCTAGCGAAGTTCAGAAGGGTGTACAGACTTAGAGAAGGAAGAGTAGCATTGCAATATTTAGTTGGTTAGAATAGAGCATTAGCACTTCGAGCAAAGACATATCAAATCAAGAAGGATCAAATCAAATTGAGTAGAACAAGGATTTGGAATCAGCAATTAAAGATTGAAAGTCATTAGGTCAACACATTCTAATACTCTCTAGCCATTGTAATAGGAATGAAAAGCCTATGATGATAGGTTATTCTAATAGCCATGTTGTAAGCCTTTTAACAAGGTACTAAATCCTTTAATAGGGTAACATTCCAAGTGAGTGTTTGCAAATCCTTCAGCCAGGCTAGTTTTAATAGAGTGTAAAGCCTTTAATAGGGCAAGCCTTTCACAGGACATACCATTGGAAGTGGTCAAACTTTGTAACCATAAATAGTTACATATTGTTATAGTGATAATTTTTGGGTGTCATCCCCACCCTAGTTTTACTTTCTCATTTTGGAGGGTTTCTGGGTGACCAAAATCTTGTCTTATCTATTTTCATGCATGTCTTTATTTTTAATGATAAGTAGATGTATTAGATGCATGTGAATAATCTCAACTAAAAGTTTTAAAAGTTAAAGTTAGTTATTTCTAATTCACCACCCCCCTCCCACCCCTTGCCTCCCACCCCCCGTCTTTCAGAAGTAAATCTTCCCATTTGTAAAATCAAACAATTATAACTTATTCAAGCTCCTTTCGACAAATCACACAAGAAACAACATTTGGAAGACCAAGATTCACAACATAGAACCCACCTTTTACAAATGAGACAAATACAACCAATAGAAGACCAAGAGTCGCAACTTAGAATTCCAAAAAGATGTCCCTCTTGGGATTTGAACTAGGGTGTCCTTAATGAGAACTCATTGTTTCAACCAACTAAGCTAAACCCCTTGGATTGGAGGTGCAAAATTTAGACTATATGACATACATATTTAATTGCATGGCTAACTAAGTTCAACTAATTGCAATTTGGTGACATGAAAATATTAGTATCCACCTACATAGACGGGGACTAATAATTACATATTTGTCCATTTATGATAGTATGGAAAAATGATGATAGTCTTGTTTAAATTTTATCAAATGATTTAGAAGTATCATAATAAAGATGTATTAATAAATAAATTGTTATTGAAAGATATAAAAATATATGAAATATTTATGTGTTCATAGAATTTTTTTTTAAAGTATGTAAATTATTATGATGTATGCTCATGTGTGTACTTATAACTATAATAATTAGAAAGATTAAATATTTACCAAATTTATATGTGTGTATTTGTCACACTACATCTTCAACACTTACCAACAATGTGTTAGGATGAATGATGATATTCCTATGGGTCTATATGTTAGTGCTATTGAAGATAAGTTTCTATGCTTATGTGTTTCACTCATCATAGTGTTTGTCATTGATGCCAACATATAAAATATTATGTGAAGATTATCAAAATTACAGAGGGAGAAATGTTTGATGTGGTCAAAGGTAAAAGAGTTGGGTTTTGTGCACTTTAAAAAATATTTTTTGATGTGCATAGTTTCTATAGTTATGTGCACATAAAGAGATGTCAGAGTTATGAATTTTTTTTGAAGGTAGGTTTTAGAAGAAAAGGAAGTTTGTTTAGCACAATAATAGGAAGGTCAAAGAAAATGTCTAGATGTTATGTTCAAGATTGTGAAATTAGATATTTAGTTTGAGGTGACTTATGAAGTCTCTTCAATGTGTTTGTCCTTGTGAGATGACTATTGCTAAATATCTTTGAGGAAATAGTTTAATTGAAATGGAACATAAATATTATGTTGTATTAATAATATCCTATAATATTTATTGTAAATTGAGAAAGCCCCAAGACAAACTCAATACTTATTTTTGGACTTGGTATAATGGAAAGTTTATTTCCTTGGTTGTAAGTGTGAAAATTTAATAGTCAGATCATTTTTGGTTATCTACACTTTGGATACAAAATATGTTTATTTAGAATAAAGTTTGCCATTGAGGATGTTCTGTCAGATTCAAGGGAACTTTTTTGGAAAAAAGTTATTTTTTAGTCAGTTTAGATCTTGGATATGATATCTTGAAGACTATTTTCAAGACAATCTAAGTATATTTAAAAATTAGATTGAGTTTCCATACTGTCAATTCCTAATATGGTTGGTACAACTCTAATAGGGTTGGAATCTCCTTATAGGGATTCAAACTCTCTTAACAGGGAATCATTTGTACTGACTATATTTTATTCACCCCTAATAGACTCCATCCTTTTACAAAGAAGCTTCAACAAAATCTTGCTGGTACCATTTCAACTGGGGTTTTTCTCTCGATGAAGGGTTTCCCTAGTTGACCTATCTTATATTATTGTGCTTGGCTATCTTTTTATGGTTGTTGCATTTATTGATTACATGTTTCCTAATAAATAAATATATTAAGAGTTGTTTCAAATGTGTAACAGATTCACCCCCCTCTCAGTAATCTTGGTGGACTTTACTTTCTAACAATTAGCATTATAGCATTAGGCCCTTGAAGGAACATTTTAACATCTTGAGGAGATCCAAGACATATTAGAGGAGAGAAAGTCCAAAGTTTGATCAAATAAATCATGAAAGTTGGAAGGATAAGATGAAGACTCACCTACTATGCATGGGTTTAAAGTTTTGGTTGGTTATATTGAATACAAAGACCATGATAGGTGAAGATAAGCTTGAATCTTTTGAACAAATGATAAATATCTATTCCTGTAGAATATGCTTTCCAAAGAAGCATTGTTGTCAACTCTTATTGAATAAAAATTCATAGAGGTAAAATATTCATATCTTGAACATAAAGCTTAGATTGCTTTACATAAAATTTGATGCTGATGAATGTGCTAAGGAAGCTAGATTGTAGAGTTGGATATGTATGTTTCAAGATATGAAAATGCAAGGAGATGAAATTGTATGGAAGATCTTGAAGAGTTTTTGCATGTTCTTTTTCTTAGAAGAAGCAGATGATTGAAGAAGTTATTCCCTATACACCTAACTTTACAAAAGAGAATCTTGTTGGAAGGTTCTAGACATTTTAATTATGGATCAATAGATTGAATAGTTTCCTAGAGTGAAGACTACTTTTAGTGTACAAAGAGATAGACCTACATTGACAATAAGTGGAGGTACAAGTGTAGATTATGCTAGAGAATGAGTAGCTAAGAAAGGGGAAGATACAAATATTGAAGGAAGAATTTTTCTACTTATTAAGAGAGAACCTAAAAATAAAAAAATTCTAATTTTTTGGGCATGTAAAGAACTTGGTCATTATTCGTCGAAGTGTCCTAAGAGAGAAAATAATTTTAAGCCTGGAAAGTTTTACAAGCCTAGAATAGCTGAGGATTGCTATTTTATTAATGAGAATAAAGAACAAGAATTTAAGATGATGACTTTCTTAGATGATTTACTTTGTGGATGGTTTGAAACATATTATTTTGAGTGTTTGGAAACTTGTATTTGATTAAGGCTAAAATTGAAAGACCCAAAATGTAGTAGTATTCTAAGTAGCAAACAAACCCATATCCATTTCAAGGAAAACTTTGATAAAGCCAACATGGAAACTAGCAACTATAGAGACACCTGAAACTACCTAAGTGCAACAAACAAAACCAAAAAATTGACAACAAAAAGAGGAACCAATTGGGTTGAAGGTTCCATGTTTTCTTGTTGCTCCTGTTGAACACTTTTTATCTTCTCAATGACATATTTGATGTCTTGTTGATCAACATGGATCTCTTTTTTCTATTTCTTCTTTGTGATGGGCTTCTTGTTGATAAGGGATATCAATTGCATTTTATAGAGATGACTTTTATTATCAAGGATGAGAATGACACTTTTATTGATACTAGTACAAGTACACGTGGTAATGCATTTTAGTTGAACCGTAATGAAATCAAATTTTGGTTGCTAAAGTTGATGAGATTTGGTTATGTTAGAAAAGATTTTTTTTATATTAATTTTAATAATGTTGTGATCACTAGTACTACAATTTTAGATAGAGATTTTCCTAAGATTGCGAAACCTTCTAATATAATTTGAAAAGAATGTGTATTGGAAAACCAAAAAAATAATTCATTCCCAAGCAATTTGTTTAGTAATTTAGTGAAGTTGGAGACTGTGTATATAGATCTAAGTGCTCCTACAAGAACAAGAGATTTTAATGGAGAAAGGTGATTTATGCTTCTTATTTCTAATTTCACTAGCTCATGATGTGGGTTTCATTTCTTAAGGATAAATTTGAAGCTTTTGAGAAATTCAAGATATTTAAGAGTGAGTAAACCCACAATATTGGGTTACACTTTTTTGGAGGAAAAAAATCCTCCAAAAAGGCATTGGTCAAATTTTTGGCTTTAAAAGTTTCAATAGAAACTATTATCAAAGTTTCAATAGAAACTATATCATTTTTATAGAAACTACATGACAAAACTACTCATGCGTAAAAACACAAACCTGTATCACCTTTTTATAAAGGAAAATGATATCACAACTTAAACTATTCAACTTTAATGACATAAGAGGGACATTTGTGTTTAGAATTTGAAGATGATGTAAACTAATGAAATGTGTTAAATTGGATGAAGTTTATGATTATAAGTTTTTTTTAAAAATTGATAGAAAATTTTATCAATTTTTAAATTTTTTATATCTATTTCCTAATTTTTTTAAAATATTAAAAATATAGAGTGTCATTAGCACCAAACAAACATATGTGAAGTGATCATATTTTGGTCTAATTTTGTAATATGTTATAGTTGACATGTATACCTAGTGGAAAAAAAATGAAAATTTATTTTGGACTTATATGTTTTAAGTTATAAGTTTTCAAAGTTGAACTTATCATAAATCAAAATTTATTTTATTTTCTGCCAAACTTTTTCTATCAAATTTACATATCTTTTAAATCAAATTACATATTCTTGAAGATGACTCTCTCCTCTAGAGGTACACATATTTTTTTAATGTTTTGAACATGATATGCCTTTATTTTATCTTTTTCTGAATAGATATCTTCTTGAATATTAAAATACCTAGTTGTAATATTTTAAAAGTATAACATATTATAACTACTCAAAATACTACAAAATTTATATGAATATTATCTTGAATCTAAGATCTACAAAAGTGTATTTTTAGTTTTTGAAGAAACTTCATTTTGTATGGAGAAATCAGCCTTGAAAGTGAAAATTTTGGAGAAATTGCATTTTTTTATTGTGTGGCTACCACTTAGGATGCCTTATAGACAATTATGGTCATAAATATTTTGGTTGTAATGGTTTCAGTCGTAACCCCTGTTGAACTAGAAAAACCACTAGTGATCACATTGGTTCTTTCATATTAAAAAATAATAATTTTATTTTATAATAAATATTGTAAATTGTGAAATATAAAGGAGCATTTTCATAAACAAATATTTTTTGAAGCCATATTTATCAATCGTTCTGTGGCTTTTAATGATAACTAAAAATGATCATCAATAAGTTATATTTTATTCACCTAGTTATTTTTATACTATATGAATCTACATTAAAATATATTGTTCTAGATCAAAGTATTGAACAAGTAAAAGGATAGATCAAGGAATTATAATAGAATAAGATATGACATAATGAAAGGTCATACAAAGCATAATAAAAACCAACCTACTAAAGTTCATGAAGAAGATGAGATTCATGAAGAGGATGAGATACAGGAAGATGAACAAATTGGTAGTTTTAATGACAAAAACAAATTAAATTAGGTGTAGGAAATTTGATGGATTTGTATAAGGACCTAATTTTTAGTCAAATTCAATCTAACCATATGGTAAAAGAGAACATTATTAAATAAAATTTCCAAAACACATGGGATGAATATTTTAAAAATAAAAGTATATCTGAAAAGGCACAATTATTTGTCAAGTTATTTAGGAGAAAATGTATGAGACCTATTTTGGAGTTGTTGGGTGTTGATAATAGGAAAAACCATGTGCATAATGTTAATAAAACAATAGTTGAAAATTTGTGAACTCCTTATAACAAATTGGACAATGCAACTTGAGGATGTGATTTGAGCACTACACATAGAGTGTTTTTGATTAAGAAAAATTGATTTTATATTGATCCTTAAACCCAAAAGTTTTTACAAAAAAACATGCAAAAAAATATTAAATAATGTCCAAACCAAAAAATCCTACCTACAAAAGGCCAAAACAAGAGACAGGCCAACAACTAGATAGAAAAATCCAACAGAACAACTAACAAAAGAACAGGATAGGAAACAAAACCCTTACTATTCAATCTTCCTATCAGTTTCTTGCTTGGTTTCAGCTACTTCATTAGCACTCTAGATCTCCATAGTTGCACATTCTTGGTTTAGATTAGTAGCACAATCCATCAAGCCCTTGGTCACATTCATTTTTTCCTTAGTCTACCTAGATTCTTCAATAACCCTTTTGTCCTTTTATCCACCAATGCCTACATTTTTCAAAGATTTGCTCAGGCTGTTGATGTTCTCATTAAGAATGCTTAGAGTGGAAATCACCTGATTACCAAGATTTTGGTTTGATATCTCCATCCTTTGCACCCTTTTCTTGACCTTCAAAATACGATCCTCCTAGTCGGCTATAGAACCCTAGTTGTTGTTCTTCCTTTGGCCTTCCTCCTAGATCCTTTTCTCCTTGAGCTCTTCAATCTCATGGAAAAACCACTTAATTGAGTGGAAGTTTTCAATGATACTATTTTTAGCATTATTGAGGAGGTTGAGCCTTGTCTCCCTCTCATTGTCCAAAATTGCTACAAAAGCCAGATCAATGAGTTCTTCGAAGTGAAGCTTTCCCTCCTTGTCTTTGAGAACTTGAGGATTCATTGTCTCTCTAACAATTTCCATCTTCATCGTTTTGGTATTGAAGTTTCTCCATGCCCTCCTCCTCTCCTTTGTTACCTCCTCAACACTGTCTTCCACCAATATCTTTTTTATCTTTTTGGGGTGAAGAGAGGGAAGGGGAAGGGCAAGGAATCATTAGAGACTCATCACTTCTCCTTTCTAGAGGCATATCCTCCTTTTCCTTCCTCTTCTTGGGATTCTATGGTAGAATAGTGATATCCTCCTTCTTCTTCTCTTTCTCCAACTCCATTTCCTCCTCATCATCATTATACTCCTCCTCCCTCTGTTCCATAGGATTAGGAGTTAAACCTCTAGGGATCTTTCTACAAAGAACAATACTGGTAGAGGGAGAATTTTTTTTACTCCCCTTTGGCTTCTTACCTATCAAGGGGGTATTATCCTCTTCCTCCGAGCTATGACTTTGGGTTTTGTCAAAGTTAAAAATTTTGAGCTCCCAGTATTCTCTGAAGATTCCCTAGAGTGTCCTAAGGGTTTTCCCCTAGTCTGGGCCTTGAGATATTCATAGATTAGAAGGAGAAAACCCTCATGAAGAGCTAGGTTTGTACTGGGTTTCTTCTTATAACCCTCAATGTTTTTTCTCAAAGAAGTAAATAGATAGAAATGAAAAGAAATTTTTATTCCATGTCTAAAATGATTTAATAGAACAAAGTGGTGTGTTCTGACTCTATCAAATCTAGTATCTAGCGTAATGAATTCAATGACAAACCTTAACACATACCTCCATAGATTTTTTATTCAATCCATTTCATAATAAGTCTTGACCTTCACTAACATGTTCCTCTCTTCCTCATTCTTCATGAAATATGTTAGTGCATTTTCTGACATTTTCTTGTCCCTGTAAAAATTTACCCCCTCTTGAGGAATCTCTATGACAAGAGAAATCATTTCCATGCTCACCTAGTGAGAGACCTTGTCAATTTTGACTCGTCCATCTTTCTAGCTATTCACCATGAGCTTAGTAATCTCTTTGTCAAAACCATGGAGTTTTCCAATGTACCTTGCTATTCTACCCTTCTCTAGTCTATTCCAAGCCTTCATTCTTTTTCTCCATTTTTCCACCTCCCCAGTTGGCTCCTTCTTGCTCCTCTCCCCAATGATCTTGGACTTCAGCAAAGAAACCCTACACTAGAACATTGACCCTTCATAGTCTTCTTCTTTTGGAATTTCTTGATACTCCAAAACTTTTTTGCCTCTTGCAGTTTTAATGGAAAATAAAAATGGGACCCATAAAATGTACAAAAAGTACACAAAATGATGGCTTCTCATAATCTCCATTTGATTCTCATTAAAAGCTTTTCTTTTGTGCTATCTTACACATCTTTCCATAATTAACTCTAGATTAGCTTTGTACTCCCCTAGATTCATTCTAGAATTAGAATATCTTTCACAACCACCAAAAATTTGTCTCTACTATACCACATCATTGCCATATTTTTGGTCACCACGTCATTCATGAACTAGTACACAATAGAATTTTCCTCTCTGCACATGTGGTTGACATGGACCCTTTTGAATTTTCCCAAATCAGTATCGATCTCCTCCACCATGTTAACAATGGTCTAGGAAGGTGGAAGCATCCATTTAAGTAATTTATTATATTTAAATAATCTCCCTCTAACTAAAGGTTCTCAATCCCAATAGTAAGAGCAAACTTGACAACATGGAAAGCCATACTGGCCTCTGAGAAGTGGTTTGCTTGAGTCCCTAAGGGATTGGAAAAGGTAGCTACACCAATCTCATGACAATTTCTAATTATTTCCCCATAGCTAGTAGGGCCACGGTTCCCTTTTGCAACACCATCAAAGTTGGCTTTATGTCATTCTTCTAGGGGAAAAAGCCACTTAGCCTCCTCTCTTTTCACTTCCCTATCCTTCTTCCTTTCCATATTATTTCCTCCTCCTTCAATATTTCCCCCCTTTCTAATAGAAACGTTTTCTCTCATAGAATTATCAATTTTATCTATGAGAACAAAAGTAGGCACCTCCCTTTCTCTAAAAGTACAATTATTTCTCTCTTTCCATATTCCCTAGCAGAAATGTGGAAGAATCTAGGAGAAAATCATCTATGTCTTCATGCCTTTTTGCAAACAATTCCATTGGCCAAAGAAATCCTAGATGTTGTCCAATTTACACCAACCCCATAGCTCTTGGTTAAAAGTTTGCAAACCTCCAATGTAAAGGGACAATAAATAAACATGTGATTAACTATCTCCAAATCATGCTTACATCAACTGCACCTATTAGGGATGTACTGACCTCTTTTAGCAAGGTTATCACGAGTGAGAATTTGGTCTTGCAACTCCAGCCAAAAGAAAATGTTGATTTTAGGGGTAAGACAAGTTATCCAAGCCTTAGTCTAAATAGGTTTTTCCATCTTGTTCTAAAGCAAGAAATATCCATAAGCAACTGAGTATGACCCACTAGTATTTTGCCCCCAAATAAGTCCATCCCTCTAGTTGTTTAAAAACATAGCATTCAGAATGATCATTAGAGGTTTGAGATCCTGAGAAACTAAAGACAGGTCTTTCCACCCCTGGTTAGTTCTATAGTCATTAACTTTCAATCAAAATCTTCTTATACAAGATTTAGCACATCTCTCATAATTAGGGCAATCTATAAGAGGCCCCTAACTTAACCAATTATCTTACCAGAAGAGAATGCTTTCACCATTCTCCACTTTCCATTTTGCCTTTGATTTGGCCAAAGATCTTGCCTTAAGAATCCCATTCCAGATGAAAGATCCATGTTGAATATTAGATTCACTAACTAGGGAGCTAAGGGAGTTCCTTCTCAGGTACTTCTCCACCATGATATCCCACCATTCTCCAATGTTCTGAAATAAGTGCCATATCTTCTTTGCTAACAGAGCATTATTAAGGTGTCTTATTTTTCTTATACCTAGACCACCATAAAATTTGGAGAGGTAAACATTATCCTAGGCCACCAAATGATATATTTTGTTTTCTTCTAGTCCTAACCACAGAAAGTCCCTCTGGATCTTCTCCATTCTATCTGCATACTTAACCTAAATCTCAAAAAGGCTAAGAGCATAAGTTGGGACATTTTTTAAAATAGATTTCACTAGAGTACATTTCCCTACCTGACTAAGGGTGGCTCCTTTCTAGCCCATCAAATTCTTATTAAATCTATTAATAATACCACTCCAAAGAGATTCAAGAGGTTTTGACACCAAGGGCATTCCAAGATAACAAGGTGGGAGAGATCCCACTCCACATCCAAGAATTTGAGCAATCTTTCTTTGTCGATCATTAGGAGTGTTAACAAAGAAAATAAAACTTTTCTCCTAGTTGATAGACTGGCTTATACCCCTCATGTACGTGTCTAGCAAGTTCTTTAACACATTAACCTCCTGAACTATGGCTCCCTTGCCCAAAATTGTGTCATCCAAAAATTGTTGATGGGTGAAAGAGACCTATCCAGAGGGTGGCTTAAGACCATGCAGGGTTTTCCTTTGAATTAACCTCCCTATACATTCTACCATAATAATGAAATGGATAGGGAAGAAAGGACCACCCTGTCTAAGCCCTCTCGAGGGGAAAAAGAAATTTGAGGGAGCACCATTTACTATAATAGCAAGAGAGGGGGTGGAGACAAGTTAAAGAATAAGTTTAAATACCTAGGCATCGAATCCAAAAGCTAGGAGAACCACCTTAAGGAAGTCCCAGTCCACCCTGTCATAAGCTTTGGAAAGGTCCAACTTGAGGAGGAAACCCTCCCTTTTCCCTACTTCCAAGGAATAAATCACCTCATGAACTTTCATTCTTGAATCAAGAATCTATCTTCCTGGGACAAAGTCCATTTGCTATAGAGAGATAATCAAAGGGAGCACCTTGAGAATCTTGATGGGTAGCACTTTCAAAATGATTTCATAAAAAGAGTTGCATAGGCTAATGGGTCTAAACTTATCCATGAAATCAGCCCCCAGGGTTTTCATAACAAGCACTATAAAGGTAGCATTAAGTTCCTTCAATAGATTCCTAGCCCCAAAAAATTATTGTACCACCTTCACCACATCCCCTTTGACCACCTCCCAATACTTTTGAAAAAGAAACTTAGGAAACTATCTTGCCTTGGAGCTTTATCAGCTAGAAGTGAAAACAGGGCTTGATAAATTTCATGCATAGAGGGAATTGCCTTCAATATGGAATTATGATGGTCTTGTAACAGTTTGGGGATTGAAGCCAAAATTTCTTCCTGGCCTTTCAATTATAGTGAAGAGTCCCTGGAAAGAATTGATGAAAGGTATTGCATTGCCTACTCCATAATCTCACTATCATTAGATTACATAACCTGACCCTTCTTTATGCCAAAAATTCTATTATTAGCATGTTGCTTTAAGGTAGAAACATGGAAGAACCTAGTGTATTGATCCCCCTCTTTGAGCTATTTGATTCTAGATCTCTACTTCCAAAAGTGATCTTCCTTGGATATGATATTGTGGAGTTCTGTAAGGATTGAACTTTATTCAATCCTATTCTGATCATTATACCCTTCCTATTGTATCATCTCCTAAACTTTTCTAAGTTGATCTCTTTTCACCTCCTTATCTTGGAAGATATGCCCAAAGTCTGTATTGTTTCAGACTTTGATATTTCTTTTCACATTTTTCAATTTTTGGTTAATCCTAAACATAGCTATACCTTCCACCTCTATGTTCCACCAAGAAGATATCTTAGAAGGGAAAGTTCTATTTGGCCATCAAAGAGCTAAATGAGAGTGAGATGGGTGAGTAATCTGATCCAACTCTGCGGAGAAGGGAGAGTCTGCATAAGTAAGTTTGCATCTAGTCTAGAGAAATGAGGGCTCTATCAAGATGAACCTAGATACAATCCCCTCTAGTTTGCCTATTTGATAAAGTGAACTTCTCCCCTGAATGATCAACATCCATAAAGGCTAGGCTATTAATGAAATTTGAAAGATCCAGTTTACTATCCTGATCTAGGGCTAGTCCCCTTGATTTTTCATCATCTAAGAGATGGGTATTGAAATCTCCCATAATAATACCTTTATTAATGTTGCTACTTTGAATTACATCAATAATCTTTGCCCAAAAAACCTTTCTCTCCCTTTCAGAGTTGGGAGCATAAACATTTAAGAGAAACCAAGTGTCACCTCTATGGATATGAAAAACTTTGCAAAGGAGGGCATTACCTTCATTGAGCACTGTGGAGATCTAGAAAGCCTTTTTGTTGAAGAGCCTAAGCACCCCTCCTACAACTCCCTCCAGGTCCATAGCCTCACTACTCATATTGCTACTGAAAGACAACTTCTCTGCCATGTCTTTTCTCATTTTTGTTTCTTGAATTAGTAGAAAATTAGGTATTTGGTCTCTAATCAAATTCCTAACTATCTCTTCTTTATGGGCACCATTAAGGCCCCTTATGTTCAAAGATATGATCTTCATTTCCTTTTAATGGAGAATCCCTTAATGGTTCTTTGGCTCCCATCTACCAAGTTCCTTCTAGCCTCTTCTTGCAATACATGGCTCAACCTTTTTCTACCTAGTGGCTTAGGTTTTACCCCAACATCAACTTTGACCCTACTTCTGGTCATTGCTAGTGACATTGGGGGATTTTCTTTATTTTTCTTCCTTTTAACCATAGACCAATTTTGTTTATTTTCTTGAGAATAGCTTTCTATCCATTCTTCCCATTTTAAAATCTTTTCTTGGGAAGAGTTCTTGATCAGTTCCAAAAAATTCATCCCCAACCAAGGGAAATTGGCAGATTCACCAGAGGAACCAGAGGGAGATCCAAGGAGATCCCTTGGTCTAGTACCTCAACCACCATCTCCTGATCCTCTCCTAACAGACACACCTATTCACCTTTACTTTCTACACTAAGAGGGGGGACCCTATCCTGTCCTCCTATTCCATTGGTTGATTCCTTAGGTTCTATCTTGGACTTGTTTACCATTTGAGGCTCCCCTAACATAATGGCCTCCTATTCTTTTATAGACAATAAATCTTTATCTATCACTTCTAAAGTCTGGGAATCCTTCTCTTGATCCCCATTATCTGACTCCTTTACCTTTTTTCCTCCCACATGGCTCAGATCTCCTTCCTGTTCAAGAGTCCTCATCTTCACCACATCTGCTATTTGGTTCTCTATGTTTTTGGTCTTCTTCTATTTCCAAACCATTTTCTTATCTTTCCCTAAATTAGAAACAAACTTACTCTTCTACTTCTCTACCTTTTCTTTCACACATTGGTTAACCTTGTGTCCTAATTTAAAATAGAGAAAGCAAGCAAAAGTCACCATCTCATAAATTAGTTTTTGGACATGCACTCCCAGCTTTGAATGGAATGTCACAACTTCCAGAATGTCCACTCCTTTCCTAACCCCTATGCAAATGTAGTGCCTACCCTCATTAACATCTTTTCTAGACATATTATTGCTATTATTATCAGACTATGGTGGACTAGTTTTATGTTGATGGATTAGTGGTATTGTTTTGAGACTATCAGACATTATGTTATGGATTCAGAGGTTATGTGATGAGATCATTTAGACTTTACATTTCATTCATACATGATGATCATTATATAGTTTTCGGCTATTGTTGATGATTAGTTGATGGTTATTATCTCATGTGTTTTATTA